>OV050030.1:235220356-235631388 GCA_920105625.2 Clusia tigrina
TTCTCTATGCCAATATCTACCCGTATCTACCTCAGTCTGCATCTCAGTCGGCGTCGCAGTCTCTATCAGCGTCTCTGTATGTGTCTCAATTGTTGCCGCTGTCGATTGGAGGGTCTGCTGCCTTCTCTATGTCTATATCTACCCCTATCTGCCTCAGTCGGCGTCTCAGTCGGCGTCGCAGCCTCTTGTTAGCGTCTCTGTCAGCGTCTCAGTCGCTGCCGCTGTCGATTGGGAGGTCTGCTGCCTTCTCTATGCCTATATTTACCTCAATCTGCCTCAGTCGGCATCTCAGTCGGCGTCGCAGCCTCTATCAGCGTCTCTGCAGGCGTCTCAGTTGTTGCCGCTCTCGATTGGGTTGTCTGCTGCCTTCTCTATGCCTATCTCTTCCCCTATCTGCCTCAGTCGGCGCCACAGTCGGCTTCGCAGCCTCTATGAGCGTCTCTGTAGGTGTCTCAGTCGTTGCCGTTGTCGATTGGGGGCGTTTGCTGACTTCTCTATGCCAATATCTACCCTTATCTGCCTCAGTCGGCGTCTCAGTCGGCGTCGCAGCCTCTGTCAGCGTCTCTGAATGCGTCTCAGTCGCTGCCTCTGTCGATTGGGGGGTCTGATGCCTTCTCTTTGCTTATATTTACCCCTATCTGCCTCAGTCGACGTCTCAGTCGGCATCGCAGCCTCTGTCAGTGTCTCTGTAGGTGTCTCAGTAGCTGCCGCTGTCGATTGGGAGGTCTGCTGCCTTCTCTATGCCTATATTTACCTCTATCTGCCTCAGTCGGCATCTCAGTCGGCGTCGCAGCCCCTATCAGCGTCTCTGTAGGCGTCTCAGTCGCTGCCACTGTCGATTTTGGGGTCTGCTGCCTTCTCTATGCCTATATCTACCCCTATCTGCCTCAGTCGGCGTCTCAGTCGGCGTCGCAGCCTCTGTCAGTGTCTCTGTAATCGTCTCAGTCGCTGCCGCTGTCGATTGGGGGGTCCGCTGCCTTCTCTATCCCTATATTTACCTCTATCTACCTCTGTCGGCATCTCAGTCGGCGTCGCAGCCTCTATCAGCGTCTCTGTAGACGTCTCAATTGTTGCCGCTGTCGATTGGGGTGTCTGCTGCCTTCTGTGTGTCTATATCTACCCCTATCTGCCTCAGTCGGCGTCACAGTCGGCTTCGCAGCCTCTGTCAGCGTCTCTGTAGGCGTCTCAGTCGCTGCTGCTGTCGATTGGGATGGGGGGTCTGCTGCCTTCTCAATGCCAATATCTACCACTATCTGTCTCACTCGGCAACTCAGTCGGCGACGCAGCCTCTATCGGCGTCTCTGTATGCGTCTCAGTTGTTGCCGCTATCGACTGGAGGGTCTGCTGCCTTTTCTATGCCTATATCTACCCCTATCTGCCTCAGTCGGCGTCGCAGCCTCCGTCAGCGTCTCTGTAGGCGTCTCAGTCGCTGCCGTTGTCGATTGGGGGGTCTGCTGCCTTCTGTATGCCTATATCTACCCCTATCTGCCTCAGTCGGCATCTCAGTCGGCGTCGCAGCCTCTGTCAGCGTCTCTGTAGGCGTCTCATTTGTTGCCGCTGTCGATTGAGGGGTCTGCTGCCTTCTCTATGCCTATGTCTACCCCTCTCTGCCTCAGTCGGCATCTCAGTCGGCGTCGCAGCCTCTGTCAGCGTCGCAGCCTCTGTCAACGTCTCTGTAGGCCTCTCAGTTGTTGCCGCTGTCGATTGGTGGGTCTGCTGCCTTCTCTATGCCTATATCTACGCCTATCTGCCTCAGTCGGCGTCGCAGCCTCTATCAGCGTCTCTGTATGCGTCTCAGTTGTTGCCGCTGTCGATTGGGGGTCTGCTGCCTTCTCTATGCCTATATATATGTCTGCTGCCTTCTATATGCCTATATTTACCCCTACCTACCTCAGTCGGCGTCACAGTCGGCTTCGCAGCCTCTGTCAGCGTCTCTGTTGGGGTCTCAGTCGCTGCCGTTGTCGATTGGGGGGTCTGCTGCCTTCTCTAAGCCTATATCTACTCCTATCTGCCTCAGTCAGCGTCTTAGTCTGCGTCGCAGCCTCTTGTCAGCGTCTCTGTGGGCATCTCAGTCGCTGCCGTTGTCGATTGGGGGGTCTGCTGCCCTCTCTATGTCAATATCTACCCCTATCTGCCTCAGTCGGCGTCGCTGCCTCTCTCAGCGTTTTTGAACAAGTCTCAGTCGCTGCCGCTATCGACTGGAGGGTCTGCTGCCTTTTCTATGCCTATATCTACACCTATCTGCCTCAGTCGGCGTCTCAGTCGGCTCCGCAGCCTCTTGTCAGTGTCTCTGTAGGCGTCTCAGTCGCTGCCGCTGTCGATTGGGGGGTCTGCTGCCTTCTCTATGCCTATATATATCCCTGCCTGCCACAGTCGGGGTCTTAGTCGGCGTCGCAGCCTCTGTCAGCGTCTCTGTAGGCGTCTCAGTCGCTGCCGCTGTCGATTGGGGGGTCTGCTGCCTTCTCTATGCCTATATATACCCCTACCTGCCTCAGTCGGCACCTCAGTCGGCACCTCAGTCGGCGTCGCAGCCTCTGTCAGCGTCTCTGTAGGCGTCTCATTTGTTGCCGCTGTCGATTGGGGTGTCTGCTGCCTCCTGTATACCTATATATACCCCAATCTGCCTCAGTCGGCAACTCAGTCGGTGTCGCAGCCTCTATCAGCGTATCTGTAGGCGTCTCAGTTGTTGCCGCTGTCAATTGGTGGGTCTGCTGCCTTCTGTATGCTTATATCTACCCCTATCTGAATCAATCGGCATCTCAGTCAACGTCGCAGCCTTTATCAGCGTCTCTGTATGCGTCGCAGTTGTTGCCGCTGTCGATTGGGGGGTCTGCTGCCTTCCCTATGCCTATATCTACCCCTATCTGCCTCAGTCGGCGTCACAGTCGGCTTCGCAGCCTCTGTCAGCGTCTCTGTAGGCGTCTCAATTGTTGCCGCTGTCGACTGGAGGGTCTGCTGCCTTCTCTATGTCTATATCTACCCCTATCTGCCTCAGACGGCGTCTCAGTCGGCGTCTCAGTCGGCGACGCAGCCTCTCTCAGCGTCTCTGTAGGCGTCTCAATTGCTGCCGCTGTCGATTGGGGGGTCTGCTGCCTTCTCTATGCCTATATCTACCCCTATCTGCCTCAGTCGGCGTCACCGTCGGCTTCGCAGCCTCTGTCAGCGTCTCTGTAGGCGTCTCAGTCGCTGTCGCTGTCGATTGGGGGTGTCTGCTGCCTTCTCTATGCCAATATCTACCCGTATCTGCCTCAGCGGCATCTCAGTCGGCGTCGCAGTCTCTATCAGCGTCTCTGTATGCGTCGCAATTGTTGCCGCTGTCGACTGGAGGGTCTGCTGCCTTCTCTATGCCTATATCTACCCCTCTCTGCCTCAGTCGGGGTCTTAGTCGGCGTCGCAGCCTCTGTCAGTGTCTCTATAGGCGTCTCAGTCGCTGCCGCTGTCGATTGGGAGGTCTGCTGCTTTCTCTATGCCTATATTTACCTCTGTCTGCCTCAGTCAGCATCTCAGTCGGCGTCGCAGACTCTGTCACCGTCGCAAACTCTGTCAGCGTCTCTGTAGGCGTCTCAGTCGCTGCCGCTGTCGATTGGGGTGTCTGCTGCCTTCTGTATGCCTATATCTACCCGTACCTACATCAGTCGGCGTCACAGTCGGCTTCGCAGCCTCTGTCAACGTATCTGTAGGCGTCTCAGTTGTTGCCGCTGTCGATTGGTGGGTCTGCTGCCTTCTCTATGCCTATATCTATCCCTATCTGCCTCAGTCGGCGTCGCAGCCTCTATCAGCCTCTCTGTATGCGTCTCAGTTGTCTCAGTGTGTCTCAGTCGCTGCCGCTATCGATTGGGGGGTCTGCTGCCTTCTCTATGCCAATATCTACCCCTCTCTGCCTCAGTCGGGCTCTTAGTCGGCGTCGCAGCCTCTGTCAGTGTCTCTGTAGGCGTCTCAGTCGCTGCCGCTGTCGATTGGGAGGTCTGCTGCCTTCTCTATGCCTATATTTACCTCTATCTGCCTCAGTCGGCATCTTAGTCGGCGTCGCAGCCTCTATCAGCGTCTCTGTAGGCGTCTCAGTTGTTGCCGCTGTCGATTGGGTTGTCTGCTGCCTTCTCTATGCCTATCTCTTCCCCTATCTGCCTCAGTCGGCGCCACAGTCGGCTTCGCAGCCTCTCTCAGCGTTTTTGAACAAGTCTCAGTCGCTGCCGCTGTCGATTGGGGGGTCTGCTGCCTTCTCTATGCCTATATCTACCCCTACCTGCCTCAGTGGGCGTCTCAGTCGGCGTCGCAGCCGCTATCAGCGTCTCTGTAGGCGTCTCAGTCGCTGCCACTGTCGATTGGGGGGTCTGCTGCCTTCTCTAAGCCTATATCTACCCCTATCTGCCTCAGTCGGCATCTCAGTCGGCGTCGCAGCCTCTGTCAGCGTCTGTGTAGGCGTATCAGTCGCTGCCGCTGTCGATTGGAGGGTCTGCTGCCTTCTCTATGCCAATATCTACCCCTCTCTGCCTCAGTCGGGGTCTTAGTCGGCGTCGCAGCCTCTGTCAGTGTCTCTGTAGGCGTCTCAGTCGCTGCCGCTGTCGATTGGGAGGTCTGCTGCCTTCTATGCCTATATTTACCTCTATCTGCCTCAGTCGGCATCTCAGTCGGCGTCGCAGCCCCTATAAGCGTCTTTGTAGGCGTCTCAGTTGTTGACGCTGTCGATTGGGTTGTCTGCTGCCTTCTCTAAGCCTATATCTACCCCTATCTGCCTCAGTCGGCGTCTCAGTCGGTGTCGCAGCCAATATCAGCGTCTCTGTAGGCGTCTCAGTCGCTGCCCTGTCGATTGGGGGGTCTGCTGCCTTCTCTATGCCAATATCTACCCATATCTGCCTTAGTCGGCGTCGCAGACTCTGTCAGCGTCTCTGTAGGCGTGTCAGTCACTGCCGTTGTCGATTGGGGGGTCTGCTGCCTTCTGTATGCCTATATCTACCCCTATCTGCCTCAGTCGGCATCTCAGTCGGCGTCGCAGCCTCTATCAGGGTCTCTGTAGCCGTCTCATTTGTTGCCGCTGTCGATTGGGGGGTCTGCTGCCTTCTCTATGCCTATATCTACCCCTACCTACCTCAGTCGGCGTCACAGTCGGCTTCGCAGCCTCTGTCAGCGTCTCTGTAGGCGTCTCAGTCGCTGCCGCTGTCGATTGGGTGGGGTCTGCTGACTTCTCTATGCCAATATCTACCCGTATCTGCCTCAGTGGGCATCTCAGTCGGCGTCGCAGTCTCTATCAGCGTCTCTGTATGTGTCTCAATTGTTGCCGCTATCGATTGGAGGGTCTGCTGCCTTCTCTATGTCTATATCTACCCCTATCTGCCTCAATCGGCGTCTCAGTCGGCGTCGCAGCCTCTTGTTAGCGTCTCTGTAGGCGTCTCAGTCGCTTCCGCTGTCGATTGGGAGGTCTGCTGCCTTCTCTATGCCTATATTTACCTCTATCTGCCTCAGTCGTCATCTCAGTCGGCGTCGCAGCCTCTATCAGCGTCTCTGTAGTCGTCTCAGTTGTTGCCGCTCTCGATTGGGTTGTCTGCTGCCTTCTCTATGCCTATCTCTTCCCCTATCTGCCTCAGTCGGCGCCACAGTCGGCTTCGCTGCCTCTCTCAGCGTTTTTGAACAAGTCTCAGTCGCTGCCGCTGTCGATTGGGGGGTCTGCTGCCTTCTCTATGCCAATATTTACCTCTATCTGCCTCAGTCGGCATCTCAGTCGGCGTCGCAGCCTCTGTCAGCGTCTCTGTAGGCGTCTCAGTCGCTCTCGCTGTCGACTGGGGGGTCTGCTGCCTTCTCTATGCCAATATCTACCCCTCTCTGCCTCAGTCGGGGTCTTAGTCGGCGTCGCAGCCTCTGTCAGCGTCTCTATAGGCGTCTCAGTCGCTGCCGCTCTCGATTGGGATTTCTGCTGCTTTCTCTATGCCTATATTTACCTCTATCTACCTCAGTCGGCGTCTCAGTCGGCGTCGCAGCCTCTTGTTAGCGTCTCCGTGGCATCTCAGTCGCTGCCGTTGTCGATTGGGGGGTCTGCTGCCTTCTCTAAGCCTATATCTACCCCTATCTGCCTCAGTCGGCATCTCAGTCGGCGTCGCAGCCTCTGTGAGCGTCTCTGTAGGCGTCTCAGTCGCTACCGCTATCGATTGGGGGGTCTGCTGCCTTCTCTATGCCAATATCTACCCCTCTCTGCCTCAGTCGGGATCTTAGTCGGCGTCGCAGCCTCTGTCAGCGTCTCTATAGGCGTCTCAGTCGCTGCCGCTGTCGATTGGGAGGTCTGCTGCTTTCTCTATGCCTATATTTACCTCTATCTGCCTCAGTCGGCATCTCAGTCGGCGTCGCAGACTCTGTCACCGTCGCAGCCTCTGTCAGCGTCTCTGTAGGCGTCTCAGTCGCTACAACTGTCGATTGGGGCGTCTGCTGCCTTCTGTATCCCTATATCTACCCCTACCTACATCAGTCGGCGTCACAGTCGGCTTCGCACCCTCTGTCAACGTATCTGTAGGCGTCTCAGTTGTTGCCGCTGTCGATTGGTGGGTCTGCTGCCTTCTCTATGGCTATATCTATCCCTATCTGCCTCAGTCGGCGTCGCAGCCTCTATCAGCGTCTCTGTATGCGTCTCAGTTGTCTCAGTGCGTCTCAGTCGCTGCCGCTGTCGATTGGGGGGTTTGCTGCCTTCTCTATGCCAATATCTACCCCTCTATGCCTCAGTCGGGGTCTTAGACGGCTTCGCAGCCTCTGTCAGTGTTTCTGCAGACGTCTCAGTCGCTGCGGCTGTCGATTGGGAGGTCTGCTGCCTTCTCTATGCCTATATTTACCTCTATCTGCCTCAGTCGGCATCTTAGTCGGCGTCGCAGCCTCTATCAGCGTCTCTGTAGGCGTCTCAGTTGTTGCCGCTCTCTATTGGGTTGTCTGCTGCCTTCTTTATGCCTATCTCTTCCCCTATCTGCCGCAGTCGGCGCCACAGTCGGCTACGCTGTGTCTCTCAGCGTTTTTGAACAAGTCTCAGTCGCTGCCGCTGTCGATTCGGGGGTCTGCTGCCTTCTCTATGCCAATATCTACCCCTCTATGCCTCAGTCGGGGTCTTAGTCGGCGTCGCAGCCTCTGTCAGTGTCTCTGCAGACGTCTCAGTCGCTGCCGCTGTCGAGTGGGAGGTCTGCTGCCTTCTCTATGCCTATATTTACCTCTATCTGCCTCAGTCGGCGTCTCAGTCGGCGTCGCAGCCTCTATCAGCGTCTCTGTAGGCGTCTCAGTCGCTGCCGCTGTCGACTGGGGAGTCTGCTGCCTTCTCTATGCCAATATCTACCCCTCTCTGCCTCAATCGGGGTCTTAGTCGGCGTCGCAGCCTCTGTCAGCGTCTCTATAGGCGTCTCAGTCGCTGCCGCTCTCGATTGGGAGGTCTGCTGCTTTCTCTATGCCTATATTTACCTCTATCTACCTCAGTCGGCATCTCAGTCGGCGTCGCTGACTCTGTCACCGTCGCAGCCTCTGTCAGCGTCTCTGTAGCCGTCTCAGTCGCTGCCGTTGTCTATTGGGGGTCTGCTGCCTTCTGTATGCCTATATCTACCCCTATCTGCCTCAGTCGGTTTGTCAGTCGGCGTCGCAGCCTTTATCAGCGTCTCTGTATGCGTCTCAGTTGTTGCCGCTGTCAATTGGAGGGTCTGCTGCCTTCTCTATGCCCTATCTGCCTCAGTCGGCGTCTCAGTCGGCGTCGCAGCCTCTTGTCAGTGTCTCTGTAGGCATCTCAGTCGCTGCCGCTGTCGATTGGGAGGTCTGCTGCCTTCTCTATGCCTATATTTACCTCTATCTGCCTCAGACGGGGTCTTAGTCGGCGTCGCAGCCTCTGTCAGCGTCTCGGTAGGCGTCTCAGTCGCTGCCGTTGCCGATTGGGGGATCTGCTGCCTTCTATATGCCTATATATACCCCTACCTGCCTCAGTCGGCACCTCTGTCGGCGTCGCAAACTCTGTCAATGTCCCTGTAGGCGTCTCAGTCGCTGCCGCTGTCGATTGAGGTGTCTGCTGCCTTCTGTAGACCTATATCTACCCCTATCTGCGTCAGTCGGCAACTCAGTCGGCGTCGCAGCCTCTATCAGCGCCTCTGTAGGCGTCTCAGTTGTTGAAGCTGTCGATTGGTGGGTCTGCTGCCTTCTCTATGCCTTTATCTACCCCTACCTACCTCAGTCGGCGTCACAGTCGCCTTCGCAGCCTCTGTCAGCGTCTCTGTAGACGTCTCAGTCGCTGTCGCTGTTGATTGGGGGTGTCTGCTGCCTTCTCTATGCCAATATCTACCCATATCTGCCTCAGTCGGCATCTCAGTCGGCGTCGCAGTCTCTATCAGCGTCTCTGTATGCGTCTCAATTGTTGCCGCTGTCGACTGGAGGGTCTGCTGCCTTCTCTATGCCTATATCTACCCCTATCTGCCTCAGACGGCGTCTCAGTCGGCGTCTCAGTCGGCGTCGCAGCCTCTTGTTAGCGTCTCTGTAGGCATCTCAGTCGCTGCCGTTGTCGATTGGGGGGTCTGCTGCCTTCTCTAAGCCTATATCTACCCCTATCTGCCTCAGTCGGCATCTCAGTCGGCGTCGCAGCCTCTGTCAGCGTCTCTGTAGGCGTCTCAGTCGCTACCGCTGTCGATTGGGGGGTCTGCTGCCTTCTCTATGCCAATATCTACCCCTCTCTGCCTCAGTCGGGGTCTTAGTCGGCGTCGCAGCCTCTGTCAGCGTCTCTATAGGCGTCTCAGTCGCTGCCGCTGTCGATTGGGAGGTCTGCTGCTTTCTCTATGCCTATATTTACCTCTATCTGCCTCATTCGGCATCTCAGTCGGCGTCGCAGACTCTGTCACCGTCGCAGCCTCTGTCAGCGTCTCTGTAGGCGTCTCAGTCGCTGCCGCTGTCGATTGGGGTGTCTGCTGCCTTCTGTATCCCTATATCTACCCCTACCTACATCAGTCGGCGTCGCAGTCGGCTTCGCAGCCTCTGTCAACGTATCTGTAGGCGTCTCAGTTGTTGCCGCTGTCGATTGGTGGGTCTGCTGCCTTCTCCTATCTGCCGCAGTCGGCGCCACAGTCGGCTTCGCTGTCTCTCTCAGCGTTTTTGAACAAGTCTCAGTCGCTGCCGCTGTCGATTGGGGGGTCTGCTGCCTTCTCTATGCCAATATCTACCCCTCTATGCCTCAGTCGGGGTCTTAGTCGGCGTCGCAGCCTCTGTCAGTGTCTCTGCAGACGTCTCAGTCGCTGCCGCTGTCGATTGGGAGGTCTGCTGCCTTCTCTATGCCTATATTTACCTCTATCTGCCTCAGTCGGCGTCTCAGTCGGCGTCGCAGCCTCTATCAGCGTCTCTGTAGGCGTCTCAGTCGCTGCCGCTGTCGACTGGGGGGTCTGCTGCCTTCTCTATGCCAATATCTACCCCTCTCTGCCTCAGTCGAGGGTTTAGTCGGCGTCGCAGCTTCTGTCAGCGTCTCTGTAGGCGTCATAGTCGCCGCCGCTGTCGATTGGGAGGTCTGCTACCTTCTCTATGCCTATATTTACCTCTATCTGCCTCAGTCGGCATCTCAGTCGGCGTCGCAGCCTCTATCAGCGTCTCTGTAGGCGTCTCAGTTGTTGCCGCTGTCGATTGGGTTGTCTGCTGCCTTCTCTATGCCTATCTCTTCCCCTATCTGCCTCAGTCGGCGCCACAGTCGGCTTCGCTGCCTCTCTCAGCGTTTTTGAACAAGTCTCAGTCGCTGCCGCTGTCGATTGGGGGGTCTGCTGCCTTCTCTATGCCTATATTTACCTCTATCTGCCTCAGTCGGCATCTCAGTCGGCGTCGCAGCCTCTGTCAGCGTCTCTGTAGGCGTCTCAGTCGCTGCCGCTGTCGACTGGGGGGTCTGCTGCCTTCTCTATGCCAATATCTACCCCTCTCTGCCTCAGTCGGGGTCTTAGTCGGCGTCGCAGCCTCTGTCAGCGTCTCTATAGGCGTCTCAGTCGCTGCCGCTCTCGATTGGGAGGTCTGCTGCTTTCTCTATGCCTATATTTACCTCTATCTACCTCAGTCGGCGTCGCTGACTCTCTCACCGTCGCAGCCTCTGTCAGCGTCTCTGTAGCCGTCTCAGTCGCTGCCGCTGTCGATTGGGGTGTCTGCTGCCTTCTGTATGCCTATATCTACCCCTACATACATCAGTCGGCGTCACAGTCGGCTTCGCAGCCTCTGTCAACGTCTCTGTAGGCGTCGCAGTTGTTGCCGCTGTCGATTGGTGGGTCTGCTGCCTTCTCTATGCCTATATCTATCCCTATCTGCCTCAGTAGGCGTCGCAGCCTCTATCAGCGTCTCTGTATGCGTCTCAGTTGTAGCCGCTGTCGATTGGAGGGTCTGCTGCCTTCTCTATGCCTATATCTACCCCTATCTACCTCAGTCGGCGTCTCAGTCGGCGTCGCAGCCTCTTGTCAGCGTCTCTGTAGGCATCTCAGTCGCTGCCGTTGTCGATTGGGGGGTCTGCTGCCTTCTGTATGCCTATATCTACCCCTATCTGCCTCAGTCGGTTTGTCAGTCGGCGTCGCAGCCTTTATCAGCGTCTCTGTATGCGTCCCAGTTGTTGCCGCTGTCAATTGGAGGGTCTGCTGCCTTCTCTATGCCTATCTGCCTCAGTCGGCGTCTCAGTCGGCGTCGCAGCCTCTTGTCAGTGTCTCTGTAGGCATCTCAGTCGCTGCCACTGTCGATTGGGAGGTCTGCTGCCTTCTCTATGCCTATATTTACCTCTATCTGCCTCAGACGGGGTCTTAGTCGGCGTCGCAGCCTCTGTCAGCGTCTCGGTAGGCGTCTCAGTCGCTGCCGTTGTCGATTGGGGGATCTGCTGCCTTCTATATGCCTATATATACCCCTACCTGCCTCAGTCGGCACCTCAGTCGGCGTCGCAAACTCTGTAAATGTCCCTGTAGGCGTCTCAGTCGCTGCCGCTGTCGATTGAGGTGTCTGCTGCCTTCTGTATACCTATATCTACCCCTATCTGCGTCAGTCGGCAACTCAGTCGGCGTCGCAGCCTCTATCAGCGCCTCTGTAGGCGTCTCAGTTGTTGCCGCTGTCGATTGGTGGGTCTGCTGCTTTCTCTATGCCTTTATCTACCCCTACCTACCTCAGTCGGCGTCACAGTCGCCTTCGCAGCCTCTGTCAGCGTCTCTGTAGACGTCTCAGTCGCTGTCGCTGTCGATTGGGGGTGTCTGCTGCCTTCTCTATGCCCATATCTACCGGTATCTGCCTCAGTCGGCATCTCAGTCGGCGTCGCAGTCTCTATCAGCGTCTCTGTATGCGTCTCAATTGTGGCCGCTGTCGAGTGGAGGGTCTGCTGCCTTCTCTATGCCTATATCTACCCCTATCTGCCTCAGACGGCGTCTCAGTCGGCGTCTCAGTCGGCGTCGCAGCCTCTTGTTAGCGTCTCTGTAGGCATCTCAGTCGCTGCCGTTGTCGATTGGGGGGTCTGCTGCCTTCTCTAAGCCTATATCTACCCCTATCTGCCTCAGTCGGCATCTCAGTCGGCGTCGCAGCCTCTGTCAGCGTCTCTGTAGGCGTCTCAGTCGCTACCGCTGTCGATTGGGGGGTCTGCTGCCTTCTCTATGCCAATATCTACCCCTCTCTGCCTCAGTCGGGGTCTTAGTCGGCGTCGCAGCCTCTGTCTGCGTCTCTATAGGCGTCTCAGTTGCTGCCGCTGTCGATTGGGAGGTCTGCTGCTTTCTCTATGCCTATATTTACCTCTATCTGCCTCCGTCGGCATCTCAGTCGGCGTCGCAGACTCTGTCACCGTCGCAGCCTCTGTCAGCGTCTCTGTAGGCGTCTCAGTCGCTGCCGCTGTCGATTGGGGTGTCTGCTGCCTTCTGTATCCCTATATCTACCCCTACCTACATCAGTCGGCGTCACAGTCGGCTTCGCAGCCTCTGTCAACGTATCTGTAGGCGTCTCAGTTGTTGCCGCTGTCGATTGGTGGGTCTGCTGCCTTCTCTATGGCTATATCTATCCCTATCTGTCTCAGTCGGCGTCGCAGCCTCTATCAGCGTCTCTGTATGCGTCTCAGTTGTCTCAGTGCGTCTCAGTCGCTGCCGCTGTCGATTGGGGGGGTCTGCTGCCTTCTCTATGCCAATATCTACCCCTCTATGCCTCAGTCGGGGTCTTAGTCGGCTTCGCAGCCTCTGTCAGTGTCTCTGCAGACTTCTCAGTCGCTGCCGCTGTCGATTGGGAGGTCTGCTGCCTTCTCTATGCCTATATTTACCTCTATCTGCCTCAGTCGGCATCTTAGTCGGCGTCGCAGCCTCTATCAGCGTCTCTGTAGGCGTCTCAGTTGTTGCCGCTGTCTATTGGGTTGTCTGCTGCCTTCTTTATGCCTATCTCTTCCCCTATCTGCCGCAGTCGGCGCCACAGTCGGCTTCGCTGTCTCTATCAGCGTTTTTGAACAAGTCTCAGTCGCTGCCGCTGTCGATTGGGGGGTCTGCTGCCTTCTCTATGCCAATATCTACCCCTCTATGCCTCAGTCGGGGTCTTAGTCGGCGTCGCAGCCTCTGTCAGTGTCTCTGCAGGTGTCTCAGTCGCTGCCGCTGTCGATTGGGAGGTCTGCTGCCTTCTCTATGCCTATATTTACCTCTATCTGCCTCAGTCGGCGTCGCAGCCTCTATAAGCGTCTCTGTAGGCGTCTCAGTCGCTGCCGCTGTCGATTGGGGGGTCTGCTGCCTTCTCTATGCCAATATCTACCCCTCTATGCCTCAGTCGGGGTCTTAGTCGGCGTCGCAGCCTCTGTCAGTGTCTCTGCAGACGTCTCAGTCGCTGCCGCTGTCGATTGGGAGGTCTGCTGCCTTCTGTATGCCTATATTTACCTCTATCTGCCTCAGTCGGCGTCTCAGTCGGCGTCGCAGCCTCTATCAGCGTCTCTGTAGGCGTCTCAGTTGTTGCCGCTGTCTATTGGGTTGTCTGCTGCCTTCTTTATGCCTATCTCTTCCCCTATCTGCCTCAGTCGGCGCCACAGTCGGCTTCGCTGTCTCTCTCAGCGTTTTTTAACAAGTCTCAGTCGCTGCCTCTGTCGATTGGGGGGTCTTCTGCCTTCTCTATGCCAATATCTACCCCTCTATGCCTCAGTCGGGGTCTTAGTCGGCGTCGCAGCCTCTGTCAGTGTCTCTGCAGACGTCTCAGTCGCTGCCGCTGTCGATTGGGAGGTCTGCTGCCTTCTGTATGCCTATATTTACCTCTATCTGCCTCAGTCGGCGTCTCAGTCGGCGTCGCAGCCTCTATCAGCGTCTCTGTAGGCGTCTCAGTCGCTGCCACTGTCGATTATGGGGTCTGCTGAATTCTCTATGCCAATATCTACCTCTCTCTGCCTCTGTCGGGATCTTAGTCGGCGTCGCAGCCTCTGTCAGCGTCTCTGTAGGCGCTCAGTCGCTGCCACTGTCGATTGGGATGTCTGCTGCTTTCTTTATGCTTATATTTACCTCTATCTGCCTCAGTCGGCATCTCAGTCGGCGTCGCAGCCTCCGTCAGCGTCGCAGCCTCCGTCAGCGTCGCAGCCTCTGTCAGCGTCTCTGTATGCGTCTCAATTGTTGCCGCTGTCGATTGGAGGGTCTGCTGCCTTCTCTATGCCTATATCTACCCCTATCTGCCTCAGACGGCGTCTCAGTCGGCGTCTCAGTCGGCGTCGCAACCTCTTGTTAGCGTCTCTGTAGGCTTCTCAGTCGCTGCCGTTGTCGATTGGGGTTCTGCTGCCTTCTCTAATCCTATATCTACCCCTATCTGCCTCAGTCGGCATCTCAGTCGGCGTCGCAGCCTCTGTCAGCGTCTCTGTAGGCGTCTCAGTCGCTGCCGCTGTGGATTGGGGGGTCTGCTGCCTTCTCTATGCCAATATCTACACCCCTCTGCCTCAGTCGGGGTCTTAGTCGGCGTCGCAGCCTCTGGCAGTGTCTCTGTAGGCGTCTCAGTCGCTGCCGCTGTCGATTGGGAGGTCTGCTAACTTCTCTATGCCTATATTTACCTCTATCTGCCTCAGTCGGCATCTCAGTCGGCGTCGCAGCCTCTATCAGCGTCTTTGCAGGCGTCTCAGTTGTTGCCGCTGTCGATTGGGTTGTCTGCTGCCTTCTTTATGCCTATCTCTTCCCCTATCTGCCTCAGTCGGCGCCACAGTCGGCTTCGCTGCCTCTCTCAGCGTTTTTGAAGAAGTCTCAGTCGCTGCCGCTGTCGATTGGGGGGTCTGCTGCCTTCTCTATGCCTATATCTACCCCTATCTGCCTCAGTCGGCGTCGCAGCCTCTATCAGCGTCTCTGTAGGCGTCTCAGTCGCTGCCACTGTCGATTGGGGGGTCTGCTGCCTTCTCTATGCCAATATCTACCCCTCTCTGCCTCAGTCGGAGTGTTAGTCGGCGTCGCAGCCTCTGTCAGCGTCTCTGTAGGCGCTCAGTCGCTGCCGCTGTCGATTGGGAGGTCTGCTGCTTTCTTTATGCCTATATTTACCTCTATCTGCCTCAGTCGGCATCTCAGTTGGCGTCGCAGCCTCCGTCAGCGTCGCAGCCTCTGTCAGCGTCTCTGTAGGCGTCTCAGTCGCTGCCGCCGTCGATTGGGGGGTCTGCTGCATTCTCTATGCCAATATCTACACCTATCTGCCTCAGTCGGCGTCGCAGACTCTGTCAGCGTCTCTGTAGGCGTCTCAGTCGCTGCCGCTGTCGATTGGGGGGTCTGCTGCCTTCTCTATGTCTATATATACCCCTACCTGCCTCATTCGGCACCTCAGTCGGCGTCGCAGCCTCTGTCAGCATCTCTGTAGGCGTCTCATTAAATGCCGCTGTCGATTGAGTGGTCTGCTGCCTTCTCTATGCCTATGTCGACCCCTCTCTGCCTCAGTCGGCATCGCAGCCTCTGTCAGCGTCTCTGTAGACGTCTTAGTCGCTGCCGCCGTCGATTGGGGGGTCTGCTGCTTTCTCTATGCCAATATCTACCCATATCTGCCTTAGTTGGCGTCACAGACTCTGTCAGCGTCTCTGTAGGCATCTAAGTCACTGCCGTTGTCGATTGGGGGGTCTGCTGCCTTCTGTATGCCTATATCTACCCCTATCTGCCTCAGTCGGCATCTCAGTCGGCGTCGCAGCCTCTATCAGGGTCTCTGTATGCGTCTCAGTTGTTGCCGCTGTCGATTGGTGGGTCTGCTGCCTTCTCTATGCCTATATCTACACCTACCTACCTCAGTCGGCGTCACAGTCGGCTTCGCAGCCTCTGTCAGCGTCTCTGTAGGCGTCGCAGTTGTTGCCGCTGTCGATTGGTGGGTCTGCTGCCTTCTCTATGCCTATATCTATCCCTATCTGCCTCAGTAGGCGTCGCAGCCTCTATCAGCGTCTCTGTATGCGTCTCAGTTGTTGCCGCTGTCGACTAGAGGGTCTGCTGCCTTCTCTATGCCTATATCTACCCCTATCTACCTCAGTCGGCATCTCAGTCGGCGTCGCAGCCTCTTGTCAGCGTCTCTGTAGGCGTCTCAGTCGCTGCCGCTGTCGATTGGGGGGTCTGCTGCCTTCTGTATGCCTATATCTACCCCTATCTGCCTCAGTCGGCATCTCAGTCGGCGTCGCAGCCTCTATCAGGGTCTCTGTATGCGTCTCAGTTGTTGCCGTTGTCGATTGGGGGGTCTGCTGCCTTCTGTATGCCTATATCTACCCCTATCTGCCTCAGTCGGTTTGTCAGTCGGCGTCACAGCCTTTATCAGCGTCTCTGTAGGCGTCCCAGTTGTTGCCGCTGTCAATTGGAGGGTCTGCTGCCTTCTCTATGCACTATCTGCCTCAGTCGGCGTCTCAGTCGGCGTCGCAGCCTCTTGTCAGTGTCACTGTAGGCATCTCAGTCGCTGCCGCTGTCGATTGGGAGGTCTGCTGCCTTCTCTATGCCTATATTTACCTCTATCTGCCTCAGACGGGGTCTTAGTCGGCGTCGCAGCCTCTGTCAGCGTCTCGGTAGGCGTCTCAGTCGCTGCCGTTGTCGATTGGGGGATCTGCTGCCTTCTATATGCCTATATATACCCCTACCTGCCTCAGTCGGCACCTCCGTCGGCGTCGCAAACTCTGTCAATGTCCCTGTAGGCGTCTCAGTCGCTGCCGCTGTCGATTGAGGTGTCTGCTGCCTTCTGTATACCTATATCTACCCCTATCTGCGTCAGTCGGCAACTCAGTCGGCGTCGCAGCCTCTATCAGGGCCTCTGTAGGCGTCTCAGTTGTTGCCGCTGTCGATTTGTGGGTCTGCTGCCTTCTCTATGCCTTTATCTACCCCTACCTACCTCAGTCGGCGTCACAGTCGCCTTCGCAGCCTCTCTCAGCGTCTCTGTAGACGTCTCAGTCGCTGTCGCTGTCGATTGGGGGTGTCTGCTGCCTTCTCCATGCCAATATCTACCCGTATCAGCCTCAGTCGGCATCTCAGTCGGCGTCGCAGTCTCTATCAGCGTCTCTGTATGCGTCTCAATTGTTGCCGCTGTCGACTGGAGGGTCTGCTGCCTTCTCTATGCCCTATCTGCCTCAGACGGCGTCTCAGTCGGCGTCTCAGTCGGCGTCGCAGCCTCTTGTTAGCGTCTCTGTAGGCATCTCAGTCGCTGCCGTTGTCGATTGGGGGGTCTGCTGCCTTCTCTAAGCCTATATCTACCCCTATCTGCCTCAGTCGGCATCTCAGTCGGCGTCGCAGCCTCTGTTAGCGTCTCTGTAGGCGTCTCAGTCGCTACCGCTGTCGATTGGGGGGTCTGCTGCCTTCTCTATGCCAATATCTACCCCTCTCTGCCTCAGTCGGGGTCTTAGTCGGCGTCGCAGCCTCTGTCAGCGTCTCTATAGGCGTCTCAGTCGCTGCCGCTGTCGATTGGGAGGTCTGCTGCTTTCTCTATGCCTATATTTACCTCTATCTGCCTCAGTCGGCATCTCAGTCGGCGTCGCAGACTCTGTCACCGTCGCAGCCTCTGTCAGCGTCCCTGTAGGCGTCTCAGTCGCTGCCGCTGTCGATTGGGGAGTCTGCTGCCTTCTGTATCCCTATATCTACCCCTACCTACATCAGTCGGCGTCACAGTCGGCTTCGCAGCCTCTGTCAACGTATCTGTAGGCGTCTCAGTTGTTGCCGCTGTCGATTGGTGGGTCTGCTGCCTTCTCTATGGCTATATCTATCCCTATCTGCCTCAGTCGGCATCGCAGCCTCTATCAGCGTCTCTGTATGCGTCTCAGTTGTCTCAGTGCGTCTCAATCGCTGCCGCTGTCGATTGGGGGGTCTGCTGCCTTCTCTATGCCAATATCTACCCCTCTATGCCTCAGTCGGGGTCTTAGTCGGCTTCGCAGCCTCTGTCAGTGTCTCTGCAGACTTCTCAGTCGCTGCCGCTGTCGATTGGGAGGTCTGCTGCCTTCTCTATGCCTATATTTACCTCTATCTGCCTCAGTCGGCATCTTAGTCGGCGTCGCAGCCTCTATCAGCGTCTCTGTAGGCGTCTCAGTTGTTGCCGCTGTCTATTGGGGGGTCTGCTGCCTTCTCTATGCCAATATCTACCCCTCTCTGCCTCAGTCGGAGTGTTAGTCGGCGTCGCAGCCTCTGTCAGCGTCTCTGTAGGCGCTCAGTCGCTGCCGCTGTCGATTGGGAGGTCTGCTGCCTTCTGTATGCCTATATTTACCTCTATCTGCCTCAGTCGGCGTCTCAGTCGGCGTCGCAGCCTCTATCAGCGTCTCTGTAGGCGTCTCAGTCGCTGCCACTGTCGATTATGGGGTCTGCTGAATTCTCTATGCCAATATCTACCTCTCTCTGCCTCTGTCGGGATCTTAGTCGGCGTCGCAGCCTCTGTCAGCGTCTCTGTAGGCGCTCAGTCGCTGCCGCTGTCGATTGGGATGTCTGCTGCTTTCTTTATGCTTATATTTACCTCTATCTGCCTCAGTCGGCATCTCAGTCGGCGTCGCAGCCTCCGTCAGCGTCGCAGCCTCCGTCAGCGTCGCAGCCTCTGTCAGCGTCTCTGTATGCGTCTCAATTGTTGCCGCTGTCGATTGGAGGGTCTGGTGCCTTCTCTATGCCTATATCTACCCCTATCTGCCTCAGACGGCGTCTCAGTCGGCGTCTCAGTCGGCGTCGCAACCTCTTGTTAGCGTCTCTGTAGGCTTCTCAGTCGCTGCCGTTGTCGATTGGGGTTCTGCTGCCTTCTCTAATCCTATATCTACCCCTATCTGCCTCAGTCGGCATCTCAGTCGGCGTCGCAGCCTCTGTCAGCGTCTCTGTAGGCGTCTTAGTCGCTGCCGCTGTGGATTGGGGGGTCTGCTGCCTTCTCTATGCCAATATCTACCCCCCTCTGCCTCAGTCGGGGTCTTAGTCGGCGTCGCAGCCTCTGGCAGTGTCTCTGTAGGTGTCTCAGTCGCTGCCGCTGTCGATTGGGAGGTCTGCTAACTTCTCTATGCCTATATTTACCTCTATCTGCCTCAGTCGGCATCTCAGTCGGCGTCGCAGCCTCTATCAGCGTCTTTGCAGGCGTCTCAGTTGTTGCCGCTGTCGATTGGGTTGTCTGCTGCCTTCTTTATGCCTATCTCTTCCCCTATCTGCCTCAGTCGGCGCCACAGTCGGCTTCGCTGCCTCTCTCAGCGTTTTTGAACAAGTCTCAGTCGCTGCCGCTGTCGATTGGTGGGTCTGCTGCCTTCTCTATGCCTATATCTACCCCTATCTGCCTCAGTCGGCGTCGCAGCCTCTATCAGCGTCTCTGTAGGCGTCTCAGTCGCTGCCACTGTCGATTGGGGGGTCTGCTGCCTTCTCTATGCCAATATCTACCCCTCTCTGCCTCAGTCGGAGTGTTAGTCGGCGTCGCAGCCTCTGTCAGCGTCTCTGTAGGCGCTCAGTCGCTGCCGCTGTCGATTGGGAGGTCTGCTGCTTTCTTTATGCCTATATTTACCTCTATCTGCCTCAGTCGGCATCTCAGTTGGCGTCGCAGCCCCCGTCAGCGTCGCAGCCTCTGTCAGCGTCTCTGTAGGCTTCTCAGTCGCTGCCGCCGTCGATTGGGGGGTCTGCTGCATTCTCTATGCCAATATCTACACCTATCTGCCTCAGTCGGCGTCGCAGACTCTGTCAGCGTCTCTGTAGGCGTCTCAGTCGCTGCCGCTGTCGATTGGGGGGTCTGCTGCCTTCTCTATGCCTATATATACCCCTACCTGCCTCATTCGGCACCTCAGTCGGCGTCGCAGCCTCTGTCAGCATCTCTGTAGGCGTCTCATTAAATGCCGCTGTCGATTGAGTGGTCTGCTGCCTTCTCTATGCCTATGTCGACCCCTCTCTGCCTCAGTCGGCATCGCAGCCTCTGTCAGCGTCTCTGTAGACGTCTTAGTCGCTGCCGCCGTCGATTGGGGGGTCTGCTGCTTTCTCTATGCCAATATCTACCCATATCTGCCTTAGTTGGCGTCACAGACTCTGTCAGCGTCTCTGTAGGCATCTCAGTCACTGCCGTTGTCGATTGGGGGGTCTGCTGCCTTCTGTATGCCTATATCTACCCCTATCTGCCTCAGTCGGCATCTCAGTCGGCGTCGCAGCCTCTATCAGGGTCTCTGTATGCGTCTCAGTTGTTGCCGCTGTCGATTGGTGGGTCTGCTGCCTTCTCTATGCCTATATCTACACCTACCTACCTCAGTCGGCGTCACAGTCGGCTTCGCAGCCTCTGTCAGCGTCTCTGTAGGCGTCTCAGTTGCTGCCGCTGTCGATTGGGGGGTCTGCTGACTTCTCTATGCCAATATCTACCCGTATCTACCTCAGTCTGCATCTCAGTCGGCGTCGCAGTCTCTATCAGCGTCTCTGTATGTGTCTCAATTGTTGCCGCTGTCGATTGGAGGGTCTGCTGCCTTCTCTATGTCTATATCTACCCCTATCTGCCTCAGTCGGCGTCTCAGTCGGCGTCGCAGCCTCTTGTTAACGTCTCTGTCAGCGTCTCAGTCGCTGCCGCTGTCGATTGGGAGGTCTGCTGCCTTCTCTATGCCTATATTTACCTCAATCTGCCTCAGTCGGCATCTCAGTCGGCGTCGCAGCCTCTATCAGCGTCTCTGCAGGCGTCTCAGTTGTTGCCGCTCTCGATTGGGTTGTCTGCTGCCTTCTCTATGCCTATCTCTTCCCCTATCTGCCTCAGTCGGCGCCACAGTCGGCTTCGCAGCCTCTATCAGCGTCTCTGTAGGTGTCTCAGTCGTTGCCGTTGTCGATTGGGGGCGTTTGCTGACTTCTCTATGCCAATATCTACCCTTATCTGCCTCAGTCGGCGTCTCAGTCGGCGTCGCAGCCTCTGTCAGCGTCTCTGAATGCGTCTCAGTCGCTGCCTCTGTCGATTGGGGGGTCTGATGCCTTCTCTTTGCTTATATTTACCCCTATCTGCCTCAGTCGACGTCTCAGTCGGCATCGCAGCCTCTGTCAGTGTCTCTGTAGGTGTCTCAGTAGCTGCCGCTGTCGATTGGGAGGTCTGCTGCCTTCTCTATGCCTATATTTACCTCTATCTGCCTCAGTCGGCATCTCAGTCGGCGTCGCAGCCTCTATCAGCGTCTTTGTAGGCGTCTCAGTTGTTGCCGCTGTCGATTGGGTTGTCTGCTGCCTTCTCTATACATATCTCTTCCCCTATCTGCCTCAGTCGGCGCCACAGTCGGCTTCGCTGCCTCTCTCAGCGTTTTTGAACAAGTCTCAGTGGCTGCCGCTGTCGATTATGGGGTCTGCTGCCTTCTCTATGCCTATATCTACCCCTATCTGCCTCAGTCGGCGTCTCAGTCGGCGTCTCAGTCGGTGTCGCAGCCCCTATAAGCGTCTCTGTAGGCGTCTCAGTCGCTGCCACTGTCGATTTTGGGGTCTGCTGCCTTCTCTATGCCAATATCTACCCCTCTCTGCCTCAGTTGGGGTCTTAGTCGGCGTCGCAGCCTCTGTCAGCGTCTCTGTAGGCGCTCAGTCGCTGCCGCTGTCGATTGGGAGGTCTGCTGCTTTCTTTATGCTTATATTTACCTCTATCTGCCTCAGTCGACATCTCAGTTGGCGCCGCTGCCTCCGTCAGCGTCGCAGCCTCCGTCAGCGTCGCAGCCTCTGTCAGCGTCTCTGTAGGCGTCTCTGTCGCTGCCGCTGTCGATTGGGGGGTCTGCTGCATTCTCTATGCCAATATCTACACCTATCTGCCTCAGTCGGCGTCGCAGACTCTGTCAGAAGCTCTGTAGGCGTCTCAGTCGCTGCCGCTGTCGATTGGGGGTCTGCTGCCTTCTCTATGCCTATATATACCCCTACCTGCCTCATTCGGCACCTCAGTAGGCGTCTCATTTGATGCCGCTGTCGATTGGGTGGTCTGCTGCCTTCTCTATGCCTATGTCGACCCCTCTCTGCCTCAGTCGGCATCGCAGACTCTGTCAGCGTCTCTGTAGGCGTCTTAGTCGCTGCCGCCGTCGATTGGGGGGGTCTGCTGCATTCTCTATGCCAATATCTACCCATATCTGATTTAGTCGGCGTCGCAGACTCTGTCAGCGTCTCTGTAGGCGTCTCAGTCGCTGCCGTTGTCGATTGGGGGATCTGCTGCCTTCTGTATGCCTCTATCTACCCCTATCTGCCTCAGTCGGCATCTCAGTCGGCGTCGCAGTCTCTATCAGCGTCTCTGTATGTGTCTCAATTGTTGCCGCTGTCGATTGGAGGGTCTGCTGCCTTCTCTATGTCTATATCTACCCCTATCTGCCTCAGTCGGCTTCTCAGTCGGCGTTGCAGCCTCTTGTTAGCGTCTCTGTAGGCGTCTCAGTCACTGCCGCTGTCGATTGGGAGGTCTGCTGCCTTCTCTATGCCTATATATACCCCTACCTGCCTCATTCGGCACCTCAGTCGGCGTCGCAGCCTCTATCAGCGTCTCTGTAGGCGTCTCAGTTGTTGCCGCTCTCGATTGGGTTGTCTGCTGCCTTCACTATGCCTATCTCTTCCCCTATCTGCCTCAGTCGGCGCCACAGTCGGTTTCGCAGCCTCTGTCAGCGTCTCTGTAGGCGTCTCAGTTGTTGTCGCTGTCGAGTGGGTTGTCTGCTGCCTTCTCTATGTCAATATCTACCCCTATCTGCCTCAGTCGGCGTCGCTGCCTCTCTCAGCGTTTTTGAACAAGTCTCAGTCGCTGCCGCTGTCGATTGGGGGGGGTCTGCTGCCTTCTCTATGCCTATATCTACCCCTATCTGCCTCAGTCAGCGTCTCTGTAGGCGTCTCAGTCGCTGTCGCACAGTGGGTTAAATGGTGCTAAAAATGGAGATTAGTTCCCACAAGCCTTCTAGTTATAGAAAAGTTATTTTTTAGTTAATTAATCATAAAGAATTAGAAAAATAATGCAATTCGAGTTTTTTGATTATTTTTTTTTTAATAAAAAAACAAAAATATGGTGAACATCGGTTTTCTAAATTTTTCATTTATTTAAGCTTAAAATTTTATTTAAAATATATAAACTGTTTCTTCACCACTATAATCATATTCATGATCATTATCATCTTCGCTTGAATTTTCATCATCGCCTTCACCATCATCATCATCAACAACTTCATTATTATTGCCACTCTCTATTACGATCAACTCTAATGCTTCTTCCGGTAAATCTTGCACCTTTTTTTTGGTAATTTTCTTGTGGTTGATATAACAGGGTCAGAACTGATTAAAATCCTGTTAAATATGTCTTCATTTGCTTTTTGTCTGCAGCATTTGCGAGCAAAATGTTCTCTATAACTCTTAAAATCTTTGTTTCGAGCTTTCTGAGCTTCTTCCGATAATGGTCCGATTGGCAACAGAGCGTGAGATATTATCTCTGGTCCATGGATAAAATATTTGTGAAGTGTTGGAGACATGTTATACCAAGGATAAAATTCAACGAAATATTTTTCTGTGTTTAAAGCGTAGTCACGAAACTTCGGTTCCTCAATATCTTGCCCGCTAGAAACAACTACGATTATTGTATGCATCTTTTTAATCAAATTTATGTCAACTTTAGTAATTGCTGCTGACATCTCGGGATTTTGAAAGAAACGCCTAGCAGTATTGCCATCGTTAGAATTCCCAAAGCCAGGTTTCGGTTGGTCAACAATCAAACCAATTTTATCTTTAAATTCTTTTTAAATGCGTGCTTTATTTTCCGAAACTAATAGTTTCTCGCTTTCTGTTCGAGCTTGCCACTTTTTTATAGATAATTTATACGATAAGTGGAGCAGACATTCAAAGAACCTAATCCACCCGTGAAGTATTGAAAGACCAAATTGTAAATTTCCTTTTTTAAAACTTTCTTCACCATTTCATCAATTTTATTAAAATCTTTCGAGCTAGCTCCACATAAATAGCATTTTTGTGTAGATGTTGTTTCTGTTAATGCGTTGCTTACTTTTCCATCAACCATAGATAAAATTAAATTGTGTTTAACTTCCAAATATTTGTTTCCATAAGGAACAACCGAATTAACGAGATTTCGTATTTCTATACCAACTCTTTCGTTTTCAGTTCTAGAAACAGTTGTGGACTCTTTTACAAATTCAATTTTTAAAGGCCTGCAGAACCTGGTAGAAGCTGGGCGCGGATTTTGCCATATAATTTTGCTTCCACAAATCAACCTGACTGGAACAATACAGGTGATGAAAACTGATGAATCATTTGCATCTGGATTATAGTACGCTTGCTTATATGAGCTGTGTCCAGAGCTTCCATCGAATCCCCACTTAGTATACAGGCATAAATTCGTCATTTCCTCATCGTTCAATGTTTCAATCACGTTATTTTGGGCTAAAGTTATACGCTCAGTGGTATGATCTAAAAGGGCTTGCAAGCTTACTTGTGCTGAAGTCTCGCAAAAATGCATGCTCTCACGTCTAGGATAACAATCCTTTTTTGCTGATTGGACATATGAATAGCAAGGAAACCTATCTGGAGCAGATTGCCTTATAATATTGTACTGTTGTCGAGATAACTTTGCTTCCACCAAAACAAATAAAGCGTCTTCTATGGACATTTGCTTTGATAGTGACGATTTGGCAATACTCTTATGATATTTTTTCGCTCTCGATGGTGAACTTGCAACTTCTTTCACTATCTTTGACGCTTCCACTTGCCCTGAAGCTCTAAAGCTCATTTGTGTAGCATAAGCTAATAAAGGCACACTATCTCTTAAAAATTTACTTTTTTTTTGCTTCGTTTTCTCATTGGAGTCTTCAAATGAAAGTTCTTTGCGGCCACGTTTCATTCCTTGCGAATGGGTGAAACCTATCGAAGAATCCAACCAACTTTGGTTTGCTCTAAGGAAACGCTCTTCATGCCTATTGGCTCTGCTCCAACGAATTTTAAATTGACTAATAAAGGTTTTTATCCTGTTATCAAACTCTTTTATAAATTCATCAGATGGCTCAATACGCTCCTTCAATTGCTCTTTTAAAAATACAAATTTTTCATTAAATTTATCACAGCCAGAGTTTTTCATTATGTCATAAAGACGTTGACGAGTAACCCAACTTACATTAGAATTGGTTCCTATAAGGAAGATAATAATATTTGTAACCTCTTTAAATGTCGTCAATGTCGGTATCCATTTTACCATGTTAGTTAAATATACATCACTATTGTTATTTCTCTCGACTGCACATGACATACATTAAAAAAGAAACACAATAAACAATAACAAACATTATTAATAATAACAGGTGTTACAATACAAATTGCGGGGGAAAAAACAATGTCCGTTATCATGATTTCACATATACCCTAAACCTTAGATAAGAACTTTAAGCCATATTAATTAATTATTACAAAATGTAAGAAATCAAAATTTTATTTCAAAAATGTATGCGATGATTTATATTATTATACATATGTATGTAAGTAAAACGCGAATTTTAGCCTCTTCCTGAAAACGTTCTCATGCATTTAAACTGCCGCTTATCGTAACGTAGGGTGTAAACAAAGCAAACAGGCATCCATTAAACAACAAAAACAATAACAAACCTTTTTTTACTTTTTTTGTAAATGCTGTGTTTGTTCTTCTTCTGCCTTGAGAAACTAGTGTATATTTGACCAGGCAGTTCGCATAAAGAAATGCATATACTGAGAAAGTGCGCAGTATTGGTGCAACTTTTTTTTTACAAAAAGAAACTACAATAGCCATAGATTATAGAAATGAAACAAGATTTGCTTTACCCCGCTTAACTCACAACTATATGTCTGCATATAAGGTCGAAATCCCCATATTTTAAGGCTTTCGCGGAAAAAAAATTGAAATACTTAAGAGACACCTAAAACACAAATGGAATCACTTTGTATTTACTAAATTACCTGAACAAGAAGGCTCCATTACAATTTTCCCTAGATTTTCCCAGTTAAAAGAAATAAACAACTTCGCAAAATAAAAAAACACAAGTATATCACTGTGCGCTCAGAAAAATAAATAAACTTGCAATTTTCAGAGAATATTACAAGAAAACTGTACATTTTTTTCCAAATATTTGTTCAGTTAGTGATGGAGAATTTTATCTACTTTCGTTTGAAACCAAAAATTTACTTGTACCTTGAAATTTGATTTTTGAATTAATCTCCAAATTTGAAACATTTTACCCCAATGTGTGTCGATTGGGGGGTCTGCTGCCTTCTCTATGCCCATTTCTACCCCTCTCTGCCTCAGTCGGGGTCTTAGTCGGCGTCGCAGCTTCTGTCAGCGTCTCTGTAGGCATCTCAGTCGCTACCGCTGTCGATTGGGAGGTCTGCTACCTTCTCTATGCCTATATTTACCTCTATCTGCCGCAGTCGGCATCTCAGTCGGCGTCGCAGCCCCTATCAGCGTCTCTGTAGGCGTCTCAGTTGTTGCCGCTGTCGATTGGGGGGTCTGCTGCCTTCTCTATGTCTATGTCGAACCCTCTCTGCCTCAGTCGGCATCTCAGTCGGCATCTCAGTCGGCGTCGCAGCCTCTGTCAGCGTCTCTGTAGGCGTCTTAGTCGCTGCCGCCGTCGATTGGGGGGGTCTGCTGCATTCTCTATGCCAATATCTACCCATATCTGCCTTAGTCGGCGTCGCATACTCTGTCAGCGTCTCTGTAGGCATCTCAGTCGCTGCCGTTGTCGATTGGGGGGGTCTGGTGCCTTCTCTATGCCTATATCTACCCCTATCTGCCTCAGTCGGCATCGCAGCCTCTTGTCAGCGTCCCTGTAGGCATCTCAGTCGCTGCCGTTGTCGATTGGGGGGCCTGCTGCCTTCTGTATGCCTATATCTACCCCTATCTGCCTCAGTCGGCATCTCAGTCGGCGTCGCAGCCTCTATCATGGTCTCTGTA
The DNA here is from genome assembly GCA_920105625.2 of Clusia tigrina. Taxonomy (NCBI): domain Eukaryota; kingdom Metazoa; phylum Arthropoda; class Insecta; order Diptera; family Clusiidae; genus Clusia; species Clusia tigrina. Next base: position 235,246,580 of record OV050030.1, read on the forward strand.
TGCGTCTCAGTTGTTTCCGCTGTCGATTGGTGGGTCTGCTGCCTTCTCTATGCCAATATCTACCCGTATCTGCCTCAGTCGGCATCTCAGTCGGCGTCGCAGTCTCTATCAGCGTCTCTGTATGTGTATCAATTGTTGCCGATGTCGGTTGGAGGGTCTGCTGCCTTCTCTATGTCTATATCTACCCCTAACTGCCTCAGTCGGCGTCTCAGTCGGCGTCACAGCCTCTTGTTAGTGTCTCTGTAGGCATCTCAGTCGCTGCCGTTGTCGATTGGGGGGTCTGCTGCCTTCTCTAAGCCTGGATGTACCCCTATCTGCCTCAGTCGGCGTCGCAGCCTCTTGTCAGCGTTTCTGTAGGCATCTCAGTCGCTGCCGTTGTCGATTGGGAGGTCTGCTGCCTTCTCTATGTCAATATCTACCCCTATCTGCCTCAGTCGGCGTCGCTGCCTCTCTCAGCGTTTTTGAACAAGTCTCAGTCGCTGCCGCTGTCGATTGGGGGGTCTGCTGCCTTCTCTATGCCTATATATACCCCTATCTGCCTCAGTCGGGGTCTTAGTCGGCGTTGCAGCCTCTGTCAGCGTCTCTGTAGGCGTCTCAGTCGCTGCCGCTGTCGATTGGGAGGTCTGCTGCCTTCTTTATGCCTATATTTACCTCTATCTGCCTCAGTCGGCATCTCAGTCGGCGTCGCAGCCTCTGTCAGCGTCTCTGTAGGCGTCTCAGTCGCTGCCGCTGTCGATTGGGGGGTCTGCTGCCTTCTCTATGCCAATATCTACCCCTCTCTGCCTCAGTCGGGGTCTTAGTCGGCGTTGCAGCCTCTGTCAGCGTCTCTGTAGGCGTCTCAGTCGCTGCCGCTGTCGATTGGGAGGTCTGCTGCCTTCTTTATGCCTATATTTACCTCTATCTGCCTCAGTCGGCATCTCAGTCGGCGTCGCAGCCTCTATCAGCGTCTCTGTAGGCGTCTCAGTTGTTGACGCTGTCGATTGGGGGGTTTGCTGCCTTCTCTATGCCAATATCTACCCTTATCTGCCTCAGTTGGCGTCTCAGTCGGCGTCGCAGCCTCTGTCAGCGTCTCTGAATGCGTCTCAGTCGCTGCCGCTGTCGATTGGGGGGTCTGATGGATTCTCTTTGCTTATATATACCCCTATCTGCCTCAGTCGGCGTCTCAGTCGGCATCGCAGCCTCTTGTCAGCGTCTCTGTAGGCATCTCACGCGCTGCCGTTGTCGATTGAGGGGTCTGCTGCTTTCTGTATGCCTATATCTACCCCTATCTGCCTCAGTCGGCATCTCAGTCGGCGTTGCAGCCTCTATCAGGGTCTCTGTATGGGTCTCAGTTGTTGCCGCTGTCGATTGGTGGGTCTGCTGCCTTCTCTATGCCTATATCTACCCCTACCTACCTCAGTCGGCATCACAGCCGACTGAGATGCCGACTGAGGCAGATAAGGGTAGATATTGGCATAGAGAAGGCAGCAGACCCCCCAATCGACAGCGGCAGCGACTGAGTCGCCTACAGAGACTCTGACAGAGGGAGCGAAGCTGACTGAGACGCTGACTGAGGCAGATAGGGGTAGATATTGGCATAGAGAAGGCAGCAGACCCCCCCAATCGACAGCGGCAGCGACTGAGTCGCCTACAGAGACTCTGACAGAGGGAGCGACGCTGACTGAGACGCCGACTGAGGCAGATAGGGGTAGATATAAGCAAAGAGAAGGCATCAGACCCCCCAATCGACAGCGGCAGCGACTCAGACGCATTCAGAGACGCTGACAGAGGCTGCGATGCCGACTGAGGCAGATAGGGCTAGATATAAGCAAAGAGAAGGCATCAGACCCCCCAATCGACAGCGGCAGCGACTCAGACGCATTCAGAGACGCTGACAGAGGCTGCAACGCCGACTGAGACGCCAACTGAGGCAGATAAGGCTAGATATTGGCATAGAGAAGGCAGCAAACCCCCCAATCGACAGCGGCAAAGACTGAGACACCTACAGAGACGCTGATAGAGGCTGCGAAGCCGACTGTGACGCCGACTGAGGTAGGTAGGGGTAGATATAGGCATAGAGAAGGCAGCACACCTCCCAATCGACAGCGGCAGCGACTGGGACGCCTACAGAGACGCTGACAGAGGCTGCGACGCCGACTGAGATGCCGACTGAGGCAGATAGAGGTAAATATAGGCATAGAGAAGGCAGCAGACTTCCCAATCGACAGCGACAGCGACTGAGACGCCTACAGAGACGCTGACAGAGGCTGCGACGCCGACTGAGACGCCAACTGAGGCAGATAAGGCTAGATATTGGCATAGAGAAGGTAGCAGACCCCCCCAATCGACAGCGGCAGCAACTGAGACGCCTACAGAGACGCTGACAGAGGCTGCGACGTCGACTGAGACGCCGACTGAGGCAGATAGGGGTAGATCCAGGCTTAGAGAAGGCAGCAGACCCCCTAATCGACAGCGGCAGCAACTGAGACGCCTACAGAGACGCTGACAGAGGCTGCGACGTCGACTGAGACGCTGACTGAGGCAGATAGGGGTAGATATAGGCATACAGAAGGCAGCAGACCCCCAAATCGACAGCGGCAGCGACTGAGACTTGTTCAAAAACGCTCAGAGAGGCAGCGACGCCGACTGAGGCAGATAGGGGTAGATACTGATATAGAGAAGGCAGCAGACCTCCCAATCGACAACGGCAGCGACTGAGATGCCTACAGAGACGCTGACAAGAGGCTGCGACGTCGACTGAGACGCCGACTGAGGCAGATAGGGGTAGATCCAGGCTTAGAGAAGGCAGCAGACCCCCTAATCGACAACGGCAGCGACTGAGATGCCTACAGAGACGCTAACAAGAGGCTGCGACGACGACTGAGACGCCGACTGAGGCAGATAGGGGTAGATATAGACATAGAGAAGACAGCAGACCCTCCAAATGACAGCGGCAACAATTGAGACACATACAGAGACGCTGATAGAGACTGCGACGCCAACTGAGATGTCGACTGAGGCAGATACGGGTAGATATTGGCATAGAGAAGGCAGCAGACCCCCCCAATCGACAGCGGCAGCGACTGAGACGCCTACAGAGACGCTGACAGAGGCTGCGAAGCCGACTGTGATGCCGACTGAGGTAGGTAGGGGTAGATATAGGCATAGAGAAGGCAGCAGACCCACCAATCGACAGCGGCAACAACTGAGACCCATACAGAGACCCTGATAGAGGCTGCGACGCCGACTGAGATGCCGACTGAGGCAGATAGGGGTAGATATAGGCATACAGAAAGCAGCAGACCCCTCAATCGACAACGGCAGCGACTGAGATGCCTACAGAGACGCTGACAAGAGGCTGCGATGCCGACTGAGACGCCGACTGAGGCAGATAGGGGTATATATAGGCATAGAGAAGGCATCAGACCCCCAAATCGACAGCGGCAGCGACTGAGACGATTACAGAGACGCTGACAGGGTCTGCGACGCCGACTGAGGCAGATTGGTGTCGATATTGGCATAGAGAATGCAGCAGACCCCCCAATCGACGGCGGCAGCGACTGAGACGCCTACAGAGACGCTGACAGAGGCTGCGACGCCGACTAAGAACCCGACTGAGGCAGAGAGGGGTAGATATTGGCATAGAGAAGGCAGCAGACCCCCCAATCGACAGCGGCAGCGACTGAGACGCCTACAGAGACGCTGACAGAGGCTGCGACGCCGACTGAGATGCCGACTGAGGCAGATAAGGGTAGATATAGGCTTAAAGAAGGTAGCAGACCCCCCAATCGACAACGCCAGCGACTGAGATGCGTACAGAGACGCTGACGGAGGCTGCGACGCCGACTGAGACGCCGACTGAGGCAGATAGGGGTAGATATTGGCATAGAGAAGGCAGCAGACCCCCCAATCGACAGCGGCAGCGACTGAGACGCCTACAGAGACGCTGACGGAGGCTGCGACGCCGACTGAGACGCCGACTGAGGCAGATAGGGGTAGATATTGGCATAGACAAGGCAGCAGACCCCCCAATCGACAGCGGCAGCGAATGAGACTTGTTCAAAAACGCTGAGAGAGGCAGCGAAGGCGACTGTAGCGCCGACTGAGGCAGATAGGGGAAGAGATAGGCATAGAGAAGGCAGCAGACAACCCAATCGACAGCGGCATCAAATGAGACGCCTACAGAGACGCTGACAGAGGCTGCGACGCCGACTGAGGTGCCGAATGAGGCAGGTAGGGGTATATATAGGCATAGAGAAGGCAGCAGATCCATCAATCGACAGCGGCAGCGACTGAGACGCCTACAGAGACGCTGACAGAGTCTGCGACGCCGACTGAGGCAGATAGAGGTAAATATAGGCATAAAGAAAGCAGCAGACCTCCCAATTGACAGCGGCAGCGACTGAGACGCCTACAGAGACGCTGACAGAGGCTGCGACGCCGACTGAGACGCCGACTGAGGCAGATAGGGGTAGATATAGGCATAGAGAAGGCAGCAGACCCCCCAATCGACAGCGGCAGCGAATGAGACTTGTTCAAAACGCTGAGAGATTCAGCGAAGCCGACTGTGGCGCCGACTGAGGCAGATAGGGGAAGAGATAGGCATAGAGAAGGCAGCAGACAACCCAATCGACAGCGGCAACAACTGAGACGCCTACAGAGACGCTGACAGAGGCTGCGACGACGACTGAGACGCCGACTGAGGCAGATAGGGGTAGATATAGGCATACAGAAGGCAGCAGACCCAAAAATCGACAGCGGCAGCGACTGAGACTTGTTCAAAAACGCTCAGAGAGGCAGCGACGCCGACTGAGGCAGATAGGGGTAGATACTGATATAGAGAAGGCAGCAGACCTCCCAATCGACAACGGCAGCGACTGAGATGCCTACAGAGACGCTGACAAGAGGCTGCGACGTCGACTGAGACGCCGACTGAGGCAGATAGGGGTAGATCCAGGCTTAGAGAAGGCAGCATACCCCCCAATCGACAACGGCAGCGACTGAGATGCCTACAGAGACGCTAACAAGAGGCTGCGACGACGACTGAGACGCCGACTGAGGCAGATAGGGGTAGATATAGACATAGAGAAGACAGCAGACCCTCCAAACGACAGCGGCAACAATTGAGACACATACAGAGACGCTGATAGAGACTGCGACGCCGACTGAGATGCCGACTGAGGCAGATACGGGTAGATATTGGCATAGAGAAGGCAGCAGACCCCCCAATCGACAGCGGCAGCGACTGATACGCCTACAGAGACGCTGACAGAGGCTGCGAAGCCGACTGTGATGCCGACTGAGGCAGATAGGGGTAGATATAGGCATAGAGAAGGCAGCAGACCCACCAATCGACAGCGGCAACAACTGAGACCCATACAGAGACCCTGATAGAGGCTGCGACGCCGCCTGAGATGCCGACTGAGGCAGATAGGGGTAGATATAGGCATACAGAAAGCAGCAGACCCCTCAATCGACAACGGCAGCGACTGAGATGCCTACAGAGACGCTGACAAGAGGCTGCGATGCCGACTGAGACGCCGACTGAGGCAGATAGGGGTATATATAGGCATAGAGAAGGCAGCAGATCCCCCAATCGACAGCGGCAGCGACTGAGACGCCTACAGAGACGCTGACAGGGTCTGCGACGCCGACTGAGGCAGATAGGTGTCGATATTGGCATAGAGATAGAATGCAGCAGACCCCCCAATCGACGGCGGCAGTGACTGAGACGCCTACAGAGACGCTGACAGAGGCTGCGACGCCGACTAAGAACCCGACTGAGGCAGAGAGGGGTAGATATTGGCATAGAGAAGGCAGCAGACCCCCCAATCGACAGCGGCAGCGACTGAGACGCCTACAGAGACGCTGACAGAGGCTGCGACGCCGACTGAGATGCCGACTGAGGCAGATAAGGGTAGATATAGGCTTAAAGAAGGCAGCAGACCCCCCAATCGACAACGGCAGCGACTGAGATGCCTACAGAGACGCTGACGGAGGCTGCGACGCCGACTGAGACGCCGCCTGATTCAGATAGGGGTAGATATTGGCATAGAAAAGGCAGCAGACCCCCCAATCGACAGCGGCAGCGACTGAGACGCCTACAGAGACGCTGACGGGGGCTGCGACGCCGACTGAGACGCCGACTGAGGCAGATAGGGGTAGATATTGGCATAGACAAGGCAGCAGACCCCCCAATCGACAGCGGCAGCGAATGAGACTTGTTCAAAAACGCTGAGAGAGGCAGCGAAGCCGACTGTAGCGCCGACTGAGGCAGATAGGGGAAGAGATAGGCATAGAGAAGGCAGCAGACAACCCAATCGACAGCGGCATCAAATTAGACGCCTACAGAGACGCTGACAGAGGCTGCGACGCCGACTGAGGTGCCGAATGAGGCAGGTAGGGGTATATATAGGCATAGAGAAGGCAGCAGATCCATCAATCGACAGCGGCAGCGACTGAGACGCCTACAGAGACGCTGACAGAGTCTGCGACGCCGACTGAGGCAGATAGAGGTAAATATAGGAATAGAGAAGGCAGCAGGCTTCCCAATCGACAGCGGCAGCGACTGAGACGCCTACAGAGACGCTGACAGAGGCTGCGACGCTGACGGAGGCTGCGACGCCGACTGAGATGCCGACTGAGGCAGATAGAGGTAAATATAGGCATAAAGAAAGCAGCAGACCTCCCAATTGACAGCGGCAGCGACTGAGACGCCTACAGAGACGCTGACAGAGGCTGCGACGCCGACTGAGACGCCGACTGAGGCAGATAGGGGTAGATATAGGCATAGAGAAGGCAGCAGACCCCCCAATCGACAGCGGCAGTGAATGAGACTTGTTCAAAACGCTGAGAGAGGCAGCGAAGCCGACTGTGGCTCCGACTGAGGCAGATAGGGGAAGAGATAGGCATAGAGAAGGCAGCAGACAACCCAATCGACAGCGGCAACAACTGAGACGCCTACAGAGACGCTGATAGAGGCTGCTACGCCGACTGAGATGCCGACTGAGGGAGATAGAGGTAAATATAGGCATAGAGAAGGCAGCAGACTTCCCAATCGACAGCGGCAGCGACTGAGACGCCTACAGAGACGCTGACTGAGATAGGGGTAGATATAAGCAAAGAGACGGCATCATACCCCCAATCGACAGCGGCAGCGACGGAGACACCTACAGAGACGCTGATAAAGGCTGCGAAGCCGACTGTGGCGCCGACTGCGGCAGATAGGGGAAGAGATAGGCATAGAGAAGGCAGCAGACAACCCACTCGACAGCGGCAACAACTGAGACGCCTACAGAGACGCTGATAGGGGCTGCGACGTCGACTGAGATGCCGACTGAGGCAGATAGAGGTAAATATAGGCATATAGAAGGCAGCAGACCTCCCAATCGACAGCGGTAGCGACTGAGACGCCTACAGAGACGCTGACAGAGGCTTTGACGCCGACTAAGACCCCGACTGAGGCAGAGAGGGGTAGAAATGGGCATAGAGAAAGCAGCAGACCCCCCAATCGACACACATTGGGGTAAAATGTTTCGAATTTGGAGATTAATTCAAAAATCAAATTTCAAGGTACAAGTAAATTTTTGGTATCAAACGAAAGTATATAAAAATCTCCATCACTAACTGAACAAATATTTGAACAAAAATGTACAGTTTTCTTGTAATATTCTCTGAAAATTGCAAGTTTATTTATTTTTGTGTGCGCACAGTTATATACTTGTGTTTTTTTCTATTTTCGAAGTGGTATATTTTTTTTAACTGGGAAAATCTAGGGAAAATTGTAATGGAGCCTTCTTGTTCAGGTAATTTAGTAAATACAAAGTGATTCCATTTGTGTTTTTACGTGTCTCTTAAGTATTTTAATTTTTTTTTCCGCGAAAGCCCTTAAATATGGGGATTTCGACCTTATATGCAGACATATAGTTGTGAGTTAAGCGGGGTAAAGCAAATCTTGTTTCATTTCTATAATCTATGGCTATTGTAGTTTCTTTTTGTAAAAAAAAGTTGCGCCAATACTGCGCACTTTCTCAGTATATGCATTCCTTTATGCGAACTGCCTGGTCAAATATACACGAGTTTCTCAAGGCAGAAGAAGAACAAACACAGCAATTACAAAAAAAAGTTTAAAAAAAAAGTTTTGTTATTGTTTTTGTTGTTCAATGGATGCCTGTTTGCTTTGTTTACACCCTACGTTACGATAAGCGGCAGTTTAAATGCATGAGAACGTTTTCAGGAAGAGGCTAAAATTCGCGTTTTACTTACATACATATGTATAATAATATAAATCATCGCATACATTTTTGAAATAAAATTTTGATTTCTTACATTTTGTAATAATTAATTAATATGGCATAAAGTTCTTATCTAAGGTTTAGGGTATATGTGAAATCATGATAACCGACATTGTTTTTTCCCCCGCAATTTGTATTGTAACACCTGTTATTATTAATAATGTTTGTTATTGTTTATTGTGTTTCTTTTTTAATGTATGTCATGTGCAGTCGAGAGAAATAACAATAGTGATGTATATTTAACTAACATGGTAAAAGGGATACCATTTAAAGGGACGACATTTAAAGAGGTTACAAATATTATTATCTTCCTTATAGGAACCAATTCTAATGTAAGTTGGGTTACTCGTCAACGTCTTTATGACATAATGAAAAACTCTGGCTGTGATAAATTTAATGAAAAATTTGTATTTTTAAAAGAGCAATTGAAGGAGCGTATTGAGCCATCTGATGAATTTATAAAAGAGTTTGATGACAGGATAAAAACCTTTATTAGTCAATTTAAAATTCGTTGGAGCAGAGCCAATAGGCATGAAGAGCGTTTCCTTAGAGCAAACCAAAGTTGGTTGGATTCTTCGATAGGTTTCACCCATTCGCAAGGAATGAAACGTGGCCGCAAAGAACTTTCATTTGAAGACTCCAATGAGAAAACGAAGCAAAAAAAAAGTAAATTTTTAAGAGATAGTGTGCCTTTATTAGCTTATGCTACACAAATGAGCTTTAGAGCTTCCGGGCAAGTGGAAGCGTCAAAGATAGTGAAAGAGGTTGCAAGTTCACCATCGAGAGCGAGAAAATATCATAAGAGTATTGCCAAATCGTCACTAGCACAGCAAATGTCCAAAGAAGGGGCTTTATTTGTTTTGGTGGAAGCAAAGTTATCTCGACAACAGTACAATGTTATAAGGCAATCTGCTCCAGATAGGTTTCCTTGCTATTCATATGTCCAATCAGCAAAAAAGGATTGTTATCCTAGACGTGAGAGCATGCATTTTTGCGAGACTTCAGCACAAGTAAGCTTGCAAGCCCTTTTAGATCATACCACTGAGCGTATAACTTTAGCCCAAAATAACGTGATTGAAACATTGAACGATGAGGAAATGACGAATTTATGCCTGTATTCTAAGTGGGGATTCGATGGAAGCTCTGGACACAGCTCATATAAGCAAGCGTACTATAATCCAGATGCAAATGATTCATCAGTTTTCATCACCTGTATTGTTCCAATCAGGTTGATTTGTGGAAGCAAAATTATATGGCACAATCCGCGCCCAGCTTCTACCAGGTTCTGCAGGCCTTTAAAAATTGAATTTGTAAAAGAGTCCACAACTGTTTCTAGAACTGAAAACGAAAGAGTTGGTATAGAAATACGAAATCTCGTTAATTCGGTTGTTCCTTATGGAAACAAATATTTGGAAGTTAAACACAATTTAATTTTATCTATGGTTGATGGAAAAGTAAACAACGCATTAACAGAAACAACATCTACACAAAAATGCTATTTATGTGGAGCTAGCTCGAAAGATTTTAATAAAATTGATGAAAGGGTGAAGAAAGTTTTAAAAAAGGAAATTTAGAATTTGGTCTTTCAATACTTCACGGGTGGATTAGGTTCTTTGAATGTCTGCTCCACTTATCGTATAAATTATCTATAAAAAAGTGGCAAGCTCGAACAGAAAGCGAGAAACTATTAGTTTCGGAAAATAAAGCACGCATTCAAAAAGAATTTAAAGATAAAATTGGTTTGATTGTTGACCAACCGAAACCTGGCTTTGGGAATTCTAACGATGGCAATACTGCTAGGCGTTTCTTTCAAAATCCCGAGATGTCAGCAGCAATTACTAAAGTTGACATAAAATTGATTAAAAAGATGCATACAATACTCGTAGTTGTTTCTAGCGGGCACGATATTGAGGTACAGAAGTTTCGTGACTACGCTTTAAATACAGAAAAATATTTCGTTGAATGTTATCCTTGGTATAACATGTCTCCAACACTTCACAAATATTTTATCCATGGACCAGAGATAATATCTCACGCTCTGTTGCCATTCGGACAATTACCGGAAGAAGCTCAGGAAGCTCGAAACCAAGATTTTAAGAGTTATAGAGAACATTTTTCTCGCAAATGCTGCAGACAAAAAGCAAATGAACACATATTTAACAGGATTTTAATCAGTTCTGACCCTGTTATATCAACCACAAGAAAATTACCAAAAAAAGGTGCAGGATTTACCGGAAGAAGCATTAGAGTTGATCGTAATAGAGAGTGGCAATAATAATGAAGTTGTTGATGATGATGATGGTGAAGGCGATGATGAAAATTCAAGCGAAGATGATAATGATCATGAATATGATTATAGTGGTGAAGAAACAGTTTATATATTTTAAATAAAATTTGAAGTTTAAAAAATAAAAAATTTAGAAAACCGATGTTCATCATATTTTTGTTTTTTTTATTAAAAAAAAAAATAATAAAAAAACTCGAATTGCATTATTTTTTTAATTCTTTATGATTAATTAACTAAAAAAAAACACTTTTCTACAACTAGAAGGCTTGTGGGAACTAATCTCCATTTTTAACACCACCACCCCACTGTGCGACAGCGGCAGCGACTGAGACGCCTACAGAGACGCTGACAAAGGCTGCGACGTTGACTGAGACGCCGACTGAGGCAGATACGGGTAGATATAGGCATAGAGAAGGCAGCAGACCCCCCAATAGACAGCGGCAACAATTGAGACACATACAGAGAAGCTGATAGAGACTGCGACGCCTACTGAGATGCCGACTAAGGCAGATACGGTAGATGTTGGCAGAGAGAAGGCAGCAGACCTTCCAATCGACAGCGGCAACAATTGAGACACATACAGAGAAGCTGATAGAGACTGCGACGCCTACTGAGATGCCGACTAAGGCAGATACGGTATATATTGACATAGAGAAGGCAGCAGACCCCCCAATCGAAAGCGGCAGCGACTGAGACTTGTTCAAAAACGCTGAGAGAGGCAGCGAAGCCGACTGTGACGCCGACTGAGGCAGATAGGGGAAGAGATAGGCATAGAGAAGGCAGCAGACAACCCAATCGACAGCGGCAACAACTGATATGCCTACAGAGACGCTGATAGATGCTGCGACGCAGACTGAGATGCCGACTGAGGCAGATAGGGGTAGATATTGGCATAGAGAAGGCAGCAGACCCCCCCAATCGACAGCGGCAGCGACTGAGTCGCCTACAGAGACGCTGACAGAGGGTGCGACGCTGACTGAGACGCTGACTGAGGCAGATAGGGGTAGATATTGGCATAGAGAAGGCAGCAGACCCCCCAATCGACAGCGGCAGCGACTGAAACGCCTACATAGACGCTGACAGAGGCTACGATGCCGACTGAGACGCCGACTGAGGCAGATAAGGGTAGATATAAGCAAAGAGAATGCATCAGACCCCCCAATCGACAGCGGCAGTGACTGAGACGCATTCAGAGACGCTGACAGAGGCTGCGACGCCGACTGAGACGCCGACTGAGGCAGATAAGGGTAGATATTGGCATAGAGAAGGCAGCAAACCCACCCAATCGACAGCGGCAACGACTGAGACACCTACAGAGACGCTGATAGAGGCTGCGAAGCCGACTGTGACGCCGACTGAGGTAGGTAGGGGTAGATATAGGCATAGAGAAGGCAGCACACCTCCCAATCGACAGCGCCAGCGACTGAGACGCCTACAGAGACGCTGACAGAGGCTGCGACGCCGACTGAGGTGCCGACTGAGGCAGATAGAGGTAAATATAGGCATAGAGAAGGCAGCAGACCTCCCAATCGACAGCGGCAGCGACTGAGACGCCTACAGAGACGCTGACAGAGGCTGCGACTCCGACTAAGACCCCGACTGAGGCAAAGAGGGGTAGATATTGGCATAGAGAAGGCAGCAGACCCCCCAATCGACAGCGGCAGCAACTAAGACGCCTACAGAGACGCTGAAAGAGGCTGCGACGCTGACTGAGATGCCGACTGAGGCAGATAGGGGTAGATATAGGCATAGAGAAGGCAGCACACCTCCCAATCGACAGCGGCAGCGACTGAGACGCTTACAGAGACGCTGACAGAGGCTGCGACGTCGACTGAGATGCCGACTGAGGCAGATAGAGGTAAATATAGGCATAGAGAAGGCAGTAAACCCACCCAATCGACAGCGGCAACAACTGAGACGCCTACAGAGACGCTGATAGGGGCTGCGACGCCGACTGAGATGCCGACTGAGGCAGATAGAGGTAAATATAGGCATAGAGAAGGTAGCAGACCTCCCAATCGACAGCGGTAGCGACTGAGACGCCTACAGAGACGCTGACAGAGGCTGCGACGCCGACTAAGACCCCGACTGAGGCAGAGAGGGGTAGAAATGGGCATAGAGAAGGCAGCAGACCCCCCAATCGACACACATTGGGGTAAAATGTTTCGAATTTGGAGATTAATTCAAAAATCAAATTTCAAGGTACAAGTAAATTTTTGGTATCAAACGAAAGTAGATAAAATTCTCCATCACTAACTGAACAAATATTTGGAAAAAAATGTACAGTTTTCTTGTAATATTCTCTGAAAATTGCAAGTTTATTTATTTTTGTGAGCGCACAGTGATATACTTGTGTTTTTTTATTTTGCGAAGTTGTTTATTTCTTTTAACTGGGAAAATCTAGGGAAAATTGTAATGGAGCCTTCTTGTTCAGGTAATTTAGTCAATACAAAGTGATTCCATTTGTGTTTTTAGGTGTCTCTTAAGTATTTTAATTTTTTTCCGCGAAAGCCTTAAAATATGGGGATTTCGACCTTATATGCAGACATATAGTTGTGAGTTAACCGGGGTAAAGCAAATCTTGTTTCATTTCTATAATCTATGGCTATTGTAGTTTCTTTTTGTAAAAAAAAAGTTGCACCAATACTGCGCACTTTCTCAGTATATGCATTTCTTTATGCGAACTGCCTGGTCAAATATACACTAGTTTCTCAAGGCAGAAGAAGAACAAACACAGCAATTACAAAAAAAGTAAAAAAAAGGTTTGTTATTGTTTTTGTTGTTTAATGGATGCCTGTTTGCTTTGTTTACACCCTACGTTACGATAAGCGGCAGTTTAAATACATGAGAACGTTTTCAGGAAGAGGCTAAAATTCGCGTTTTACTTACATACATATGTATAATAATATAAATCATCGCATACATTTTTGAAATAAAATTTTGATTTCGTACATTTTGTAATAATTAATTAATATGACATAAAGTTCGTATCTAAGGTTTAGGGTATATGTGAAATCATGATAACCGACATTGTTTTTTCCCCCGCAATTTGTATTGTAACACCTGTTATTATTAATAATGTTTGTTATTGTTTATTGTGTTTCTTTTTTAATGTATGTCATGTGCAGTCGAGAGAAATAACAATAGTGATGTATATTTAACTAACATGGTAAAAGGGATACCATTTAAAGGGACGACATTTAAAGAGGTTACAAATATTATTATCTTCCTTATAGGAACCAATTCTAATGTAAGTTGGGTTACTCGTCAACGTCTTTATGACATAATGAAAAACTCTGGCTGTGATAAATTTAATGAAAAATTTGTATTTTTAAAAGAGCAATTGAAGGAGCGTATTGAGCCATCTGATGAATTTATAAAAGAGTTTGATGACAGGATAAAAACCTTTATTAGTCAATTTAAAATTCGTTGGAGCAGAGCCAATAGGCATGAAGAGCGTTTCCTTAGAGCAAACCAAAGTTGGTTGGATTCTTCGATAGGTTTCACCCATTCGCAAGGAATGAAACGTGGCCGCAAAGAACTTTCATTTGAAGACTCCAATGAGAAAACGAAGCAAAAAAAAAGTAAATTTTTAAGAGATAGTGTGCCTTTATTAGCTTATGCTACACAAATGAGCTTTAGAGCTTCCGGGCAAGTGGAAGCGTCAAAGATAGTGAAAGAGGTTGCAAGTTCACCATCGAGAGCGAGAAAATATCATAAGAGTATTGCCAAATCGTCACTAGCACAGCAAATGTCCAAAGAAGGGGCTTTATTTGTTTTGGTGGAAGCAAAGTTATCTCGACAACAGTACAATGTTATAAGGCAATCTGCTCCAGATAGGTTTCCTTGCTATTCATATGTCCAATCAGCAAAAAAGGATTGTTATCCTAGACGTGAGAGCATGCATTTTTGCGAGACTTCAGCACAAGTAAGCTTGCAAGCCCTTTTAGATCATACCACTGAGCGTATAACTTTAGCCCAAAATAACGTGATTGAAACATTGAACGATGAGGAAATGACGAATTTATGCCTGTATTCTGAGTGGGGATTCGATGGAAGCTCTGGACACAGCTCATATAAGCAAGCGTACTATAATCCAGATGCAAATGATTCATCAGTTTTCATCACCTGTATTGTTCCAATCAGGTTGATTTGTGGAAGCAAAATTATATGGCACAATCCGCGCCCAGCTTCTACCAGGTTCTGCAGGCCTTTAAAAATTGAATTTGTAAAAGAGTCCACAACTGTTTCTAGAACTGAAAACGAAAGAGTTGGTATAGAAATACGAAATCTCGTTAATTCGGTTGTTCCTTATGGAAACAAATATTTGGAAGTTAAACACAATTTAATTTTATCTATGGTTGATGGAAAAGTAAACAACGCATTAACAGAAACAACATCTACACAAAAATGCTATTTATGTGGAGCTAGCTCGAAAGATTTTAATAAAATTGATGAAAGGGTGAAGAAAGTTTTAAAAAAGGAAATTTAGAATTTGGTCTTTCAATACTTCACGGGTGGATTAGGTTCTTTGAATGTCTGCTCCACTTATCGTATAAATTATCTATAAAAAAGTGGCAAGCTCGAACAGAAAGCGAGAAACTATTAGTTTCGGAAAATAAAGCACGCATTCAAAAAGAATTTAAAGATAAAATTGGTTTGATTGTTGACCAACCGAAACCTTTGGCTTTGGGAATTCTAACGATGGCAATACTGCTAGGCGTTTCTTTCAAAATCCCGAGATGTCAGCAGCAATTACTAAAGTTGACATAAATTTGATTAAAAAGATGCATACAATACTCGTAGTTGTTTCTAGCGGGCACGATATTGAGGTACAGAAGCTTCGTGACTACGCTTTAAATACAGAAAAATATTTCGTTGAATGGTATCCTTGGTATAACATGTCTCCAACACTTCACAAATATTTTATCCATGGACCAGAGATAATATCTCACGCTCTGTTGCCAATCGGACAATTACCGGAAGAAGCTCAGGAAGCTCGAAACCAAGATTTTAAGAGTTATAGAGAACATTTTTCTCGCAAATGCTGCAGACAAAAAGCAAATGAAGACATATTTAACAGGATTTTAATCAGTTCTGACCCTGTTATATCAACCACAAGAAAATTACCAAAAAAAAAGGTGCAGGATTTACCGGAAGAAGCATTAGAGTTGATCGTGATAGAGAGTGGCAATAATAATGAAGTTGATGGTGATGAAGGCGATGATGAAAATTCAAGCGAAGATGATAATGATCATGAATATGATTATAGTGGTGAAGAAACAGTTTATATATTTTAAATAAAATTTGAAGCTTAAATAAATAAAAAATTTAGAAAACCGATGTTCACCATATTTTTGTTTTTTTTATCTAAAAAAAAACAATCAAAAAACTCGAATTGCATTATTTTTTTAATTCTTTATGATTAATTAACTAAAAAAAAAACTTTTCTACAACTAGAAGGCTTGTGGGAACTAATCTCCATTTTTAGCACCACCACCCCACTGTGCGACAGCGGCAGCGACTAAGACGCCTACAGAGACGCTGAAAGAGGCTGCGACGCTGACTGAGACGCCGACTGAGGCAGATAGGGGTAGATATAGGCATAGAGAAGGCAGCACACCTCCCAATCGACAGCGGCAGCGACTGAGACGCCTACAGAGACGCTGACAGAGGCAGCGACGTCGACTGAGATGCCGACTGAGGCAGATAGAGGTAAATATAGGCATAGAGAAGGCAGCAAACCCACCCAATCGACAGCGGCAACAACTGAGACGCCTACAGAGACGCTGATAGGGCTGCGACGCCGACTGAGGCAGATAGAGGTAAATATAGGCATAGAGAAGGTAGCAGACCTCCCAATCGACAGCGGTAGCGACTGAGACGCCTACAGAGACGCTGACAGAGGCTGCGACGCCGACTAAGACCCCGACTGAGGCAGAGAGGGGTAGAAATGGGCATAGAGAAGGCAGCAGACCCCCCAATCGACACACATTGGGGTAAAATGTTTCGAATTTGGAGATTAATTCAAAAATCAAATTTCAAGGTACAAGTAAATTTTTGGTATCAAACGAAAGTAGATAAAATTCTCCATCACTAACTGAACAAATATTTGGAAAAAAATGTACAGTTTTCTTGTAATATTCTCTGAAAATTGCAAGTTTATTTATTTTTGTGAGCGCACAGTGATATACTTGTGTTTTTTTTATTTTGCGAAGTTGTTTATTTCTTTTAACTGGGAAAATCTAGGGAAAATTGTAATGGAGCCTTCTTGTTCAGGTAATTTAGTCAATACAAAGTGATTCCATTTGTGTTTTTAGGTGTCTCTTAAGTATTTTAATTTTTTTTCCGCGAAAGCCGTAAAATATGGGGATTTCGACCTTATATGCAGACATATAGTTGTGAGTTAACCGGGGTAAAGCAAATCTTGTTTCATTTCTATAATCTATGGCTATTGTAGTTTCTTTTTGTAAAAAAAAAGTTGCACCAATACTGCGCAGATTCTCAGTATATGCATTTCTTTATGCGAACTGCCTGGTCAAATATACACTAGTTTCTCAAGGCAGAAGAAGAACAAACACAGCAATTACAAAAAAAGTAAAAAAAAGGTTTGTTATTGTTTTTGTTGTTTAATGGATGCCTGTTTGCTTTGTTTACACCCTACGTTACGATAAGCGGCAGTTTAAATGCATGAGAACGTTTTCAGGAAGAGGCTAAAATTCGCGTTTTACTTACATACATATGTATAATAATATAAATCATCGCATACATTTTTGAAATAAAATTTTGATTTCGTACATTTTGTAATAATTAATTAATATGACATAAAGTTCGTATCTAAGGTTTAGGGTATATGTGAAATCATGATAACCGACATTGTTTTTTCCCCCGCAATTTGTATTGTAACACCTGTTATTATTAATAATGTTTGTTATTGTTTATTGTGTTTCTTTTTTAATGTATGTCATGTGCAGTCGAGAGAAATAACAATAGTGATGTATATTTAACTAACATGGTAAAAGGGATACCATTTAAAGGGACGACATTTAAAGAGGTTACAAATATTATTATCTTCCTTATAGGAACCAATTCTAATGTAAGTTGGGTTACTCGTCAACGTCTTTATGACATAATGAAAAACTCTGGCTGTGATAAATTTAATGAAAAATTTGTATTTTTAAAAGAGCAATTGAAGGAGCGTATTGAGCCATCTGATGAATTTATAAAAGAGTTTGATGACAGGATAAAAACCTTTATTAGTCAATTTAAAATTCGTTGGAGCAGAGCCAATAGGCATGAAGAGCGTTTCCTTAGAGCAAACCAAAGTTGGTTGGATTCTTCGATAGGTTTCACCCATTCGCAAGGAATGAAACGTGGCCGCAAAGAACTTTCATTTGAAGACTCCAATGAGAAAACGAAGCAAAAAAAAAGTAAATTTTTAAGAGATAGTGTGCCTTTATTAGCTTATGCTACACAAATGAGCTTTAGAGCTTCCGGGCAAGTGGAAGCGTCAAAGATAGTGAAAGAGGTTGCAAGTTCACCATCGAGAGCGAGAAAATATCATAAGAGTATTGCCAAATCGTCACTAGCAAAGCAAATGTCCAAAGAAGGGGCTTTATTTGTTTTGGTGGAAGCAAAGTTATCTCGACAACAGTACAATGTTATAAGGCAATCTGCTCCAGATAGGTTTCCTTGCTATTCATATGTCCAATCAGCAAAAAAGGATTGTTATCCTAGACGTGAGAGCATGCATTTTTGCGAGACTTCAGCACAAGTAAGCTTGCAAGCCCTTTTAGATCATACCACTGAGCGTATAACTTTAGCCCAAAATAACGTGATTGAAACATTGAACGATGAGGAAATGACGAATTTATGCCTGTATTCTAAGTGGGGATTCGATGGAAGCTCTGGACACAGCTCATATAAGCAAGCGTACTATAATCCAGATGCAAATGATTCATCAGGTTTCATCACCTGTATTGTTCCAATCAGGTTTATTTGTGGAAGCAAAATTATATGGCAAAATCCGCGCCCAGCTTCTACCAGGTTCTGCAGGCCTTTAAAAATTGAATTTGTAAAAGAGTCCACAACTGTTTCTAGAACTGAAAACGAAAGAGTTGGTATAGAAATACGAAATCTCGTTAATTCGGTTGTTCCTTATGGAAACAAATATTTGGAAGTTAAACACAATTTAATTTTATCTATGGTTGATGGAAAAGTAAACAACGCATTAACAGAAACAACATCTACACAAAAATGCTATTTATGTGGAGCTAGCTCGAAAGATTTTAATAAAATTTATGAAAGGGTGAAGAAAGTTTTAAAAAAGGAAATTTAGAATTTGGTCTTTCAATACTTCACGGGTGGATTAGGTTCTTTGAATGTCTGCTCCACTTATCGTATAAATTATCTATAAAAAAGTGGCAAGCTCGAACAGAAAGCGAGAAACTATTAGTTTCGGAAAATAAAGCACGCATTCAAAAAGAATTTAAAGATAAAATTGGTTTGATTGTTGACCAACCGAAACCTTTGGCTTTGGGAATTCTAACGATGGCAATACTGCTAGGCGTTTCTTTCAAAATCCCGAGATGTCAGCAGCAATTACTAAAGTTGACATAAATTTGATTAAAAAGATGCATACAATACTCGTAGTTGTTTCTAGCGGGCACGATATTGAGGTACAGAAGCTTCGTGACTACGCTTTAAATACAGAAAAATATTTCGTTGAATGGTATCCTTGGTATAACATGTCTCCAACACTTCACAAATATTTTATTCATGGACCAGAGATAATATCTCACGCTCTGTTGCCAATCGGACAATTATCGGAAGAAGCTCAGGAAGCTCGAAATAAAGATTTTAAGAGTTATAGAGAACATTTTTCTCGCAAATGCTGCAGACAAAAAGCAAATGAACACATATTTAACAGGATTTTAATCAGTTCTGACCCTGTTATATCAACCACAAGAAAATTACCAAAAAAAAAGGTGCAGGATTTACCGGAAGAAGCATTAGAGTTGATCGTGATAGAGAGTGGCAATAATAATGAAGTTGATGATGATGAAGGCGATGATGAAAATTCAAGCGAAGATGATAATGATCATGAATATGATTATAGTGGTGAAGAAACAGTTTATATATTTTAAATAAAATTTTAAGCTTAAATAAATAAAAAATTTAGAAAACCGATGTTCACCATATTTTTGTTTTTTTTATTTAAAAAAAAACAATCAAAAAACTCGAATTGCATTATTTTTTTAATTCTTTATGATTAATTAACTAAAAAAAAAAACTTTTCTACAACTAGAAGGCTTGTGGGAACTAATCTCCATTTTTAGCACCACCACCCCACTGTGCGACAGCGGCAGCGACTGAGACGCCTACAGAGACGCTGACAAAGGCTGCGACGCTGACTGAGACGCCGACTGAGGCAGATACGGGTAGATATAGGCATAGAGAAGGCAGCAGACCCCCCAATAGACAGCGGCAACAATTGAGACACATACAGAGAAGCTGATAGAGACTGCGACGCCTACTGAGATGCCGACTAAGGCAGATACGGTAGATGTTGGCAGAGAGAAGGCAGCAGACCCTCCAATCGACAGCGGCAACAATTGAGACACATACAGAGACGCTGGTAGAGACTGCGACGCCGACTGAGACGCAGACAGAGGCAGATAGGGGTAGATATGGACATAGAGAAGGCAGCAGACCCCCCAATCGACAGCGGCAGCGACTGAGACTTGTTCAAAAACGCTGAGAGAGGCAGCGAAGCCGACTGTGGCGCCGACTGAGGCAGATAGGGGAAGAGATAGGCATAGAGAAGGCAGCAGACAACCCAATCGACAGCGGCAACAACTGAGACGCCTACAGAGACGCTGATAGATGCTGCGACGCCGACTGAGACGCTGACTGAGGCAGATAGGGGTAGATATTGGCATAGAGAAGGCACCAGACCCCCCAATCGACAGCGGCAGCGACTGAAACGCCTACATAGACGCTGACAGAGGCTGCGATGCCGACTGAGACGCCGACTGAGGCAGATAGGGGTAGATATAAGCAAAGAGAAGGCATCAGACCCCCAAATCGACAGCGGCAGCGACTAAGACGCATTCAGAGACGCTGACAGAGGCTGCGACGCTGACTGAGATGCCGACTGAGGCAGATAAGGGTAGATATTGGCATAGAGAAGGCAGCAAACCCCCCCAATCGACAGCGGCAACGACTGAGACACCTACAGAGACGCTGATAGAGGCTGGGAAGCCGACTGTGGCGCCAACTGAGGCAGATAGGGGAAGAGATAGGCATAGAGAAGGCAGCAGACAACCCAATCGAGAGCGGCAACAACTGAGACGCCTACAGAGACGCTGATAGAGGCTGCGACGCCGACTGAGATGCCGACTGACGCAGATAGAGGTAAATATAGGCATAGAGAAGGCAGCAGACCTCCCAATCGACAGCTGCAGCGACTGAGACGCCTACAGAGACGCTGAAAGAGGCTGCGACGCCGACTATGACCCCGACTGAGGCAGAGAGGGGTAGATATTGGCATAGAGAAGGCAGCAGACCACCCAATCGACAGCGGTAGCGACTGAGACGCCTACAGAGACGCTGACAGAGGCTGCGACGCCTACTGAGACGCCGACTGAGGCAGATAAGGGTAGATATAGGCATAGAGAAGGCAGCAGACCCCCCAATCGACAGCGGCAGCGACTGAGACTTGTTCAAAAACGCTGAGAGAGGCAGCGAAGCCGACTGTGGCGCCGACTGAGGCAGATAGGGGAAGAGATAGGCATAGAGAAGGCAGCAGACAACCCAATCGACAGCGGCAACAACTGAGACGCCTACAGAGACGCTGATAGAGACTGCGACGCCGACTGAGATGCCGACTGAGGTAGATAGAGGTAAATATAGGGAGAGAGAAGGCAGCAGACCCCCCAATCGACAGCGGCAGCGACTGAGATGCCTACAGAGACGCTGACAGAGGCTGCGACGATGACAGAGGCTGCGACGCTGACAGAGGCTGCGACGATGACTGAGGCAGAGAGGGTTAGACATAGGCATAGAGAAGGCACCAGACAACCCAATCGACAGCGGCAGCGACTGAGACGCTTACAGAGACGCTGAGAGAGGCTGCGACGACGACTGAGGCAGATAGGGGTAGATATAGGCATAGAGAAGGCAGCAAACCTCCCAATCGATAACGGCAGCGACTCTGATGCCTACAGAGACGCTGACAAGAGGCTGCGACGCCGACTGAGGCGCCGACTGAGGCATATAGGGGTAGATATAGGCATAGAGAAGGCAGCAGACCCCCCAATCGACAACGGCAGCGACTGAGATGCCTACAGAGATGCTGACAAGAGGCTGCGACGCCGACTAAGACCCCGACTGAGGCAGATAGAGGTAAATATAGGCATAGAGAAGGCAGCAGACCTCCCAATCGACAGCGGCAGCGACTGAGATGCCTACAGAGACGCTGACAGAGTTTGCGACGCCGACTAAGGCAGATATCGGTAGATATTGGCATAGATAATGCAGCAGACCCCCCCAATCGACGGCGGCAGCGACTGAGACGCCTACAGAGACGCTGACAGAGGCTGCGACGCCGACTGAGATGCCAACTGAGGCAGAGAGGGGTAGACATAGGCATAGAGAAGGCAGCAGACCCCCCAATCGACAGCGGCAACAAATGAGACGCCTACATAGACGCTGATAAAGGCTGCGACGCCGACTGAGATGCCGACTGAGGCATATATTGGCAGATATAGGCATACAGAAGGCAGCAGACCCCTCAATCGACAACGGCAGCGACTGAGATGCCTACAGAGACGCTGATAGAGGCTGCGACGCCGACTGAGGCAGATAGGGATATATATAGGCATAGAGAAGGCAGCAGACCCACCAATCGACAGCGGCAACAACTGAGACGCCTATAGAGACATTGACAGAGGCTGCGAAGCCGACTGTGACGCCGACTGATGTAGGTAGGGGTAGATATAGGCATACAGAAGGCAGCAGACACCCCAATCGACAGCGGCAGCGACTGAGACGCCTACAGAGACGCTGACAGAGGCTGCGACGCCGACTGAGGCAGATAGGTGTAGATATTGCCATAGAGAATGCAGAAGACCCCCAATCGACGGCGGCAGAGACTGAGACGCCTACAGAGACGCTGACAGACGCTGCGACGCTGACAGAATCTGCGACGCCGACTGGGATGCCGACTGAGACAGATAGAGGTAAATATAGGCATAGAGAAAGCAGCAGACCTCCCAATTAACAGCGGCAGCGACTGAGACGCCTACAGAGACGCTGACAGGAGCTGCGACGCCGACTAAGACCCCGACTGAGGCAGAGAGGGGTAGATATTGGCATAGAGAAGGCAGCAGACCCCCCAATCGACAGCGGCAGCGACTGAGACGCCTACAGAGACGCCGACAGAGGATGCGACGCCGACTGAGATGCCGACTGAGGCAGATAGGGGTAGATATAGGCATGGAGAAGGCAGCAGACCCCCCAATCGACTGCGGCAGCGACAGAGACTTGTTCAAAAATGCTGAGAGAGGCAGCGAAGCCGACTGTGGCGCCGACTGAGGCAGATAGGGGAAGAGATAGGCATAGAGAAGGCAGCAGACAACCCAATCGACAGCGGCAGCGACTGAGACGCCTACAGAGACGCTGACAGAGGCTGCGACGCCGACTAAGACCCCGACTGAGGCAGAGAGGGGTAGATATAGGCATAGAGAAGGCAGAAGACCCTCCAATTGACAGCGGCAACAACTGAGACGCATACAGAGACGCTGATAAAGGCAGCGACGCCGACTGAGATGCCGACTGATTCAGATAGGGGTAGTGTTCGAAACACTATTTATTAGTAACACTTATTATATCTTTGAATGTACTTTATTTGCAACTATGCAACTTGACGAATTCTATGACTTGAATTGTAAGCGTTCTACGCCCAACTTAACTTTTTTCCTTTTTTAGAACGATAGTATTATTTAAAACGAGTAAGGTTAATAGGTGCAAGACAAGAACGTGTAAATTCCATTGTTCAACCGAATAAGCACAATTAAAATAAATATTCAACAACATTAATTATAAAAAACGAAAATAAAATCTTTTTTTCTATTTTATTCATGGTCCTTCGAGCCGGATGAACGTGGAAGATACAAGTTCTTGTGTTCGTACATAACCATAAAAACCGCGTGCAACTGGCGTACAAGTTGCATCAGAGGAAATTCCTAAATGTTCCTACATCATCTACACGGCGTGCATGAGCTGCATTCGCACCCAGTTGGTCGGACTACGGAGGTCACAGGCGCCACAAGTCGCGCACATAGAAACTGAGGCAACATTCGCAACAGCGCGAGTCTACAACAACGTCATCGGCACGCACGAGGGTGTGTCGCATCAGTCCTAGCAACATTCACAACCGTGTGAGCTAATGGGATATTTTCACAACGAAACACCAGTTGGAGCGCCCTGCGGAGCGCCAGTCCAATAAGAAACAAAAGGAATTTTTCAATCTACGCTACCTACCGGCGAAGAGCAGATTAGCAAACAATTATCAATAAACTTGAAGCAAGTTGTAAGTGCACGAGCAGAGCAATCAACAAAAGGTGACAAGAACTGTCAAAAAATTTATAAACAAACCGCAGCAACAAAATGGATAAACTAAAAATGCAACGACAAACTATTAAAAGTGGTTTAACACGTATTTATAAGGCTTGCACAGCGGAGCAAAATACGTCACACGAGATTAGAGTGCGGCTAGAACGAGCAGAGGATTTATTTAGAAGCTTCGAGACAATTCAGCAAGAAATTGATTACTTGGTGACTACAGAAGAACAGCAAACACAGGAGGAGACATACCGCGCAGAGATAGAGGAGAAGTATTTTTCCATAAAAGCACTGTGTGCACACATTTTACAAATTTCAGAGAGCAATCATACCGTTATAGGTAATCAGCAGGCAGACAGTGATATTTCAGCAGCCATGCAAACGCTTATACAACACCAAGGCGCAATGGGTGAGCTAATTGAGCGCATGGCCCGCAACTCATCGACGGCAAGTACTGAGACTACGCATCAACCGCAAGTTCAACATGAACTACGATTGCCACAAATCCAGATTCCAGAGTTTGATGGCAAATGCACTGAGTGGATAAGATTTCGTGACTTATTCGAAACTTTAGTGCACAACAGAGCAAATATTTCCGACATAGAAAAGTTTGAGTATTTGCAAACAAAAATGAAAGGTGAAGCACTATCACTAATTAAGCATCTAAAACCCACCAATGCCAACTACAGTATTGCCTGGGAGCTATTAAAGAAAAAGTTCGACAAATCTGACAAGGTGAAAAAAGCGTACATGGAACTTTTGTTCAACCAACCCGGAATGAAATCTGCATCAGCTGTTGAAGTAAAACGCATCTACAATGCTACAAATGAGAGTGTTAATGCATTGAAGGTACTCGACGAGCCTGTCCAGCACTGGGACTCAATCTTAGTGTTTCATTTGGAGAAAAAACTCGACACCGATACACTGGTACTCTGGTACAGAGAGAAGAAAGCAGACGAAGCTACAACATTCCAGCAATTTCTGGAGTTCTTAGAGAGAAGAGTGTTTGAATTGGAAAACACGCAACGGAGTTCGAGCTACAACGCCAGCCACGGAAGCAACAACTTCAAGCGCAACCAAGCTCGCGCATATACAGCAACTGTTCAATCATGTCCTGCCTGCTCAAGAGAACATTTTTTGTACAATTGCAACAAATTTAAGGAAATGGATGTTGAAGAACGTCGTAAGCTCGTACAACGCAGTAATGCCTGCTTTAACTGTTTGCAGCCAAATCATCGGGCATCAGCCTGCAAGAGGACATCGTGCAGACAAAGCAATGCAAAGCATAACACTATGCTTCACATTTCAACGCCAACAAATACCCAAAACACCCAGAGAGAAATGTCATCAGTTCCGCCCAAGGAAGCAGCTGGCATCAGTGTAAATACTACACAACAACTTTCACGACCTTTTACTTTATTGCCTACTGCAATAGTGATGGTTTATGATGCATGTAATAATTTACAACCGTGCCGCGCCTTGTTGGATTCTGGATCACAAGGTACGCTGATTTCTGAAGCATGTGCACAGCGACTCCGCTTGAAGCGCAAATATGATAGGACAATAATGTATGGAGTTGGCTCTGCTAATGGTAGTTGCACCAGAGGCAAAGTCAACATACGTATCAATGCAACGCAAGATAACAACAATATCAACATCGACGCGTTTTGCCTTGCGCAGTTAACGCAACATTTACCCGCATATGAAGTAACTCATCAGAACTTGGAATTCTTCAAAGAAATGGAGTTTGCAGATCCATGTCACTACAAGCCTGGTAAAATTGACATTATACTAGGCGCTGATGTATTCGCAGAGTGCGTGCTATCAGAAAAATTGACGCATCCTTCAGGGTCACCAACTGCTCTCAAAACGATCTTCGGCTGGGTGCTACTAGGTAAAATATCAACCGACACTGAGCAGCACATGTTGACAGCGCATACATGCTTTGATCTCACCAAGCAGCTTCAACGCTTTTGGGAAGTGGAAGATCTCCCAGGCCCAGAGCAACATTTAACACAAGATGAAAAGAGAGCTGAAGAAATTTACAAAAAAACGGTACAACGTGATGACAGCGGACGCTATATTGTTCGGCTTCCGCTAAAGACAGACAACATATCCTTCGGCGATTCTCGCACTGCCGCGTTAAAAAGGCTCTTTGCCATGGAGCGCCGCTTCAGCAATGATTCAAAGCTACACGAAGAGTATACCAAATTCATGGATGAGTATCGTCAATTGGGACACATGGAGGCGTCTGTAAACACCGACCCCAATAGAACGTACTTCCTCCCGCATCACGCAGTACTGAAACCGAGCAGCAGTACAACTAAACTGCGTGTGGTGTTTGATGCGTCGTGTAAGACGACAAACGGTCTCTCATTTAACGACAACCTGCTGGTCGGACCGACCATACAAAAGGATTTGTTTGAAATCATATTAAAATTCCGAAAGTACGCGATTGGATTCTCTGGCGATATAGAGAAGATGTACCGGCAGGTACTTGTACATCCTGAAGACCGTCCATTACAACGAATTTTATGGAGGGATTCTATGGACGAGCAGCCAAGGGAATACGACCTTAAAACCGTAACGTATGGGACTTCAGCTGCACCATTTTTAGCAATCAGGACATTGCATCAAGTCGCACATGACAACCACGAAAAATTTCCTGAACCTGCAGCGGTCATCACACAAAACTTTTACGTCGATGATCTAATGGCATGTTCAGCTGACGTGCGCTCAGCAATAGCGCTCAAGGATGAACTCTGCGGAATATTATTCAAGGCGGGATTTCATCTACGGAAATGGTCTTCAAACTCAGCAAGATTTTTAGAAAGTATTGACGCACAAAACCGCGAGCTAGCGGCAGACACTATCATAGACTCATCGCAAACAGTGAAGACTCTCGGACTGCTGTGGGACACATCGAAAGACAATTTTAAATACAGCGTTAATCTTCCTGAAATGACACAGACTGTCACAAAGCGTGCAGTGTTATCGGATATCGCAAAAATATTCGATCCCATAGGTTGGCTCTCTCCCGTTGTGGTTGCAATGAAAATATTCATGCAGAAGCTCTGGGTGAAAGGCCTGGATTGGGATGAGAAGTTGCCAACTGACCTCTATAATCAGTGGATGGAATATCGTCAAAATATCAACACCATCGTACAGCTTCGTATTCCAAGGTGGTTGGAGTACTCGAATGAGAAGAATGTCGAACTCCATGGCTTTGCAGATTCATCCGAATTGGCGTATTCAGCTGCAATTTATCTACGTGTTCAACGCAAGGATGGTGAAATCCTGGCAAACCTAGTTACAGCTAAAACCAAGGTGGCACCGGTCAAGCAGATCACGCTACCAAGACTTGAGCTGTGTGCAGCATTGCTCATGACCAAAGTGATGACCAAGGTTCGCAAGGCTTTGAGCTTGCCTCAGGCGCCTATATATGGATGGACCGATTCTTCAATCGTACTGGCTTGGTTATCAGATCATCCACGTCGATGGAAAACATTTATTGCAAATAGGACAGCGCAAATAATCGAAATCATTCCTGCTGAACAGTGGCGTCACATACCATCGCAGCAGAATCCTGCAGACCTCGCTACCAGAGGCATATGGCCTGCAGAACTTTTCAACAACCAACTATGGTGGAATGGGCCGAATGTTTTGAAGCAAACAATCTCGTGCGACCGCACACCACCACCGCCTGATGATATCGACTTAGAAGAACGGAAAGAAATCATTTCACACATCGTTATTGTGTCTGAAATTGATATCATTGATCGGTATTCGAATTACACGCAACTAATACGAATAACTGCGCTTTTACTCCGACTTGTGGCAAATTGCAAAGCCAAAAGGACTAAACTCGGCGCAACAACAGGGTTTCTAACAACGCACGAGCTACATCACGCACACAATGTCTTGGTGAAGAAAGCACAGACGGCATCATACGCGTCCGAGCTGCGTAGTCTTACCCAAGGTAATCAATTACCAGCATCAAGCAAATTGTCGCCTCTTTCGCCATTCATTGATGACAATGGCTTGCTGAGAGTTGGTGGCAGAATTGTGAATGCAAATGTCAGCTACGACCAGAAGCATCCCCTGATTCTAAAAAAGGATCATCAACTGACGAAGCTCATCGTAAAGGAGTATCACGTCCGGTATTTGCACGCTGGAAACCGGCAGCTCCATTACCTATTGGGTCTCCGCTACTGGATACCAAACGCTACATACGTTATAAAGCAGTGTGTCTTCAAGTGCACATCTTGCATGCGACAACGTGGCATACCGCATCAACAACAGATGGGAA
Organism: Clusia tigrina; assembly: GCA_920105625.2. Lineage (NCBI taxonomy): Eukaryota > Metazoa > Arthropoda > Insecta > Diptera > Clusiidae > Clusia > Clusia tigrina. The sequence continues at coordinate 235,275,075 of OV050030.1, forward strand.
ATATTCCATCGCATCGCCTGGATCCTGGCTGTGCATTTTTAAATACCGGAGTTGACTTCGCAGGTCCCATCCAGGTACGCTCGTGGAAGGGACGCGGCTCTCGACTTTACAAAAGCTGGATCGCACTATTCGTGTGTCTTGTCACGAAAGCTGTTCACATCGAACTGGTCACCGAATTATCCAGTGCGGCATTCATTGCATCTCTACGCCGATTCATCGCCAGGCGTGGTAAACCTTTGCACATTTACTCCGACAATGGTACCAATTTCGTAGGGGCCAACCAGCAACTACGAGACCTCTATCAGTTGTTGAACACAACTACAGCACAAGATGACATCACCAGGAAGTTATCGGAACAGCAAATTCAATGGCACTTTTCTCCACCCTCCGGACCACACTTTGGCGGGATTTGGGAAGCCGGGGTGAAGTCAGTAAAATATCACCTAAAACGCACGCTAGCTGACGCATCCGTTACTTACGAAGAGCTGCACACTGTGCTCTGTCAGATTGAATGCTGTCTGAACTCGCGACCACTGTGCGCCAAATTTGAAGGCGATACTGACCCTCTTACTCCTGCGCATTTCTTGATTTTGCGATCGCCTGCTAGTATACCAGACGAAAACCTGCTGCACTTGAAGGAAAGTGCCCTCAACCGATGGCAATATCTGCAAGGCCTTGTCCAGCAGTTCTGGAAGAAATGGTCGACAAAATTTATTACGCAACTACAGCAACGACCAAAGTGGACAACAAAGTTGAAAAATTTGCAAGTCGACGATGTCGTCATCATAAAAGACGATAACCTACCTTCATCGCAATGGTCAATTGGAAGAATCACGCAGCTGCACCCAGGATCTGATGGACTTGTTCGAGTGGTCTCTGTGAGTACAGCTAAGGGATCGTATAAACGACCTGTTGTCAAACTGTGCCCCCTGTTTTTAGACGTTTGAAAGTGAGGCTTTCAAGAGGGGCCGGAATGTTCGAAACACTATTTATTAGTAACACTTATTATATCTTTGAATGTACTTTATTTGCAACTATGCAACTTGACGAATTCTATGACTTGAATTGTAAGCGTTCTACGCCCAACTTAACTTTTTTCCTTTTTTAGAACGATAGTATTATTTAAAACGAGTAAGGTTAATAGGTGCAAGACAAGAACGTGTAAATTCCATTGTTCAACCGAATAAGCACAATTAAAATAAATATTCAACAACATTAATTATAAAAAACGAAAATAAAATCTTTTTTTCAATTTTATTCAGGTAGATATAGGCATACAGAAGGCAGCAGACCCACCAATCGACAGCGGCAACAACTGAGTCGCCTACAGATACGCTGATAGAGGCTGCGACGCCGACTGAGGCAGATAGGGGTAGATATAGGTATACAGGAGGCAGCAGACACCCCAATCGACAGCGGCAACAAATGAGACGCCTACAGAGACGCTGACAGAGGCTGCGACGCCGACTGAGGTGCCGAGTGAGGTGCCGACTGAGGCAGGTAGGGGTATATATAGGCATAGAGAAGGCAGCAGACCCCCCAATCGACAGCGGCAGCGATTGAGACGCCTACAGAGACGCTGACAGAGGCTGCGACGCCGACTGAGACGCCGACTGAGGCAGATAGGGGTCGATATTGACATAGAGAAGGCAGCAGACCCCCCAATCGACAACGGCAGCGACTGATATGCCTACAGAGACGCTGACAAGATGCTGCGACGCATCCTGAGACGCCGACTGCGACAGATAGGAGTAGATATAGGCTTAAAGAAGGCACCAGACCCCCCAATCGACAACGGCAGCGGCTGAGACGCCTACAGAGACGCTAACAGAGGCTGCAAAGCCGACTGTGACGCCGACTGAGGCAGGTAGGGGTAAATATAGTCATAGAGAAGGTAGCAGACCCACCAATCGACAGCGGCAACAACTGAGACGTCAACAGAGACGCTGATAGAGGCTGCGACGCCGACTAAGTCCCCGACTGAGACAGAGAGGTGTAGATATTGGCATAGAGAAGGCAGCAGACCCCCCAATCGACAGCGGCAGCGACTGAGACGCCTACAGAGACGCTGATAGACGCTGCGACGCCGACTGAGACGCCGACTGAGGCATATAGGGGTAGATATAAGCATAGAGAAGGCAGCAGACCCCCCAATCGACAGCGGCAGCGACTGAGACTTGTTCAAAAACGCTGAGAGAGGCAGCGACGCCGACTGAGGCAGATAGGGGTAGATATTGACATAGAGAAGGCAGCAGACCCCCCAATCGACAGCGGCAGCGACTGAGACGCCTACAGAGACGCTGACAGAGGCTGCGACGCCGACTGAGACGCCGACTGAGCCGCCGACTGAGGCAGATAGGGGTTGATATAGTCATAGAGAAGGCAGCAGACCCTCCAATCGACAGCGGCAACAACTGAGACGCATACAGAGACGCTGATAGAGGCTGCGAGGCCGACTGAGATGCCGACTGAGGCAGATAGGGGTAGATATAGGCATAGAGAAGGCAGCAGATCCCCCAATCGACAACGTCAGCGACTGAGATGCCTACAGAGACGCTGACAAGAGGCTGCGACGCCGACTGAGGCAGATAGGGGTAGATATAGGCATAGAGAAGGCAGCAGACCCTCCAATCGACAGCGGCAACAACTGAGACGCATACAGAGACGCTGATAGAGGCTGCGACGCCGACTGAGGCAGATAGGGTAGATATAGGCATAGAGAAGGCAGCAGACCCACCAATCGACGGCGGCAACGACTGAGACGCCTACAGAGACTCTGACAGAGGCTGCGACGCCGACTGAGATGCCGACTGAGGCAGAAAGGGGTAGACATAGGCATAGAGAAGGCAGCAGACCCCCCCAATCGACAGCGTCAACAAATGAGACGCCTACAGAGACGCTGACAGAGGCTGCGACGCCGACTGAGATGCCAACTGAGGCAGATAGGGGTAGATATAGGCATACAGAAGGCAGCAGACCCCCCAATCGACAACGGCAGCGACTGAGACGCCTACAGATACGCTGACAGAGTCTGCGACGCCGACTGAGATGCCGACTGAGGCAGAGAGGGGTAGATATTGGCATAGAGAAGGCAGCAGACCCTCCAGTCGACAGCGGCAGCGACTGAGACGCATACAGAGACGCTGATAGAGGCTGCGACGCCGACTGAGATGCCGACTGAGACAGATAAGGGTAGATATTGGCATTGACAAGGCAGCAGACCCCCCCCCCCCCAATCGACGCGGCAGCGACTGAGACGCCTACAGAGACGCTGACAAAGGCTGCGACGCCGAGTGAGACGCCCACTGAGGCAGATAGGGGTAGATATAGGCATAGAGAAGGTAGCAGACCCTCCAGTCGACAGCGGAAACAACTGAGGCGCATACAGAGACGCTGATAGAGGCTGCGACGCCGACTGAGATGCCGAATGAAGTAGATAGAGGTAAATATAGGGAGAGAGAAGGCAGCAGACACTTCAATCGACAGCGGCAACAATTGAGACGCCTACAGAGACGCTGATAGAGGCTGCTACGCCGACTGAGTTGCCAACTGAGGCAGATAGGGGTAGATATAGGCATACAGAAGGCAGCAGACACCGCAATCGACAGCGGCAACAACTGAGACGCCAACAGAGACGCTGATAGAGGCTGCGACGCCGACTGAGATGCCGACTGAAGTAGATAGAGGTGAATATAGGGAGAGAGAAGGCAGCAGACACCCCAATCGACAGCGGCAGCGACTGAGACGCCTACAGAGACGCTGACAGAGGCTGCGACGGTGACAGAGGCTGCGACGCTGACAAAGGCTGCGACGATGACTGAGGCAGAGAGGGTTAGACATATTCATAGAGAAGGCAGCAGACAACCCAATCGACAGCGGCATCGACTGAGACGCTTACAGAGACGCTGAGAGACGCTGCGACGACGACTGAGGCAGATAGGGGTAGATATAGGCATAGAGAAGGCAGCAAACCCCCCAATCGATAACGGCAGCGACTCTGATGCCTACAGAGACGCTGACAAGAGGCTGCGACCCCGACTGAGGCGCCGACTGAGGCAGATAGGGGTAGATATAGGCATAGAGAAGGCAACAGACCCCCAATCGACAACGGCAGCGACTGAGATGCCTACAGAGATGCTGACAAGAGGCTGCGACGCCGACTAAGACCCCGACTGAGGCAGATAGAGGTAAATATAGGCATAGAGAAGGCAGCAGACCTCCCAATCGACAGCGGCAGCGACTGAGATGCCTACAGAGACGCTGACAAGAGGCTGCGACGCCGACTGAGACGCCGGCTGCGGCAGATAGGGGTAGCTATAGGCATAGAGAAGGCAGCAGACCCTCCAATCGATAGCGGCAACAACTGAGACGCATACAGAGACGCTGATAGAGGCTGCGACGCCGACTGAGATGCCGACTGAGGCAGATAGGGGTAGATATAAGCATACAGAAGGCAGCAGACCCCCCAATCGACAGCGACTGAGATGCCTACAGAGACGCTGACAAGAGGTTGCGACGCCGACTGAGACGCCGACTGAGGCAGATAGGGGTAGATATAGGCATAGAGAAGGCAGCAGACCCTCCAATCGATAGCGGCAAACCCTGAGACGCATACAGAGATGCTGATAGAGGCTGCGACGCCGACTGAGGCAGATAGGGGTAGATATAGGCATAGAGAAGGCAGCAGAGCCACCAATCGACAGCGGCAACAACTCAGACGCCTACAGAGACGTTGACAGAGGCTGCGACGCCGACTGCGATGCCGACTGAGGCAGAAAGGTGTAGACATAGGTATAGAGAAGGCAGCAGACCCCCCAATCGACAGCGGCAACAAATGAGACGTCTACAGAGACGCTGACAGAGGCTGCGACGCCGACTGAGTCGCCGACTGAGGCAGATAGGGGTAGATATAGGCATAGAGAAGGCAGCAGACCCTCCAGTCGACAGCGGCAACAAATGAGCCGCATACAGAGACGCTGATAGAGATTGCGACGCCGACTGAGATGCCGACTGAGACAGATAGGGGTAGATATTGGCATTGAGAAGGCAGCAGACCTCCCCCCCCCAATGGACAGCGGCAGCGACTGACACGCCTACAGAGACACTGGCAGAGGCTGTGAAGCCGACTGTGACGCCGACTGAGGCAGATAGGGGTAGATATAGGCATACAGAAGGCAGCAGACGCCCCAATCGACAACGGCAGCGACTGAGACGCCTACAGAGACGCTGACAGAGGCTGCGACGCCGACTGAGCCGCCGACTGAGGCAGATAGGGGTTTATATAGTCATAGAGAAGGCAGCAGTCCCTCCAATCGACAGCGGCAACAACTGAGACGCATACAGAGACGCTGATAGAGGCTGCGAGGCCGACTGAGATGCCGACTGAGGCAGATAGGGGTAGATATAGGCATAGAGAAGGCAGCAGATCCCCCAATCGACAACGTCAGCGACTGAGATGCCTACAGAGACGCTGACAAGAGGCTGCGACGCCGGCTGAGGCAGATAGGGGTAGATATAGGCATAGAGAAGGCAGCAGACCCTCCAATCGACAGCGGCAACAACTGAGACGCATACAGAGACGCTGATAGAGGCTGCGACGCCGACTGAGGCAGATAGGGTAGATATAGGCATAGAGAAGGCAGCAGACCCACCAATCGACGGCGGCAACGACTGAGACGCCTACAGAGACTCTGACAGAGGCTGCGACGCCGACTGAGATGCCGACTGAGGCAGAGAGGGGTAGACATAGGCATAGAGAAGGCAGCAGACCCCCCCAATCGACAGCGGCAACAAATGAGACGCCTACAGAGACGCTGACAGAGGCTGCGACGCCGACTGAGATGCCAACTGAGGCAGATAGGGGTAGATATAGGCATACAGAAGGCAGCAGACCCCCCAATCGACAACGGCAGCGACTGAGACGCCTACAGATACGCTGATAGAGGCTGCGACGCCGACTGAGACGCCGACTGAGACGCCGACTGAGGCAGATAGGGGTCGATATAGGCATAGAGAAGGCAGCAGACCCTCCAGTCGAAAGCGGCAACAACTAAGACGCATACAGAGACGCTGATAGAGGCTGCGACGCCGACTGAGATGCCGACTGAGACAGATAGGGGTAGATATTGGCATTGAGAAGGCAGCAGACCCCCCAATCGACAGCGGCAGCGACTGACACGCCTACCACGACACTGACAGAGACTGCGAAGCCGACTGAGACGCCGGCTGAGGCAGATAGGGGTAGATATAGGCATACAGAAGGCAGCAGACCCTCCAATCGACAACGGCAGCGACTGAGATGCCTACAGAGACGCTGACAAGAGGCTGCGACGCCGACTGAGACGCCGACTGAGGCAGATAGGGGTAGATATAGGCATAGAGAAGGCAGCAGACCCTCCAATCGACAGCGGCAACAACTGAGACGCATACAGAGACGCTGGTAGAGGCTGCGACGCCGACTGAAATGCCGACTGAGGCAGATAGGGGTAGATATAGGCATAGAGAAGGCAGCAGATCCCCCAATCGACAACGGCAGCGACTGAGATGCCTACAGAGACGCTGACAAGAGGCTGCGACGCCGACTGAGGCAGATAGGGGTAGATATAGGCATAGAGAAGGCAGCAGACCCCCCAATCGACAACGGCAGCGACTGAGATGCCTACAGAGACGCTGACAAGAGGCTGCGACGCCGACTGAGACGCCGACTGATTCAGATAGGGGTAGATATAGGCATAGAGAAGGCAACAGACCCTCCAATCGACAGCGGCAACAACTGAGACGCATACAGAGAAGTTGACAGGGGCTGCGAAGCCGACTGTGACGCCGATTGAGGTAGGTAGGGGTAGATATAGGCGTAGAGAAGGCAGCAGACCCCCAATCGACAGCGGCAGCGACTGAGACTTGTTCAAAAACGCTGAGAGAGGCAGCGACGCCGACTGAGGCAGATAGTGGTAGATATTGACATAGAGAAGGCAGCAGACCCCCCAATCGACAGCGGCAGCGACTGAGACGCCTACAGAGACGCTGACAGAGGCTGCTACGCCGACTAAGACCCCAACTGAGGCAGATAGGGGTAGATATAGGCATACAGAAGGCAGCAGACCCCCCAATCGATAACGGCAGCGACTGAGATGCCTACAGAGACGCTTACAAGAGACTTCGACGCCGACTGAGACGCCGACTGAGGCAGATAGGGGTTGATATAGGCATAGAGAAGGCAGCAGACCCTCCAATCGACAGCGGCAACAACTGAGACGCATACAGAGACGCTGATAGAGGCTGCGACGGCGACTGAGGCAGATAGGGGTAGATATAGGCATAGAGAAGGCAGCAGACCCACCCATCGACAGCGGCAACAACTGAGACGTCTACAGAGACGTTGACAGAGGCTGCGAAGCCGACTGTGACGCCGAATGAGGCAGGTAGGGGTAGATATAGGCATACAGAAGGCAGCAGACACCCCAATCGACAGCGGCAGCAACTGAGACGCCTACAGAGACGCTGACAGAGTCTGCGACGCCGACTGACGCAAATAGGTGTAAATATTGGCATAGAGAAGGCAGCAGACCCTCCAGTCGACAGCGGCAACAACTGAGACGCATACAGAGACGCTGATAGAGGCTGCGACGCCGACTGAGATGCCGACTGAGACAGATAAGGGTAGATATTGGCATTGACAAGGCAGCAGACCCCCACCCAATCGACGCGGCAGCGACTGAGACGCCTACAGAGACGCTGACAGAGGCTGCGACGCAGACTGAGACGCCGACTGAGGCAGATAGGGGTAGATATAGGCATAGAGAAGGCAGCAGACCCTCCAGTCGACAGCGGAAACAACTGAGGCGCATACAGAGACGCTGATAGAGGCTGCGACGCCAACTGAGATGCCGACTGAGGTAGATAGAGGTAAATATAGGGACAGAGAAGGCAGCAGACCCCCCAATTGACAGCGGCAGCGACTGAGACGCCTACAGAGACGCTGAGAGAGGCTGCGACGACGACTGAGGCAGATAGGGGTAGATATAGGCATAGAGAAGGCAGCAGACCCTCCAGTCGGCAGCGGAAACAACTGAGGCGCATACAGAGACGCTGATAGAGGCTGCGACGCCGACTGAGTTGCCAACTGAGGCAGATAGGGGTAGATATAGGCATACAGAAGGCAGCAGACACCGCAATCGACAGCGGCAACAACTGAGACGCCAACAGAGACGCTGATAGAGGCTGCGACGCCGACTGAGATGCCGACTGAGGTAGATAGAGGTAAATATAGGGAGAGAGAAGGCAGCAGACCCCCCAATCGACAGCGGCAGCGACTGAGACCCCTACAGAGACGCTGACAGAGGCTGCGACGATGACAGAAGCTGCGACGCTGACAGAGGCTGCGACGATGACTGAGGCAGAGAGGTTTAGACATAGGCATAGAGAAGGCAGCAGACAACCCAATCGACAGCGGCAGCGACTGAGACGCTTACAGAGACGCTGAGAGAGGCTGCGACGACGACTGAGGCAGATAGGGGTAGATATAGGCATAGAGAAGGCAGCAAACCCCCCAATCGATAACGGCAGCGACTCTGATGCCTACAGAGACGCTGACAAGAGGCTGCGACGCCGACTGGGGCGCCGACTGAGGCAGATAGGGGTAGATATAGGCATAGAGAAGGCAGCAGAATCCCCAATCGACAACGGCAGCGACTGAGATGCCTACAGAGATGCTGACAAGAGGCTGCGACGCCGACTAAGACCCCGACTGAGGCAGATAGAGGTAAATATAGGCATAGAGAAGGCAGCAGACCTCCCAATCGACAGCGGCAGCGACTGAGATGCCTACAGAGACGCTGACAAGAGGCTGCGACGCCGACTGAGACGCCGGCTGCGGCAGATAGGGGTAGCTATAGGCATAGAGAAGGCAGCAGACCCTCCAATCGACAGCGGCAACAACTGAGACGCATACAGAGACGCTGATAGAGGCTGCGACGGCGACTGAGGCAGATAGGGGTAGATATAGGCATAGAGAAGGCAGCAGACCCACCCATCGACAGCGTCAACAACTGAGACGTCTACAGAGACGTTGACAGAGGCTGCGAAGCCGACTGTGATGCCGAATGAGGCAGGTAGGGGTAGATATAGGCATACAGGAGGCAGCAGACACCCCAATCGACAGCGGCAGCAACTGAGACGCCTACAGAGACGCTGACAGAGTCTGCGACGCCGACTGACGCAAATAGGTGTAGATATTGGCATAGAGAAGGCAGCAGACCCTACAGTCGACAGCGGCAACAACTGAGACGCATACAGAGACGCTGATAGAGGCTGCGACGCCGACTGAGATGCCGACTGAGACAGAGAAGGGTAGATATTGGCATTGACAAGGCAGCAGACCCCCACCCAATCGACGCGGCAGCGACTGAGACGCCTACAGAGACGCTGACAGAGGCTGCGACGCAGACTGAGACGCCGACTGAGGCAGATAGGGGTAGATATAGGCATAGAGAAGGCAGCAGACCCTCCAGTGGACAGCGGAAACAACTGAGGCGCATACAGAGACGCTGATAGAGGCTGCGACGCCAACTGAGATGCCGACTGAGGTAGATAGAGGTAAATATAGGGACAGAGAAGGCAGCAGACCCCCCAATTGACAGCGGCAGCGACTGAGACGCCTACAGAGACGCTGAGAGAGGCTGCGACGACGACTGAGGCAGATAGGGGTAGATATAGGCATAGAGAAGGCAGCAGACCCTCCAGTCGACAGCGGAAACAACTGAGGCGCATACAGAGACGCTGATAGAGGCTGCGACGCCGACTGAGTTGCCAACTGAGGCAGATAGGGGTAGATATAGGCATACAGAAGGCAGCAGACACCCCAATCGACAGCGGCAACAACTGAGACGCCAACAGAGACGCTGATAGAGGCTGCGACGCCGACTGAGATGCCGACTGAGGTAGATAGAGGTAAATATAGGGAGAGAGAAGGCAGCAGACCCCCCAATCGACAGCGGCAGCGACTGAGACGCCTACAGAGACGCTGACAGAGGCTGCGACGATGACAGAGGCTGCGACGCTGACAGAGGCTGCGACGCTGACAGAGGCTGCGACGCTGACAGAGGCTGCGACGATGACTGAGGCAGAGAGGGTTAGACATAGGCATAGAGAAGGCAGCAGACAACCCAATCGACAGCGGCAGCGACTGAGACGCTTACAGAGACGCTGAGAGAGGCTGCGACGACGACTGAGGCAGATAGGGGTAGATATAGGCATAGAGAAGGCAGAATACCCCCCAATCGATAACGGCAGCGACTCTGATGCCTACAGAGACGCTGACAAGAGGCTGCGACGCCGACTGGGGCGCCGACTGAGGCAGATAGGGGTAGATATAGGCATAGAGAAGGCAGCAGAATCCCCAATCGACAACGGCAGCGACTGAGATGCCTACAGAGATGCTGACAAGAGGCTGCGACGCCGACTAAGACCCCGACTGAGGCAGATAGAGGTAAATATAGGCATAGAGAAGGCAGCAGACCTCCCAATCGACAGCGGCAGCGACTGAGATGCCTACAGAGACGCTGACAAGAGGCTGCGACGCCGACTGAGACGCCGGCTGCGGCAGATAGGGGTAGCTATAGGCATAGAGAAGGCAGCAGACCCTCCAATCGACAGCGGCAACAACTGAGACGCATACAGAGACGCTGATAGAGGCTGCGACGGCGACTGAGGCAGATAGGGGTAGATATAGGCATAGAGAAGGCAGCAGACCCACCCATCGACAGCGGCAACAACTGAGACGTCTACAGAGACGTTGACAGAGGCTGCGAAGCCGACTGTGATGCCGAATGAGGCAGGTAGGGGTAGATATAGGCATACAGAAGGCAGCAGACACCCCAATCGACAGCGGCAGCAACTGAGACGCCTACAGAGACGCTGACAGAGTCTGCGACGCCGACTGACGCAAATAGGTGTAGATATTGGCATAGAGAAGGCAGCAGACCCTCCAGTCGACAGCGGCAACAACTGAGACGCATACAGAGACGCTGATAGAGGCTGCGACGCCGACTGAGATGCCGACTGAGACAGATAAGGGTAGATATTGGCATTGACAAGGCAGCAGACCCCCACCCAATCGACGCGGCAGCGACTGAGACGCCTACAGAGACGCTGACAGAGGCTGCAACGCCGACTGAGACGCCGGCTGCGGCAGATAGGGGTAGCTATAGGCATAGAGAAGGCAGCAGACCCTCCAATCGACAGCTGCAACAACTGAGACGCATACAGAGACGCTGATAGAGGCTGCGACGCCGACTGAGATGCCGACTGAGGCAGATAGGGGTAGATATAAGCATACAGAAGGCAGCAGACCCCCCAATCGACAGCGACTGAGATGCCTACAGAGACGCTGACAAGAGACTGCGACGCCGACTGAGACGCCGACTGAGGCAGATAGGGGTAGATATAGGCATAGAGAAGGCAGCAGACCCTCCAATCGATAGCGGCAACAACTGAGACGCATACAGAGACGCTGATAGAGGCTGCGACGCCGACTGAGGCAGATAGGGGTAGATATAGGCATAGAGAAGGCAGCAGAGCCACCAATCGACAGCGGCAACAACTGAGACGCCTACAGAGACGTTGACAGAGGCTGCGACGCCGACTGCGATGCCGACTGAGGCAGAAAGGGGTAGACATAGGTATAGAGAAGGCAGCAGACCTCCCCCCCAATCGACAGCGGCAGCGATTGACACGCCTACAGAGACACTGACAGAGGCTGTGAAGCCGACTGTGACGCCGACTGAGGCAGATAGGGGTAGATATAGGCATACAGAAGGCAGCAGACGCCCCAATCGACAACGGCAGCGACTGAGACGCCTACAGAGACGCTGACAGAGGCTGCGACGCCGACTGAGACGCCGACTGAGACGCCGACTGAGGCAGATAGGGGTAGATATAGGCATAGAGGAGGCAGCAGACCCTCCAATCGACAGCGGCAACAACTGAGACGCCTACAGAGACGCTGATAGAGGCTGCGAGGCCGACTGAGATGCCGACTGAGGCAGATAGGGGTAGATATAGGCATAGAGAAGGCAGCAGATCCCCCAATCGACAACCGCAGCGACTGAGACGCCTACAGATACGCTGACAGGGGCTGCGACGCCGACTGAGACGCCGACTGAGGCAGATTGGGGTCGATATAGGCATAGAGAAGGCAGCAGACCCTCCAGTCAAAAGCGGCAACAACTGAGACGCATACAGAGACGCTGATAGAGGCTGCGACGCCGACTGAGATGCCGACTGAGACAGATAGGGGTAGATAGTGGCATTGAGAAGGCAGCAGACCCCCCCAATCGACAGCGGCAGCGACTGACACGCCTACAGAGACACTGACAGAGGCTGCGAAGCCGACTGAGACGCCGGCTGAGGCAGATAGGGGTAGATATAGGCATACAGAAGGCAGCAGACCCTCCAATCGACAACGGCAGCGACTGAGATGCCTACAGAGACGCTGACAAGAGGCTGCGACGCCGACTGTGCAAGCCGACTGTGACGCCGACTGAGGTAGCTAGGCGTAGATATAGGCACAGAGAAGGCAGCAGACCCACGAATCGACAGCGGCAACAACTGAGACGCCTACAGAGACGCTGATAGAGGCTGCTACGCCGACTGAGTTGCCAACTGAGGCAGATAGGGGTAGATATAGGCATACAGAAGGCAGCAGACACCGCAATCGACAGCGGCAACAACTGAGACGCCACCAGAGACGCTGACAGAGGCTGCGACGATGACAGAGGCTGCGACGGTGACAGAGGCTGCGACGATTACTGAGGCAGAGAGGGTTAGACATAGGCATAGAGAAGGCAGCAGACAACCCAATCGACAGCGGCAGCGACTGAGACGCTTACAGAGACGCTGAGAGAGACTGCGACGACGACTGAGGCAGATAGGGGTAGATATAGGCATAGAGAAGGCAGCAAACCCCCCAATCGATAACGGCAGCGACTCTGATGCCTACAGAGACGCTGACAAGAGGCTGCGACGCCGACTGAGGCGCCGACTGAGGCAGATAGGGGTAGATATAGGCATAGAGAAGGCAGCAGGCCCCCCAATCGACAACGGCAGCGACTGCGATGCCTACAGAGATGCTGACAAGAGGCTGCGACGCCGACTAAGACCCCGACTGAGGCAGATAGAGGTAAATATAGGCATAGAGAAGGCAGCAGACCTCCCAATCGACAGCGGCAGCGACTGAGATGCCAACAGAGACGCTGACAAGAGGCTGCGACGCCGACTGAGACGCCGGCTGCGGCAGATAGGGGTAGCTATAGGCATAGAGAAGGCAGCAGACCCTCCAATCGACAGCGGCAACAACTGAGACGCATACAGAGGCGCTGATAGAGGCTGCGACGCCGACTGAGATGCCGACTAAGGCAGATAGGGGTAGATATAAGCATACAGAAGGCAGCAGACCCCCCAATCGACAGCGACTGAGATGCCTACAGAGACGCTGACAAGAGGCTGCGACACCGACTGAGACGCCGACTGAGGCAGATAGGGGTAGATATAGGCATAGAGAAGGCAGCAGACCCCCCAATCGACAGCGGCAACAACTGAGACGCATACAGAGACGCTGATAGAGGCTGCGACGCCGACTGAGGCAGGTAGGGGTAGATATAAGCATAGAGAAGGCAGCAGAGCCACCAATCGACAGCGGCAACAACTGAGACGCCTACAGAGACGTTGACAGAGGCTGCGACGCCGACTGCGATGCCCAATGAGGCAGAAAGGGGTAGACATAGGTATAGAGAAGGCAGCAGACCCCCCAATCGACAGCGGCAACAAATGAGACGCCTACAGAGACGCTGACAGAGGCTGCGACGCCGACTGAGATGCCGACTGAGGCAGATAGGGGTAGATATAGGCATACAGAAGGCAGCAGACCCCCCAATCGACAACGGCAGCGACTGAGACGCCTACAGAGACGCTGACAGAGCCTGCGACGCCGACTGAGGCGCCGACTGAGTCGCCGATTGAGGCAGATAGGGGTAGATATAGGCATAGAGAAGGCAGCAGACCCTCCAGTCGACAGCGGCAACAAATGAGCCGCATACAGAGACGCTGATAGAGGTTGCGACGCCGACTGAGATGCCGACTGAGACAGATAGGGGTAGATATTGGCATTGAGAAGGCAGCCGACCTCCCCCCCCCAATCGACAGCGGCAGCGACTGACACGCCTACAGAGACACTGACAGAGGCTGTGAAGCCGACTGTGACGCCGACTGAGGCAGATAGGGGTAGATATAGGCATACAGAAGGCAGCAGACGCCCCAATCGACAACGGCAGCGACTGAGACGCCTACAGAGACGCTGACAGAGGCTGCGACGCCGACTGAGACGCCGACTGAGCCGCCGACTGAGGCAGATAGGGGTAGATATAGGCATAGAGAAGGCAGCAGACCCTCCAATCGACAGCGGCAACAACTGAGACGCATACAGAGACGCTGATAGAGGCTGCGAGGCCGACTGAGATGCCGACTGAGGCAGATAGGGGTAGATATAAGCATACAGAAGGCAGCAGACCCCCCAATCGACAGCGACTGAGATGCCTACAGAGACGCTGACAAGAGGCTGCGACGCCGACTGAGACGCCGACTGAGGCAGATAGGGGTAGATATAGGCATAGAGAAGGCAGCAGACCCTCCAATCGATAGCGGCAACAACTGAGACGCATACAGAGACGCTGATAGAGGCTGCGACGCCGACTGAGGCAGATAGGGGTAGATATAGGCATAGAGAAGGCAGCAGACCCCCCAATAGACAACGGCAGCGACTGAGATGCCTACAGAGATGCTGACAAGAGGCTGCGACGCCGACTGAGACGCCGACTGAGGCAGATAGGGGTAGATATAGGCATAGAGAAGGCAGCAGACCCTCCAATCGACAGCGGCAACAACTGAGACGCATACAGAGACGTTGACAGAGGCTGCGAAGTCGACTGTGACGCCGACTGAGGTAGGTAGGGGTAGATATAGGCATACAGAAGGCAGCAGACCCCCCAATCGACAGCGGCAGCGACTGAGACGCCTACAGAGACGCTGACAGAGTCTGCGACGCCGTCTGAGGCAGATAGGTGTAGATATTGGCATAGAGAATGCAGCAGACCCCCCAATCGACGGCGGCAGCGACTGAGACGCCTACAGAGACGCTGATAGAGGCTGCGACGCCGACTGAGATGCCGACTGAGACAGATAAGGGTAGATATTGGCATTGAGAAGGCAGCAGACCCCCCCCCCCCCAATCGACGCGGCAGCGACTGAGACGCCTACAGAGACGCTGACAGAGGCTGCGACGCAGACTGAGACGCCGACTGAGGCAGATAGGGGTAGATATAGGCATATAGAAGGCAGCAGACCCTCCAGTCGACAGCGGAAACAACTGAGGCGCATACAGAGACGCTGATAGAGGCTGCGACGCCAACTGAGATGCCGACTGAGGTAGATAGAGGTAAATATAGGGACAGAGAAGGCAGCAGACCCCCCAATTGACAGCGGCAGCGACTGAGACGCCTACAGAGACGCTGAGAGAGGCTGCGACGACGACTGAGGCAGATAGGGGTAGATATAGGCATAGAGAAGGCAGCAGACCCTCCAGTCGGCAGCGGAAACAACTGAGGCGCATACAGAGACGCTGATAGAGGCTGCGACGCCGACTGAGTTGCCAACTGAGGCAGATAGGGGTAGATATAGGCATACAGAAGGCAGCAGACACCGCAATCGACAGCGGCAACAACTGAGACGCCAACAGAGACGCTGATAGAGGCTGCGACGCCGACTGAGATGCCGACTGAGGTAGATAGAGGTAAATATAGGGAGAGAGAAGGCAGCAGACCCCCCAATCGACAGCGGCAGCGACTGAGACCCCTACAGAGACGCTGACAGAGGCTGCGACGATGACAGAAGCTGCGACGCTGACAGAGGCTGCGACGATGACTGAGGCAGAGAGGTTTAGACATAGGCATAGAGAAGGCAGCAGACAACCCAATCGACAGCGGCAGCGACTGAGACGCTTACAGAGACGCTGAGAGAGGCTGCGACGACGACTGAGGCAGATAGGGGTAGATATAGGCATAGAGAAGGCAGCAAACCCCCCAATCGATAACGGCAGCGACTCTGATGCCTACAGAGACGCTGACAAGAGGCTGCGACGCCGACTGGGGCGCCGACTGAGGCAGATAGGGGTAGATATAGGCATAGAGAAGGCAGCAGAATCCCCAATCGACAACGGCAGCGACTGAGATGCCTACAGAGATGCTGACAAGAGGCTGCGACGCCGACTAAGACCCCGACTGAGGCAGATAGAGGTAAATATAGGCATAGAGAAGGCAGCAGACCTCCCAATCGACAGTGGCAGCGACTGAGATGCCTACAGAGACGCTGACAAGAGGCTGCGACGCCGACTGAGACGCCGGCTGCGGCAGATAGGGGTAGCTATAGGCATAGAGAAGGCAGCAGACCCTCCAATCGACAGCGGCAACAACTGAGACGCATACAGAGACGCTGATAGAGGCTGCGACGGCGACTGAGGCAGATAGGGGTAGATATAGGCATAGAGAAGGCAGCAGACCCACCCATCGACAGCGTCAACAACTGAGACGTCTACAGAGACGTTGACAGAGGCTGCGAAGCCGACTGTGATGCCGAATGAGGCAGGTAGGGGTAGATATAGGCATACAGGAGGCAGCAGACACCCCAATCGACAGCGGCAGCAACTGAGACGCCTACAGAGACGCTGACAGAGTCTGCGACGCCGACTGACGCAAATAGGTGTAGATATTGGCATAGAGAAGGCAGCAGACCCTACAGTCGACAGCGGCAACAACTGAGACGCATACAGAGACGCTGATAGAGGCTGCGACGCCGACTGAGATGCCGACTGAGACAGAGAAGGGTAGATATTGGCATTGACAAGGCAGCAGACCCCCACCCAATCGACGCGGCAGCGACTGAGACGCCTACAGAGACGCTGACAGAGGCTGCGACGCAGACTGAGACGCCGACTGAGGCAGATAGGGGTAGATATAGGCATAGAGAAGGCAGCAGACCCTCCAGTGGACAGCGGAAACAACTGAGGCGCATACAGAGACGCTGATAGAGGCTGCGACGCCAACTGAGATGCCGACTGAGGTAGATAGAGGTAAATATAGGGACAGAGAAGGCAGCAGACCCCCCAATTGACAGCGGCAGCGACTGAGACGCCTACAGAGACGCTGAGAGAGGCTGCGACGACGACTGAGGCAGATAGGGGTAGATATAGGCATAGAGAAGGCAGCAGACCCTCCAGTCGACAGCGGAAACAACTGAGGCGCATACAGAGACGCTGATAGAGGCTGCGACGCCGACTGAGTTGCCAACTGAGGCAGATAGGGGTAGATATAGGCATACAGAAGGCAGCAGACACCGCAATCGACAGCGGCAACAACTGAGACGCCAACAGAGACGCTGATAGAGGCTGCGACGCCGACTGAGATGCCGACTGAGGTAGATAGAGGTAAATATAGGGAGAGAGAAGGCAGCAGACCCCACAATCGACATCGGCAGCGACTGAGACGCCTACAGAGACGCTGACAGAGGCTGCGACGATGACAGAGGCTGCGACGCTGACAGAGGCTGCGACGCTGACAGAGGCTGCGACGCTGACAGAGGCTGCGACGATGACTGAGGCAGAGAGGGTTAGACATAGGCATAGAGAAGGCAGCAGACAACCCAATCGACAGCGGCAGCGACTGAGACGCTTACAGAGACGCTGAGAGAGGCTGCGACGCCGACTGAGGCAGATAGGGGTAGATATAGGCATAGAGAAGGCAGAATACCCCCCAATCGATAACGGCAGCGACTCTGATGCCTACAGAGACGCTGACAAGAGGCTGCGACGCCGACTGGGGCGCCGACTGAGGCAGATAGGGGTAGATATAGGCATAGAGAAGGCAGCAGAATCCCCAATCGACAACGGCAGCGACTGAGATGCCTACAGAGATGCTGACAAGAGGCTGCGACGCCGACTAAGACCCCGACTGAGGCAGATAGAGGTAAATATAGGCATAGAGAAGGCAGCAGACCTCCCAATCGACAGCGGCAGCGACTGAGATGCCTACAGAGACGCTGACAAGAGGCTGCGACGCCGACTGAGACGCCGGCTGCGGCAGATAGGGGTAGCTATAGGCATAGAGAAGGCAGCAGACCCTCCAATCGACAGCGGCAACAACTGAGACGCATACAGAGACGCTGATAGAGGCTGCGACGGCGACTGAGGCAGATAGGGGTAGATATAGGCATAGAGAAGGCAGCAGACCCACCCATCGACAGCGGCAACAACTGAGACGTCTACAGAGACGTTGACAGAGGCTGCGAAGCCGACTGTGATGCCGAATGAGGCAGGTAGGGGTAGATATAGGCATACAGAAGGCAGCAGACACCCCAATCGACAGCGGCAGCAACTGAGACGCCTACAGAGACGCTGACAGAGTCTGCGACGCCGACTGACGCAAATAGGTGTAGATATTGGCATAGAGAAGGCAGCAGACCCTCCAGTCGACAGCGGCAACAACTGAGACGCATACAGAGACGCTGATAGAGGCTGCGACGCCGACTGAGATGCCGACTGAGACAGATAAGGGTAGATATTGGCATTGACAAGGCAGCAGACCCCCACCCAATCGACGCGGCAGCGACTGAGACGCCTACAGAGACGCTGACAGAGGCTGCAACGCCGACTGAGACGCCGGCTGCGGCAGATAGGGGTAGCTATAGGCATAGAGAAGGCAGCAGACCCTCCAATCGACAGCTGCAACAACTGAGACGCATACAGAGACGCTGATAGAGGCTGCGACGCCGACTGAGATGCCGACTGAGGCAGATAGGGGTAGATATAAGCATACAGAAGGCAGCAGACCCCCCAATCGACAGCGACTGAGATGCCTACAGAGACGCTGACAAGAGACTGCGACGCCGACTGAGACGCCGACTGAGGCAGATAGGGGTAGATATAGGCATAGAGAAGGCAGCAGACCCTCCAATCGATAGCGGCAACAACTGAGACGCATACAGAGACGCTGATAGAGGCTGCGACGCCGACTGAGGCAGATAGGGGTAGATATAGGCATAGAGAAGGCAGCAGAGCCACCAATCGACAGCGGCAACAACTGAGACGCCTACAGAGACGTTGACAGAGGCTGCGACGCCGACTGCGATGCCGACTGAGGCAGAAAGGGGTAGACATAGGTATAGAGAAGGCAGCAGACCTCCCCCCCAATCGACAGCGGCAGCGATTGACACGCCTACAGAGACACTGACAGAGGCTGTGAAGCCGACTGTGACGCCGACTGAGGCAGATAGGGGTAGATATAGGCATAGAGAAGGCAGCAGACCCCCCAATCGACAACGGCAGCGACTGAGACGCCTACAGAGACGCTGACAGAGGCTGCGACGCCGACTGAGACGCCGACTGAGCCGCCGACTGAGGCAGATAGGGGTAGATATAGGCATAGAGGAGGCAGCAGACCCTCCAATCGACAGCGGCAACAACTGAGACGCCTACAGAGACGCTGATAGAGGCTGCGACGCCGACTGAGATGCCGACTGAGGCAGATAGGGGTAGATATAGGCATAGAGAAGGCAGCAGATCCCCCAATCGACAACCGCAGCGACTGAGACGCCTACAGATACGCTGACAGGGGCTGCGACGCCGACTGAGACGCCGACTGAGGCAGATTGGGGTAGATATAGGCATAGAGAAGGCAGCAGACCCTCCAGTCAAAAGCGGCAACAACTGAGACGCATACAGAGACGCTGATAGAGGCTGCGACGCCGACTGAGATGCCGACTGAGACAGATAGGGGTAGATAGTGGCATTGAGAAGGCAGCAGACCCCCCCAATCGACAGCGGCAGCGACTGACACGCCTACAGAGACACTGACAGAGGCTGCGAAGCCGACTGAGACGCCGGCTGAGGCAGATAGGGGTAGATATAGGCATACAGAAGGCAGCAGACCCTCCAATCGACAACGGCAGCGACTGAGATGCCTACAGAGACGCTGACAAGAGGCTGCGACGCCGACTGTGCAAGCCGACTGTGACGCCGACTGAGGTAGCTAGGCGTAGATATAGGCACAGAGAAGGCAGCAGACCCACGAATCGACAGCGGCAACAACTGAGACGCCTACAGAGACGCTGATAGAGGCTGCTACGCCGACTGAGTTGCCAACTGAGGCAGATAGGGGTAGATATAGGCATACAGAAGGCAGCAGACACCGCAATCGACAGCGGCAACAACTGAGACGCCACCAGAGACGCTGACAGAGGCTGCGACAATGACAGAGGCTGCGACGGTGACAGAGGCTGCGACGATTACTGAGGCAGAGAGGGTTAGACATAGGCATAGAGAAGGCAGCAGACAACCCAATCGACAGCGGCAGCGACTGAGACGCTTACAGAGACGCTGAGAGAGACTGCGACGACGACTGAGGCAGATAGGGGTAGATATAGGCATAGAGAAGGCAGCAAACCCCCCAATCGATAACGGCAACAACTGAGACGCATACAGAGACGCTGATAGAGGCTGCGACGCCGACTGAGATGCCGACTAAGGCAGATAGGGGTAGATATAAGCATACAGAAGGCAGCAGACCCCCCAATCGACAGCGACTGAGATGCCTACAGAGACGCTGACAAGAGGCTGCGACACCGACTGAGACGCCGACTGAGGCAGATAGGGGTAGATATAGGCATAGAGAAGGCAGCAGACCCTCCAATCGATAGCGGCAACAACTGAGACGCATACAGAGACGCTGATAGAGGCTGCGACGCCGACTGAGATGCCGACTAAGGCAGATAGGGGTAGATATAAGCATACAGAAGGCAGCAGACCCCCCAATCGACAGCGACTGAGATGCCTACAGAGACGCTGACAAGAGGCTGCGACACCGACTGAGACGCCGACTGAGGCAGATAGGGGTAGATATAGGCATAGAGAAGGCAGCAGACCCTCCAATCGATAGCGGCAACAACTGAGACGCATACAGAGACGCTGATAGAGGCTGCGACGCCGACTGAGGCAGATAGGGGTAGATATAAGCATAGAGAAGGCAGCAGAGCCACCAATCGACAGCGGCAACAACTGAGACGCCTACAGAGACGTTGACAGAGGCTGCGACGCCGACTGCGATGCCCAATGAGGCAGAAAGGGGTAGACATAGGTATAGAGAAGGCAGCAGACCCCCCAATCGACAGCGGCAACAAATGAGACGCCTACAGAGACGCTGACAGAGGCTGCGACGCCGACTGAGATGCCGACTGAGGCAGATAGGGGTAGATATAGGCATACAGAAGGCAGCAGACCCCCCAATCGACAACGGCAGCGACTGAGACGCCTACAGAGACGCTGACAGAGCCTGCGACGCCGACTGAGACGCCGACTGAGTCGCCGATTGAGGCAGATAGGGGTAGATATAGGCATAGAGAAGGCAGCAGACCCTCCAGTCGACAGCGGCAACAAATGAGCCGCATACAGAGACGCTGATAGAGGTTGCGACGCCGACTGAGATGCCGACTGAGACAGATAGGGGTAGATATTGGCATTGAGAAGGCAGCCGACCTCCCCCCCCCAATCGACAGCGGCAGCGACTGACACGCCTACAGAGACACTGACAGAGGCTGTGAAGCCGACTGAGATGCCGACTGAGGCAGATAGGGGTAGATATAGGCATACAGAAGGCAGCAGACCCCCCAATCGACAACGGCAGCGACTGAGACGCCTACAGAGACGCTGACAGAGCCTGCGACGCCGACTGAGACGCCGACTGAGTCGCCGATTGAGGCAGATAGGGGTAGATATAGGCATAGAGAAGGCAGCAGACCCTCCAGTCGACAGCGGCAACAAATGAGCCGCATACAGAGACGCTGATAGAGGTTGCGACGCCGACTGAGATGCCGACTGAGACAGATAGGGGTAGATATTGGCATTGAGAAGGCAGCCGACCTCCCCCCCCCAATCGACAGCGGCAGCGACTGACACGCCTACAGAGACACTGACAGAGGCTGTGAAGCCGACTGTGACGCCGACTGAGGCAGATAGGGGTAGATATAGGCATACAGAAGGCAGCAGACGCCCCAATCGACAACGGCAGCGACTGAGACGCCTACAGAGACGCTGACAGAGGCTGCGACGCCGACTGAGACGCCGACTGAGCCGCCGACTGAGGCAGATAGGGGTAGATATAGGCATAGAGGAGGCAGCAGACCCTCCAATCGACAGCGGCAACAACTGAGACGCATACAGAGACGCTGATAGAGGCTGCGAGGCCGACTGAGATGCCGACTGAGGCAGATAGGGGTAGATATAGGCATAGAGAAGGCAGCAGATCCCCCAATCGACAACCGCAGCGACTGAGACGCCTACAGATACGCTGACAGGGGCTGCGACGCCGACTGAGACGCCGACTGAGGCAGATTGGGGTCGATATAGGCATAGAGAAGGCAGCAGACCCTCCAGTCAAAAGCGGCAACAACTGAGACGCATACAGAGACGCTGATAGAGGCTGCGACGCCGACTGAGATGCCGACTGAGACAGATAGGGGTAGATAGTGGCATTGAGAAGGCAGCAGACCCCCCCAATCGACAGCGGCAGCGACTGACACGCCTACAGAGACACTGACAGAGGCTGCGAAGCCGACTGAGACGCCGGCTGAGGCAGATAGGGGTAGATATAGGCATACAGAAGGCAGCAGACCCTCCAATCGACAACGGCAGCGACTGAGATGCCTACAGAGACGCTGACAAGAGGCTGCGACGCCGACTGTGCAAGCCGACTGTGACGCCGACTGAGGTAGCTAGGCGTAGATATAGGCACAGCGAAGGCAGCAGACCCACGAATCGACAGCGGCAACAACTGAGACGCCTACAGAGACGCTGATAGAGGCTGCTACGCCGACTGAGTTGCCAACTGAGGCAGATAGGGGTAGATATAGGCATACAGAAGGCAGCAGACACCGCAATCGACAGCGGCAACAACTGAGACGCCACCAGAGACGC
The DNA here is from genome assembly GCA_920105625.2 of Clusia tigrina. Taxonomy (NCBI): domain Eukaryota; kingdom Metazoa; phylum Arthropoda; class Insecta; order Diptera; family Clusiidae; genus Clusia; species Clusia tigrina. The sequence continues at coordinate 235,298,143 of OV050030.1, forward strand.
TGACAGAGGCTGCGACGATGACAGAGGCTGCGACGGTGACAGAGGCTGCGACGATTACTGAGGCAGAGAGGGTTAGACATAGGCATAGAGAAGGCAGCAGACAACCCAATCGACAGCGGCAGCGACTGAGACGCTTACAGAGACGCTGAGAGAGACTGCGACGACGACTGAGGCAGATAGGGGTAGATATAGGCATAGAGAAGGCAGCAAACCCCCCAATCGATAACGGCAGCGACTCTGATGCCTACAGAGACGCTGACAAGAGGCTGCGACGCCGACTGAGGCGCCGACTGAGGCAGATAGGGGTAGATATAGGCATAGAGAAGGCAGCAGGCCCCCCAATCGACAACGGCAGCGACTGCGATGCCTACAGAGATGCTGACAAGAGGCTGCGACGCCGACTAAGACCCCGACTGAGGCAGATAGAGGTAAATATAGGCATAGAGAAGGCAGCAGACCTCCCAATCGACAGCGGCAGCGACTGAGATGCCAACAGAGACGCTGACAAGAGGCTGCGACGCCGACTGAGACGCCGGCTGCGGCAGATAGGGGTAGCTATAGGCATAGAGAAGGCAGCAGACCCTCCAATCGACAGCGGCAACAACTGAGACGCATACAGAGGCGCTGATAGAGGCTGCGACGCCGACTGAGATGCCGACTAAGGCAGATAGGGGTAGATATAAGCATACAGAAGGCAGCAGACCCCCCAATCGACAGCGACTGAGATGCCTACAGAGACGCTGACAAGAGGCTGCGACACCGACTGAGACGCCGACTGAGGCAGATAGGGGTAGATATAGGCATAGAGAAGGCAGCAGACCCTCCAATCGATAGCGGCAACAACTGAGACGCATACAGAGACGCTGATAGAGGCTGCGACGCCGACTGAGGCAGATAGGGGTAGATATAAGCATAGAGAAGGCAGCAGAGCCACCAATCGACAGCGGCAACAACTGAGACGCCTACAGAGACGTTGACAGAGGCTGCGACGCCGACTGCGATGCCGAATGAGGCAGAAAGGGGTAGACATAGGTATAGAGAAGGCAGCAGACCCCCCAATCGACAGCGGCAACAAATGAGACGCCTACAGAGACGCTGACAGAGGCTGCGACGCCGACTGAGATGCCGACTGAGGCAGATAGGGGTAGATATAGGCATACAGAAGGCAGCAGACCCCCCAATCGACAACGGCAGCGACTGAGACGCCTACAGAGACGCTGACAGAGCCTGCGACGCCGACTGAGACGCCGACTGAGTCGCCGATTGAGGCAGATAGGGGTAGATATAGGCATAGAGAAGGCAGCAGACCCTCCAGTCGACAGCGGCAACAAATGAGCCGCATACAGAGACGCTGATAGAGGTTGCGACGCCGACTGAGATGCCGACTGAGACAGATAGGGGTAGATATTGGCATTGAGAAGGCAGCCGACCTCCCCCCCCCAATCGACAGCGGCAGCGACTGACACGCCTACAGAGACACTGACAGAGGCTGTGAAGCCGACTGTGACGCCGACTGAGGCAGATAGGGGTAGATATAGGCATACAGAAGGCAGCAGACGCCCCAATCGACAACGGCAGCGACTGAGACGCCTACAGAGACGCTGACAGAGGCTGCGACGCCGACTGAGACGCCGACTGAGCCGCCGACTGAGGCAGATAGGGGTAGATATAGGCATAGAGAAGGCAGCAGACCCTCCAATCGACAGCGGCAACAACTGAGACGCATACAGAGACGCTGATAGAGGCTGCGAGGCCGACTGAGATGCCGACTGAGGCAGATAGGGGTAGATATAAGCATACAGAAGGCAGCAGACCCCCCAATCGACAGCGACTGAGATGCCTACAGAGACGCTGACAAGAGGCTGCGACGCCGACTGAGACGCCGACTGAGGCAGATAGGGGTAGATATAGGCATAGAGAAGGCAGCAGACCCTCCAATCGATAGCGGCAACAACTGAGACGCATACAGAGACGCTGATAGAGGCTGCGACGCCGACTGAGGCAGATAGGGGTAGATATAGGCATAGAGAAGGCAGCAGACCCCCCAATCGACAACGGCAGCGACTGAGATGCCTACAGAGATGCTGACAAGAGGCTGCGACGCCGACTGAGACGCCGACTGAGGCAGATAGGGGTAGATATAGGCATAGAGAAGGCAGCAGACCCTCCAATCGACAGCGGCAACAACTGAGACGCATACAGAGACGTTGACAGAGGCTGCGAAGTCGACTGTGACGCCGACTGAGGTAGGTAGGGGTAGATATAGGCATACAGAAGGCAGCAGACCCCCCAATCGACAGCGGCAGCGACTGAGACGCCTACAGAGACGCTGACAGAGTCTGCGACGCCGTCTGAGGCAGATAGGTGTAGATATTGGCATAGAGAATGCAGCAGACCCCCCAATCGACGGCGGCAGCGACTGAGACGCCTACAGAGACGCTGATAGAGGCTGCGACGCCGACTGAGATGCCGACTGAGACAGATAAGGGTAGATATTGGCATTGAGAAGGCAGCAGACCCCCCCCCCCCCCCCCCAATCGACGCGGCAGCGACTGAGACGCCTACAGAGACGCTGACAGAGGCTGCCTAGCCGACTGTGACGCCGACTGAGGTAGCTAGGCGTAGATATAGGCACAGAGAAGGCAGCAGACCCACCAATCGACAGCGGCAACAACTGAGACGCCTACAGAGACGCTGATAGAGGCTGCTACGCCGACTGAGTTGCCAACTGAGACAGATAGGGGTAGATATAGGCATACAGAAGGCAGCAGACACCGCAATCGACAGCGGCAACAACTGAGACGCCACCAGAAACGCTGATAGAGGCTGCGACGCCGACTGAGATGCCGACTGAGGTAAATAGAGGTAAATATAGGGAGAGAGAAGGCAGCAGACCCCCCAATCGACAGCGGCAGCGACTGAGACGCCTACAGAGACGCTGACAGAGGCTGCGACGATGACAGAGGCTGCGACGGTGACAGAGGCTGCGACGATGACTGAGGCAGAGAGGGTTAGACATAGGCATAGAGAAGGCAGCAGACAACCCAATCGACAGCGGCAGCGACTGAGACGCTTACAGAGACGCTGAGAGAGACTGCGACGACGACTGAGGCAGATAGGGGTAGATATAGGCATAGAGAAGGCAGCAGACCCCCCAATCGACAACGGCAGCGACTGAGATGCCTACAGAGATGCTGACAAGAGGCTGCGACGCCGACTAAGACCCCGAATGAGGCAGATGGAGGTAAATATAGGCATAGAGAAGGCAGCAGACCTCCCAATCGACAGCGGCAGCGACTGAGATGCCTACAGAGACGCTGACAAGAGGCTGCGACGCCGACTGAGACGCCGGCTGCGGCAGATAGGGGTAGCTATAGGCATAGAGAAGGCAGCAGACCCTCCAATCGACAGCGGCAACAACTGAGACGCATACAGAGACGCTGATAGAGGCTGCGACGCCGACTGAGATGCCGACTGAGGCAGATAGGGGTAGATATAAGCATACAGAAGGCAGCAGACCCCCCAATCGACAGCGACTGAGATGCCTACAGAGACGCTGACAAGAGGCTGCGACGCCGACTGAGACGCCGACTGAGGCAGATAGGGGTAGATATAGGCATAGAGAAGGCAGCAGACCCCCCAATCGACAGCGGCAACAAATGAGACGCCTACAGAGACGCTGACAGAGGCTGCGACGCCGACTGAGATGCCGACTGAGGCAGATAGGGGTAGATATAGGCATACAGAAGACAGCAGACCCCCCAATCGACAACGGCAGCGACTGAGACGCCTACAGAGACGCTGACAGAGGCTGCGACGCGGACTGAGACGCCGACTGAGTCGCCGACTGAGGCAGATAGGGGTAGATATAGGCATAGAGAAGGCAGCAGACCCTCCAGTCGACAGCGGCAACAAATGAGCCGCATACAGAGACGCTGATAGAGGTTGCGACGCCGACTGAGATGCCGACTGAGACAGATAGGGGTAGATATTGGCATTGAGAAGGCAGCAGACCTCCCGCCCCAATCGACAGCGGCAGCGACTGACACGCCTACAGAGACACTGACAGAGGCTGTGAAGCCGACTGAGCCGCCGACTGAGGCAGATAGGGGTAGATATAGGCATAGAGAAGGCAGCAGACCCTCCAATCGACAGCGGCAACAACTGAGACGCATACAGAGACGCTGATAGCGGCTGCGAGGCCGACTGAGATGCCGACTGAGGCAGATAGGGGTAGATATAGGCATAGAGAAGGCAGCAGACCCCCCAATCGACAACGGCAGCGACTGAGATGCCTACAGAGACGCTGACAAGAGGCTGCGACGCCGACTGAGACGCCGACTGAGGCAGATAGGGGTAGATATAGGCATAGAGAAGGCAGCAGACCCTCCAATCGACAGCGGCAACAACTGAGACGCATACAGAGACGCTGATAGAGGCTGCGACGCCGACTGAGGCAGATAGGGGTAGATATAGGCATAGAGAAGGCAGCAGACCCCCCAATCGACGGCGGCAACGACTGAGACGCCTACAGAGACTCTGACAGAGGCTGCGACGCCGACTGAGATGCCGACTGAGGCAGAAAGGGGTAGACATAGGCATAGAGAAGGCAGCAGACCCCCCAATCGACAGCGGCAACAAATGAGACGCCTACAGAGACGCTGACAGAGGCTGCGACGCCGACTGAGATGCCAACTGAGGCAGATAGGGGTAGATATAGGCATACAGAAGGCAGCAGACCCTCCAATCGACAACGGCAGCGACTGAGACGCCTACAGATACGCTGACAGGGGCTGCGACGCCGACTGAGGCAGATAGGGGTCGATATAGGCATAGAGAAGGCAGCAGACCCTCCAGTCGAAAGCGGCACCAACTGAGACGCATACAGAGACGCTGATAGAGGCTGCGACGTCGACTGAGATGCCGACTGAGACAGATAGGGGTAGATATTGGCATTGAGAAGGCAGCAGACCCCCCCAATCTACAGCGGCAGCGACTGACACGCCTACAGAGATACTGACAGAGGCTGCGAAGCCGACTGAGACGCCGGCTGAGGCAGATAGGGGTAGATATAGGCATACAGAAGGCAGCAGACCCTCCAATCGACAACGGCAGCGACTGAGATGCCTACAGAGACACTGACAAGAGGCTGCGACGCCGACTGAGACGCCGACTGAGGCAGATAGGGGTAGATATAGGCATAGAGAAGGCAGCAGACCCCCCAATCGACAACGGCAGTGACTGAGATGCCTACAGAGACGCTGACAAGAGGCTTCGACGCCGACTGAGACGCCGACTGATGCAGATAGGGGTAGATATAGGCATAGAGAAGGCAGCAGACCCTCCAATCGACAGCGGCAACAACTGAGACGCATACAGAGACGCTGATAGAGGCTGCGACGCCGACTGAGATGCCGACTGAGGCAGATAGGGGTAGAGATAGGCATAGAGAAGGCAGCAGATCCCCCAATCGACAACGGCAGCGACTGAGACGCCTACAGAGACGCTGACAGAGTCTGCGACGCCGTCTGAGGCAGATAGGTGTAGATATTGGCATAAAAAATGCAGCAGACCCCCCATTCGACGGCGGCAGCGACTGAGACGCCTACAGAGACGCTGATAGAGGCTGCGACGCCGACTGAGATGCCGACTGAGACAGATAAGGGTAGATATTGGCATTGAGAAGGCAGCAGACCCCCCCCCAATCGACGCGGCAGCGACTGAGACGCCTACAGAGACGCTGACAGAGGCTGCCAAGCCGACTGTGACGCCAACTGAGGCAGATAGGGGTAGATATAGGCATACAGAAGGCAGCAGACCCTCCAATCGACAACGGCAGCGACTGAGACGCCTACAGATACGCTGACAGGGGCTGCGACGCCGACTGAGACGCCGACTGAGGCAGATAGGGGTCGATATAGGCATAGAGAAGGCAGCAGACCCTCCAGTCGAAAGCGGCACCAACTGAGACGCATACAGAGACGCTGATAGAGGCTGCGACGTCGACTGAGATGCCGACTGAGACAGATAGGGGTAGATATTGGCATTGAGAAGGCAGCAGACCCCCCCCAATCGACAGCGGCAGCGACTGAGATACCTACAGAGACGCTGACAAGAGGCTGCGACGCCGACTGAGACGCCGACTGAGGCAGATAGGGGTAGATATAGGCATAGAGAAGGCAGCAGACCCCCCAATCGACAACGGCAGTGACTGAGATGCCTACAGAGACGCTGACAAGAGGCTTCGACGCCGACTGAGACGCCGACTGAGGCAGATAGGGGTAGATATAGGCATAGAGAAGGGAGCAGACCCTCCAATCGACAGCGGCAACAACTGAGACGCATACAGAGACGCTGATAGAGGCTGCGACGCCGACTGAGATGCCGACTGAGGCAGATAGGGGTAGATATAGGCATACAGAAGGCAGCAGATCCCCCAATCGACAACGGCAGCGACTGAGATGCCTACAGAGACGCTGACAAGAGGCTGCGACGCCGACTGAGACGCCGACTGAGGCAGATAGGGGTAGATATAGGCATAGAGAAGGCAGCAGACCCTCCAATCGACAGCGGCAACAACTGAGACGCATACAGAGACGCTGATAGAGGCTGCGACGCCGACTGAGATGCCGACTGAGGCAGATAGGGGTAGATATAGGCATACAGAAGGCAGCAGATCCCCCAATCGACAACGGCAGCGACTGAGATGCCTACAGAGACGCTGACAAGCGGCTGCGACGCCGACTGAGACGCCGACTGAGGCAGATAGGGGTAGATATAGGCATAGAGAAGGCAGCAGACCCCCCAATCGACAACGGCAGTGACTGAGATGCCTACAGAGACGCTGACAAGAGGCTTCGACGCCGACTGAGACGCCGACTGCGGCAGATAGGGGTAGATATAGGCATAGAGAAGGCAGCAGACCCTCCAATTGACAGCGGCAACAACTGAGACGCCTACAGAGACGCTGACAGAGGCTGCGACGCCGACTGAGATGCCGACTGAGGCAGAGAGGGGTAGACATAGGCATAGAGAAGGCAGCAGACCCCCAATCGACAGCGGCAACAAATGAGACGCCTACAGAGACGCTGACAAGAGACTGCGACGCCGACTGAGATGCCGACTAAGGCAGATAGGGGTAGATATAGGCATACAGAAGGCAGCAGACCTGTTGTGAGTTAGAATCAAGCTGCGGTAGGGACATTTATATGATTCAATTTATATTGTTTGAAATCAAAATAAAGATTGATTTAAATATTTGGCATTTTGAGTTTAGGGTATTAGGTGAAGAGGTGCATACAACACGTGTTGTTGCATCAAAGTTTTTGAAGTTCGGAAACGACGATTTGCGTAGCAATGTTGAAGAAAACATTTAAATGCTATTATTACGTGGCGCATACGTTACGGGTTTTTTTTTATTAAATATGGATTCAAATTGCCGGGAAAGAATCAAGTCATTTTTTTTGCTGTAAATCCAATTTCGGTTTTTGCGAATTGGGAGGATTTTTGGGAGTATTAAAGTTTGTGATTGGATATGAGGAGTATCTATGAGGAAGTCAAGGACCAATTTGCATTGATGGAAGGACTTAATGGACGCCGGCAGACAGCGGAACTTTGTGATGGAAACAAGTATAGCAGAATATGTATATAAAGATAGAATTTACGGTGGAATGTTTTTTTTTAATAACTCTGTTTTGAATCATTAAGTAAGATAGAATAAAATATTGCAACAAGTTTTAACAATTATTGGATTTTTATTTGTAATTGGGATACGCCATCTGTTCTGGCATTTGGAATATGACGAAGGAAACGCAAGGATTACTGCTGATGCAGGAGCAAATTGGAGAAGCGATTGAAAAATTGGTCCGTAATTTTAAGAAAGACGGCAGGTTACGTAAAGACAACGTGTATTACCGCAAGCGAATAACACAGTTGCCAAATCTGGGGAGAGAGTTCAACAATAATCACGGACTGTTGTTGCCTCACACAGTTGAGTACGGCAAGGGAAAATATTTTGCGGAAAATTACGCAGACTACATAAATAGTCTGGTCAACGAATGGGCAGATACATTTAGTTCTGAATTAGAGGAATTAGGACAACAAACTGTGAGTTTGGTTAGGCCAGACGAGGAAGTAAGGAACAGATTCAAATCAATGCAGTCAGAGGTGGAACTGTTTACTGGGAAAATAGTTGACCAGTTCGAAGCGAGTACGAGCTGGGAAGAAGCTCAGGAAATGTGGAAGCAGGCGAACGCCGGAGGAGCTGTGTCACCATTAGAAGTAGCGGATCAAGCCTTTACGGCAATCCAAAGAAGAACAGAAGAAAAGTTATTCAGTTTTCATAAGAAAACAGACGATTTGAGAGCACAAAAAGAGTATCTTGAGAAGAAGGTAAAGGAACTTTCTCAGAGATTGACGAAAACAGAGGAAGCAGCAACGCTGTTGGAAAAGGAGTGTGCGGAATTAAAAAGAGGACGGGCGACCAATAGGACCTCACTGAATAGGTAGAGATCAAAATCAGCATCAGCTGGATTTACGCAGACAGTATTGACATTGCCTCCGGAAGTACGTTGGCCGGAATAATTAACACCAGAAGGGATAAGCCGCATGGTAAAGCCAAAATTAGTACTTAATGAAGAAAGGCAAGCGGAATTTTTGTTTGGCGCATCTGAAATCGGTCTCGAGCCTTTTTCTCCGGGAAGCCCGCAAATAACGAAAATCAGAGATATCCGCCAAAGGAGCCGGAAGCAGTAACAGTGCAGCAAAGTCCCGTTGTGGACAATATTTCGCCTGTACGAACAAACGATCGAAGACTAATTAGTTTGAATTCGTCACTGGCCAATTACCTCTCAGATCTGGGAGAAGAGAATTTGGAAACCCCCAAAGAGATTAATAAAGCTAGGGTTTTACCAGCAATTGAGAAAACACAAAGCTATAAAATGGGCATTCTGCAAGTTGCTCATGCGGTGGAGAAGTTGGTGCCCATGTTCTCAGGAGTCGAGTTGTATGACCTGAGAACTGAGATCCGGCGCTTCAAAGAAGGCTGTGAGCTGGCGCAACAGAGTGTTCCGGAAGTGGACGGGGAACATTTAATAAAGTGTATTAGGCAAAGAACCACACGTGATGCATTTGATTTACTGGTGAATAGCTCAGTAAGTACCCTGGCGGATTTATATGCACATCGGACATATTTAAAACAAAAGTCATTCGACTGTCTTGTATGGGAAATTCAGGAATCAACTCAGAGACCTGGGGAGGAAGTGAGAGCCTGGGGACGAAGGCTCCAGACTCTGGGGAATGCTGCTGAGATGGAAGCCAACAGGCAGTTTCCAGAAAATGTTGCAGCATACAAGGCTCAAGTAGAACGGACTATGATTTCTGTGTTCAAGGCAGGCCTGGTAAATATGGACTTAGCTAATTATACTCTTACTCTCACGCCAAGGAGCATGACAGAGCTAGTGGAAGCGGTCTCTTTAGCTGAAGCAGCTATACAACAATGAACGACAATAGGTGGAATCTGCTGGACGCATGTTCCTGCAGAGGTAGGCCCAGTACATCAGCGAAACACAAGTGGAGTCGGTAGATTAATGGGTCAATTTCCGCACCAAAGAGACCAAGAATTCCTGGTTGAGAGGTTCCAGACAAGGAAACCCATTTGCTCATTCTGTCATAAGCCAGGGCATACAAGGGATGAATGCGTTACACGCAAAAACACGCCCTACTGTATGGAGTGCCAAACTTATGGTCATGAGGCAAGTAGCGAGTGCCAAGGAGACACAGAATGGAATCAAAGTAGAAGGCAGCCAGATACGAGGCGCCCGGTTCCACCCTTGAGGGACAACAGGGGTAACTTCAGTAGTCCCCGAGTTAACCAAGGAAGAAACCCTTTCAAAACTGGGAGTAGTCAGCAGCGACCAAACTGGGATACCAGAAGTGAACAAAGGATAAGCAACACCAAACAGGGGTTAAGATGCTTCTCATGTGGACAGATGGGACATCGGGCAGTGGAATGCAAGGATAGACAATCCCAACAAAGGAACCAGGGAAACTTCCAGCGGCCCAGTCGAGGCCAATAGTCTGGAAAGCCAAAAGATAGGAAGTAATAATAAGGCCGGAAGTACGTGAGACTAGTAATGTAGGAACTACAGTCCAGGAGAAGGAGGAGCAGGAGGCTCTTCAGTATCACGAAGAGTTAGGGAATGGATACACGTCCATATTGGGAACAAAAGGAGGTTGCTTCCCTATGAGCAGGATAGGTGATGCTTTCATCGAGATACCCTGCAAAGAAGCAGCTAGTGGAAAGCGAGTGCTATTAGTAGATTCAGGAGCGGACACTAGCCTCTTAAAATCTAGTGTTTTACGGAAGGGGCTAGACATTAATCAAATGGACTTAAGAACGCTTAACGGAGCGTTTGGAGGGTGCATTACGACATTGGGGTCGCTCAGAATAAGGCACAGTGGAGTTAAGGGTATGAGTTTTAGAGTGCACGCAGTGGAAGTGGATAGGAAAGGTATCCCGGCTGATGGGATAATTCGCCGCGATAATCTTTGGGGCCGCACCATACTGGATGCGCTCGACAAGCAGTTATCGTTTTACGATAATAATAAGAATATAATCCTCACTCTTCCATTAAAGTCATGGCAGGAAGGAACCGTGAGTAAGGTTAAGAATAGTAGGGAGGTAGTAAATGCAAGGTCAACCAGAGTAGTTACTATGCATGTAATGTTTTACACAAGCAGCAGCTAGCGGAGGGCGTATATATGGGGGAGACCATAACGCACGTTGACAAGGGTAAGGTGTACGCTTGCGTACTCAACGCATCGGAAAAGGACTACCTGATGGATGAGAATTTTAGGCCTAAGTTCACTAGTTATGATAATTTTAAGGAACCGAATTATAGATCGGTAAATCAGATTAAATAGGTTGATATAAGAAAAAGAATGGAGAGAGTGCTAGAATCACTGAAGTTAGACCCAAGCGTAAATTCAGAAGAGAAGGCATCAATAGAAGCCGTTTGTACGTCATTTCATGACATATTTTTGCTGGAAGGAGACCAGTTGACATATACACCAGAGGTAGAGCATGAAATACCTACTAGAGTGGATCAAGCACCAATTAACCAGAAACAGTACAGATTGCCACAAGCTCACAAAGATGAGGTAAATAGGCAAGTGGAAGGAATGTTAAAAGAAAATATAATTTCACCGAGTATCTCGCCTTGGAATTCACCAATAATTTTGGTGCCAAAGAAGGGAGGTGCTCACGGTCAGAAGAAGTGGAGAATGGTCGTTGATTTTAGGAAATTGAACCACGCCACTATCAAGCACTTGTTCCCAATTCCAAGGATAGAAGAAATTCTGGAACAATTGGGGCATAGTAGATATTTTTCTACACTTGATTTAGCGAGTGGCTACCCAAGATAAGCAGAAAACCGCGTTCAGCACCGGCTTAGGCCATTATGAGTTTAATAGAATACCGTTTGGATTAACAGGAGCACCGGCTACCTTCCAACGTCTAATGAACCATGTGCTAACAGGGTTACAAGGGTTAGATTGTTTTGTGTATCTCGATGATATTGTAATTTATGGTAAGAACTTGCAGCAGCATTCGCAACGCTTGCGCAAGGTGCTCCAGAAATTACGAGAACACAATTTGAAATTGAACACGGAGAAGAGTCAATTTTTGCGAAGAGAGGTGGTTTATTTAGGCCATCGTTGCTCAGAGGCAGGAGCTCTGCCTGACCCGCAGAAATTGGAATGCGTTAGAAATTTAGCGGTTCCAAGAAACAGAAAAGAAGTGCAAGCATTCCTAGGACTAGTGAACTATTATAGAAAGTTCGTGGAAGGACTAGCCGGAATTGCCTTGCCCATTAATAAGTTGCTACGAAAAGAAGCAAAGTTCGAATGGACAGAGAGATGTCAGCAAGCATTCGAGAGGCTAAAGGAAATAATTAGCTCGCCACCAATTTTGGCGTACCCCGACTTTGAGCAAACTTTTTTGTTGACCACTGATGCTAGCAATGAAGCATTAGGGGCAGTATTGTTACAAGGGGAAGTCGGTAATGACCGACCAATAGCATTCGCAAGCAGAGCGCTTACCGACACGGAGAAGAGATACTCCACATGGGCTACGAAGAATTTTAGGGCATATTTGCTAGGACCCCCATTTAAGATATATATTGATCACCAGCCGTTGAGAGGCATTGCCAATTTGAAAGACCAAACGTCTAGGCTAGCCAGGTTCAGACACAAATTGTCTGAGTATGATTTTGAAATCATATACAAACCTGGGAAAAAGAATCTGAATGCGGATGCACTCAGCAGAGTACCGCAAGCACAGAAGGTATCAGTAGTGCAAACGAGGGCCAAAGCTCGGTCAGATAAGGAGAAGGCCGAGAGAATTCAAGAGGATAGAATTGATGCAACAAGAAATGTTAGCAATGCAGGTGACGCTGCTAATGAACAAGGAGCCAGTAGTGTGGAATGGCTGGAGGATATTAAGGATATCCGGGCTGTGTTAAAGGGTTTCCATGATTCACCTCTAGGTGGGCAACAGGGATTCTGGAAAACTCATGACAAAATTAAGCGAGTATACGGATGGAAAGTTATGCTCAAGGATATTAAAAAATATATAAAGACTTGTCCAAAGTGCCAGGCCAACAAAAGTTCAAGGCTAACAAAGATGCCAATGGTGTTAACTGACACACCAAAACAGCCATTTGATAAAGTTATATTGTAGGTATTTTACCTGAGACAGTTTCGGGCAATAAATACATATTGACGTTCCAAGATGATTTCTGAAAGTATATGGCGTGCGTGGCTATACCCGATGCTGAAGCTGGTACGGTAGCCAAAGCATTCTTTGATGAAATTATAGCACGATACAACATACCTAAGGTTTTGATAACCGACAATGGTTCCAATTTTATATCGAAACTATTCTCAGAAACATGTAAAATGCTGGGAATCAAGAAGTTGCACATAACACCATATCATCCACAGGCGAATGGCTCATTGGAACGTAGTCATCGACCTCTGGCCGAGTACTTGCGCAGTTTTGCCAAGGAAGACGGCTCGAATTGGGATCAAAGGTTAACCACTGAAATGCATGTACACAATAATACGGTACATGTATCAACGAAGCAAACTCCGTTCAGGACGCTCTACGGGTTTGATTTTAATATGCCAGCAAATCTGAAGCGCAAATGTGCGCCAGTGTACAATGCTGATGACCCGAATAAAGTGCAGAAGTATCAGCTACAGCGAGCGCACGAGTTGGTCAGAGAAAATCAGGATTGCGCTAAACGGGTAGCCAGGGAGGCCTATAACAAGGTACTAAACCCAGTCGTTTTTAACGTGGGTGATCAGGTACTCATGAAGAATCAGGTTAGGAGAAACAAATTCTCACCTGTGTGGATAGGTCCGTATGTAGTAGTAGAGATCCGAAGCCCAGTTACAACAGTTGTAACGATTAAGGGCAAGAATAAAAAGCTACATAATAATTTGTTGAAATTATTCCACGTTAGACCACACACATAGATTCATGTGTTAACAGTATTTTACAAGTGTAAACACAAGAAAAATAATATAAACAAGTACGTGTGTGTATCAATTAACACACACAGCGCCGATTTTCAGAGTCAATGCCAGTAAAAGTGTGCCGCTTAAACTCGGGCAAGTAAAATTGACGTAATGAAAATCTGTTGATTAAGCACTATTGCCGAATGAAGGCAGTAGAGAAAAATATTTTTTTTTGTTGTACGTATTGAATAATAAAAAACGGGTTCATTGCACGTATTTAAAAAATAAAATAAAATATAAGACAGTCGTGGGTAAGTAATAAAAAACTTCAAATATGTACGTACATACATACAGCGGTGTATGCACTGAATTTTGGCGCTTGAGCGTTAACGCCAAGCGACGGAACTGCTGGTGAAGTAGTACATATGTGTATATACATATGTGTATGGGATAAAGTATGAAAGTACAAATGTGTATTTAAAAAAAAAAGTAAGTATGCTAGTTAGGAGAAACGGGTAATTAGATTTATGAGGTTGCAGACTTTGCAGCGGGTTAGATAAATACTTTTTATTAGTTAGGAATTTAATGTATAGATAAATGAAGAAAGGCAAAATTAAGGAATATGGGTATAGGTTAATTAATAAGATAGTGCCTTGAATGTATGTATGTTGCCATGTACGATCTAGGAAGAGACGATCGTTAATGGACAAAGTTTTGACACAAACGGGATTATTTTGTATAATCTGGTTTTTGTCGGAGGACCAATGAATTGGTTCAAAGTTGAAATGAGTGATATCTCACGTGTTGAAAAAGAGCACGAAAAAATGAATCAGAGCAAAACTGATGCCCTATTTGGCTATGAAAACACATAGTCCAGTCCTCTTTTCCTCCAGGATACGGTAGCGAATCCGATAATGTAAGGGGAGAAGACGAGTGGACGGCAAATTGAATGATATAGCATTCAATTATAAAAAAAGGCATGTAGAAATATTGTTTTTTGTTTATATATTCAGGAATAGCGTATGTTTAAGAAAAGTTAAAGATTAAAAAAATTATAATCTGAGTAAAAGTTCAGATTAAAATAAAATGTAGTTTGGAAAATAATTAGAGTTAAAAATTAATTGTTTAAAATCTAACTTTATAATGAAATAAGTGTTATAATAAAAAAAATACAGATCATACTAAATCAGAAAATTATACCCAAGAGTATATATAGTATATATAGTGTATTTATTTAAATATTATATAATTTTGAAATTCATCTATTAAATTGACTAAAATGTATATTAGAAAATTAAGAAAATTATTATAGGTGTTCTCTAAATAGCTCTGATGATGTGAAGCGAAGCAGGAAGTTCCGGGATGAACGGTTATTGGAATACGGTGCGGACTAAGGGACCAACATAGTATTCGGGAAGATGTGTTTTGGAAAATCAAGGATTTCTAGCAGCTATCCAAGGTTTGGGAATCCGGTTGTGACCACAAGGATGCCAATATATTGGATTGGGGATGAATGGTGACGGATTTGGTTTTCTTTGGTATGGTGTCCTTGCTTGTTTGGCGGGGGACGTCCTGTCGCGGTTTCTTTGGGCGCGTGGCTGAAAACTTAAAAACCCTAACGTTAAATTGAAACACTTTACACTTTTAAGATTTAAATCACAAGAGGACACAGAGACTGGTAACCGATCAGAGTACACAAATTACATCATTAAACGTGTATCTCAGAAAAATACCGATTGTCTCCACATCAAAGCCAAACGATGTCAAATACCATTATGAGGAAGCTCAAGAGAAATACTTCCACCATAAAACGCATTGCTGCAAAGTAAGACGGAGTATTGTAATCTCTGATATACTCCAAATGTTTTTTACAAGTTGAATACTTTAAGCAGAGGCAGTACCACCTACAGCCGTGGGGCACACTATATAAATGGAAAGAAGAAGGCCACTAAAAGCAAAGTTTTAATGGCAAACCAAATCGCCAACCTATAACATCTTTGTGCGTACCGATCAAGAAAGAAGGGAGGGGTATGCAGAGTTCATCGAGGGACTTCACTCTCGCAGGACGGACGTTACCAGGACCAACAATTGCAGCGGACGGTATTTATAAGAAGCGTAGCTAAATATGAAATTAGTTTGTAATTTTGTTTGTATATACGCCAGTGAGAAAAGAGTCGATGAAAGACCAAATATAAAAAGGGGAATATAACTAAAAATAAAATATATAAATAAAAGAACAAAATAAAACAAAAGGAAAAAAAGAAGAAAAAAAATATAGAAATAAAGGAACAAAATAAAACAAAAGAGGAAAAAAGAAAAGAACACAAAAGTAAAATGAAAAGAATACAACAATTGAACCCAAATAAGGCGAATTTGAAAAAAGAAAAAAACTATACATATGTACTATAGGTTTAAGAAAATGCACAGATTGTTTAAAGTGCAGAAAAGAGAAAAATATTGTAAAGGTTCATTAGAAGTTAGTTGCACTAATTTCTTTCAGAAAGAGGCGAGGGATGTTGTGAGTTAGAATCAAGCTGCCTGCGCGTAGTGTCTCACATCATCGACTGCTAACAGATGCCACACTTTCTGTGTGATTAGAATGTGTTAAAGTTACTTAAGAAAGCACATATTTTTTGGGTGCGAGTATTTAGAATTAATATTACCTATGTAATATTTATTATGTAAACTTTTAGGGTGCTACAGTTTTGCAGTCGAGCCACTAAAGGCATTGAAAGTTAGAATGCACCATCAACATTTCAGAATGGCGTAGGTCAGTTGGCTTGACCAACTGACACCAATTAACAGCTGCGAAACTGGAACACCAGAACGGTCAATTTTGTATTGTAATTGTGAATTGTAAATAGTATATAAGAGTTGGTATTCTAAGAAATAAAGGCTTGTGATTTTAAAACTAAAAATGTAATGTAGTGAATTTTCCAAAGAGTGATTTAGGCTTTTCAGCTACACGCGCACAGCAGAAGGACGTCCCTCGTCAAACAAGGACAATACCCCAACAGACCCCCCAATCGACAATGGCAGCGACTGAGACGCCTACAGAGAAGCTGACAGAGGCTGCGAAGCCGACTGAGACGCCGACTGAGACGCCGACTGAAGCAGATAGGGGTAGATATAGGCATAGAGAAGGCAGCAGACCCCCCAATCGACAACGGCAGCGACTGAGATGCCTACAGAGACGCTGACAAGAGGCTGCGACGCCGACTAAGACCCCGACTGAGGCAGATAGAGGTAAATATAGGCATGGAGAAGGCAGCAGACCTCCCAATCGACAGCGGCAGCAACTGAGATGCCTACAGAGACGCTGACAAGAGACTGCGACGCCGACTGAAACAGATACGGGTAGATATAGGCATAGAGAAGGCAGCAGACCTTCCAATCGACAGCGGCAACAACTGAGACGCATACAGAGACGCTGATAGAGGCTGCGACGCCGACTGAGATGCCGACTGAGGCAGATAGGGGTAGATATAGGCATAGAGAAGGCAGCAGACCCCCCAATCGACAGCGGCAGCGACTGAGACACATTCAGAGAGGCTGACAGAGGCTGCGGCGCCGACTGAGGCGCCGACTGAGGCAGATAAGGGTAGATATTGGCATAGAGAAGGCAGCAGACCCCCCAATCGACAGCGGCTGCGACTGAGACGCCTCCAGAGACGCTGACAGAGGCTGCGAAGCCGACTGTGACGCCGACTGTAGCAGGCAGGGGTAGATAATGGCATAGAGAAGGCAGCAGACCCCCCAATCGACAACGGCAACAACTGAGTCTCATACAGAGACGGTGATAGAGGCTGCGACGCCGACTGAGATGCCGACTGAGACAGATAGGGGTAGATATAGGCATAGAGAAGGCAGCAGACCCTCCAATCGAAAGCGGCAACGACTGAGACACCTACAGAGACGCTGATAGAGGCTGCGAAGCCGACTGTGGCGCCGACTGAGGCAGATAGGGGAAGAGATAGGCATAGAGAAGGCAGCAGACAACCCAATCGCCAGCGGCAACAACTGAGACGCCTACAGAGACGCTGATAGAGGCTGCGACGCCGACTAAGACCCCGACTGAGGCAGAGTGGGGTAGATATTGGCATAGAGAAGGCAGCAGACCCCCCAATCGACAACGGCAACAACTGAGACGCATACAGAGACGCTGATAGAGGCTGCGACGCCGACTGAGATGCCGAATGAGGCAGATAAGGGTAGATATTTGCATAGAGAAGGCAGCAGACCCCCCAATAGACAGCGGCAGCGACTGAGACGCTGACAGAGGCTGCGAAGCCGACTGTGACGCCGACTGAGGCAGGTAGGGGTAGATATTGGCATAGAGAAGGCAGCAGACCCCCCAATCGACAACGGCAACAACTGAGTCGCATACAGAGACGGTGATAGAGGCTGCGACGCCGACTGAGATGCCGACTGTGACAGATAGGGGTAGATATTGGCATTGAGAAGGCAGCAGACCCCCCCACCAATCGACAGCGGAAGCGACTGAGACGCCTACAGAGACGCTGACAGAGGCTGCGAAGCCGACTGTGACGCCGACTGAGGTAGGTTGGGGTAGATATAGGCATAGAGAAGGAGCAGACCCACCAATCGACAGCGGCAACAATTGAGACGCCTACAGAGACGCTGATAGAAGCTGCGACGCCAACTGAGTTGCCGACTGAGGCAGATAGGGGGTAGATATAGTCATACAGAAGGCAGCAGACACCCAAATCGACAGCGGCAATGACTGACACGCCAACAGAGACGCTGATAGAGGCTGCGACGCCGACTGAGATGCCGACTGAGGTAGATAGAGGTAAATATAGGGATAGAGAATGCAGCAGACCCCCCCCCCAATAGCCAGCGACAGCGACTGAGACGCCTACAGAGACGCTGACAGAGGCTGCGACGCCAACTGATACCCCGACTGAGGCAGAGAGGGGTAGATATTGGCATAGAGAAGGCAGCAGACCCCCCAATCGACAGCGGCATCGACTGAGACGCCTACAGAGACGCTGACAGAGGCTGCGACGCTGACAGAGGCAGCGACGCCGACTGAGGCAGAGAGAGTTAGACATAGGCATAGAGCAGGCAGCACAAAACCCAATCGACAGCGGCAGAGACTGAGACGCCTACAGACACGCTGAGAGAGGCTGCGATGCCGACTGTGACGCCGACTGAGGTAAATATAGGGATAGAGAATGCAGCAGACCCCCCCCCCAATAGCCAGCGACAGCGACTGAGACGCCTACAGAGACGCTGACAGAGGCTGCGACGCCAACTGATACCCCGACTGAGGCAGAGAGGGGTAGATATTGGCATAGAGAAGGCAGCAGCCCCCCAATCGACAGCGGCATCGACTGAGACGCCTACAGAGACGCTGACAGAGGCTGCGACGCTGACAGAGGCAGCGACGCCGACTGAGGCAGAGAGGGTTAGACATAGGCATAGAGCAGGCAGCACACAACCCAATCGACAGCGGCAGAGACTGAGACGCCTACAGACACGCTGAGAGAGGCTGCGATGCAGACTGAGGCAGATAGGGGCAGATATAGGCATAGAGAAGGCAGCAGACCCCCAATCGACAACGGCAGCGGCTGAGATGCCTACAAAGACGCTGACAAGAGGCTGCGACGCCGACTGAGACGCCGACTGAGGCAGATAGGGGTAGATATACGCATAGAGAAGGCAGCAGACCCCCCAATCGACAGTGGCAGCGACTGAGACTTGTTCAAAGACGCTGAGAGAGGCAGATAGGGGTACATATTGACATAGAGAAGGCAGCAGACCCCCCAATCGAGGCTGCGACGCCGTCTGTGACGCCGACTGAGGCAGATAGGGGTAAATATAGGCATACAGAAGGCAGCAGACCCCCAATCGACAACGGCAGCGACTGAGATGCCTACAGAGACGCTGACAAGAGGCTGCGACGACAACTGAGACGCCGACTGCGGCAGATAGGGCTAGATATAGGCATAGAGAAGGCAGCAGACCCCCCAATCGACAACGGCAGCGACTGAGATGCCTACAGAGACGCTGACAAGAGGCTGCGACGCCGACTGAGACGCCGACTGAGGCAGATAGGGGTAGATATTGGCATAGAGAAGGCAGCAGACCCCGCCCCAATCTACAGCGGCAGCGACTGAGACGCCTACAGAGACGCTGACAGCGGCTGCGAAGCCGACTGTGACGCCGACTGAGGTAAATATAGGGATAGAGAATGCAGCAGACCCCCCCCCCCCCCCAATAGCCAGCGACAGCGACTGAGACGCCTACAGAGACGCTGAGAGAGGCTGCGACGCCAACTGATACCCCGACTGAGGCAGATAGGGGTAGATATACGCATAGAGAAGGCAGCAGACCCTCCAATCGACAGCGGCAGCGACTGAGACGCCTACAGAGACGCTGACAGAGGCTGCGACGCTGACAGAGGCTGCGACGCCGACTGAGACGCCGACTGAGGCAGAGAGGGTTAGACATAGGCATAGATAACTCAGCAGACAACCCAATCGACAGCTTCATCAACTGAGACGCCTACAGAGACGCTGGCAGAGGCTGCGACACCGACTGAGGCAGATAGGGGTAGATGTTGGCATAGAAAATGCAGCAGACCCCTCAATCGACGGCGGCAGCGACTGAGACGCCTACAGAGACGCTGCCAGAGGTTGCGATGCCGACTGAGACGCCGTCTGAGGCAGATAGGGGTAGATATAGGCAAAGAGAAGGCATCAGACCCCCCAACCGACAGCGGCAGTGACTGAGACTCAGACGCATTCAGAGACGCTGACAGAGGCCGCGACGCCGACTAAAACGCTGACTGAGGCAGATAAGGGTAGATATTGGTATAGAGAGGGCAGCATACTCCTCCAATCGACAGCGGCAGCGACTGAGACGCCTACAGAGACGCTGACAGAGGCTGCGAAGCCGACTCTGACGCGGACTGAGGTAGGTAGGAGTAGATATAGGCATAGAGAAGGCAGCAGACCCCCCAATCGACAGCAGCAGCGACTGAGCAGCATACAGTGACGCTGACAAAGGCTGCGACGCCGACTGAGACGCTGACTGAGGCAGATAGGGTTGATATAGGCATAGAGAAGGCAGCAGACCCCCCAATCGATAGTGGCAGCGACTGAGACTTGTTCAAAGACGCTGATAGAGGCAGATAGGGGTACATATTGACATACAGAAGGCAGCAGACCCCCCAATCGAGGCTGCGACGCCGACTGTGACGCCGACTGACGCAGGTAGGGGTAGATATAGGTATAAAGAAGGCAGCAGACCCACCAATCGACATCGGCAACAACTGAGACGCCTACAGAGACGCTGACAAGAGGCTGCGACGCCGACTGAGACGCCGACTGCGGCAGATAGGGCTAGATATAGGCATAGAGAAGGCAGCAGACCCCCCAATCGACAGTGGCAGCGACTGAGACTTGTTCAAAGACGCTGAGAGAGGCAGATAGGGGTACATATTGACATAGAGAAGGCAGCAGACCCCCCAATCGAGGCTGCGACGCCGTCTGTGACGCCGACTGAGGCAGATAGGGGTAGATATAGGCATACAGAAGGCAGCAGACCCCCAATCGACAACGGCAGCGACTGAGATGCCTACAGAGACGCTGACAAGAGGCTGCGACGACGACTGAGACGCCGACTGCGGCAGATAGGGGTAGATATAGGCATAGAGAAGGCAGCAGACCCCCCAATCGACAACGGCAGCGACTGAGATGCCTACAGAGACGCTGACAAGAGGCTGCGACGCCGACTGAGACGCCGACTGAGGCAAATAGGGGTAGATATTGGCATAGAGAAGGCAGCAGACCCCGCCCCAATCTACAGCGGCAGCGACTGAGACGCCTACAGAGACGCTGACAGAGGCTGCGAAGCCGACTGTGACGCCGACTGAGGTAGGTGGGGGTAGATATAAGCATAGAGAAGGCAGCAGACGCAACAATCGACAGCGGCAACAAACTGAGACACCTACAGAGACGCTGATAGAAGCTGCGACGCCGACTGAGGTGCCGACTGAGGCAGAGAGGGGTAGACATAGACATAGAGAAGGCAGCAGACCCCCCAATCGACAACGGCAGCGACTGAGATGCCTACAGAGACGCTGACAAGAGGCTGCGACGCCGACTGAGACGCCGACTGAGGCAGATAGGGGTAGATATTGGCATAGAGAAGGCAGCAGACCCCGCCCCAATCTACAGCGGCAGCGACTGAGACGATTACAGAGACGCTGACAGAGGCTGCGAAGCCGACTGCGACGCCGACTGAGGTAGGTGGGGGTAGATATAAGCATAGAGAAGGCAGCAGACGCAACAATCGACAGCGGCAACAACTGAGACACCTACAGAGACGCTGATAGAAGCTGCGACGCCGACTGAGGTGCCGACTGAGGCAGAGAGGGGTAGACATAGACATAGAGAAGGCAGCAGACCCCCCAATCGACAGCGACAACAAATGAGACGCCTACAGAGACGTTGACAAGAGACTGCGACGCCGACTGAGGCAGATAGGGGTAGATATTGGCATAGAAAAGGCAGCACACCCCGCCCCAATCGACAGTGGCAGCGACTGAGACTTGTTCAAAGACGCTGAGAGAGGCAGCGACGCCGACTGAGGCAGATAGGGGTACATATTGACATAGAGAAGGCAGCAGACCCCCAAATCGAGGCTGCGACGCCGACTGTGACGCCGACTGACGCAGGTAGGGGTAGATATAGGCATAGAGAAGGCAGCAGACCCACCAATCGACAGCGGCAACAACTGAGACGCCTACAGAGACGCTGATAGAGGCTGCGACGCCGACTGAGATGCCGACTGAGGCAGATAGGGGTAGATATAGGCATACAGAAGGCAGCAGACCCCCCAATCGACAACGGCACCGACTGAGATGCCTACAGAGACGCTGACAAGAGGCTGCGACGCCGACTGAGACGCCGACTGAGGCAGTTAGGGGTAGATATTGGCATAGAAAAGGCAGCAGACCCCGCCCCAATCGACAGCGGCAGCGACTGAGACGCCTACAGAGACGCTGACAGAGGCTGCGAAGCCGACTGTGACGCCGACTGAGGTAGGTGGGGGTAGATATAGGAATGGGGAGGCAGCAGACCCAACAATCGACAGCGGCAACAACTGAGACGCCTACAGAGACGCTGATAGAGGCTGCGACGCTGACTGAATTGCCGACTGAGGCAGATAGGGGTAGATATAGGCAGACAGAAGGCAGCATACACCCCAATCGACAGCGACTGAGACGCCTACAGAGACGCTGACAGAGTCTGCGACGCCGACTGACGCAAATAGGGGTAGATATTGGCATAGAGAATGCAGCAGACCCGTTGGGGATCTCGAGTCCTTGCTTGGCGGGGGACGTCCTGTCGCAGTTCTTTCGGGCGCGTGGCTGAAAACTTAAGAGCCCTAATGCTGAATTCAAACATTTATTGCTTTTCAATTTCAAAATACAAGAGATTTATTATTATATCCTAATACTTATATACTATTTTTTAAACGTCTATCTCAGTCTGTGAACTGACCTTTCTGGTGTTCCAGTTCCGCACCTGCTAATTGGTGTCAGTTGGTCAAGCCAACTGATCTACTTCAAAAGTGGCGACGGTGCATTACGCTGCTTTCGTCGACTCGACTGCGGAACTGTAATACCCTAAAAGCTTACATGATAATGTTACACAGATCACATTGACTTAAAATACTTAGACCCTAGAAGTATGCCCTATCATAACACAGTTTTAGCACATGCTAATCCAACATAGTGTGGCATCTATTAGGAGTCGGTGCTGTGAGTAAACTACACGTAGCTAGTTTGGTTCTAACTCACAACATCCCTCCCCTCTTTCTAAAATAAGTTAGTGCAACCAACTTCTAATGAAAGTTTACATTTATTTCTGCATTCCAAACAGTCAGTGCATTCTCTTAAATCAATACATGTGTATAGTTTTTCTTCTTTCTTTTTTTTTCAATCCGCATTATTTTATACTTTGGGTTCTTTTTATTTCCTTTTTTTTATTCTTTTCTTTATGTTTTTTTTTCGTTTTTTCTTTTCTTTTTTTCTTTACTATGACTTTCTTTTTTTTGGTTTTTTTCTCTTTTGTTCTATTTTGTTCTTTTATATTTTTCCCCTTTTTATATTTGGGCTTTCATCGACTCTTTTCTCACTGACGTACAATACATTTTATTCTCATACTGAAATCTTATATTCCGCTATGATATTTATACCTAAAATCTTACGTTATACTTCTTCTAACTGATGATCCGGTTGTCGGATGCCGTTGTCGGTATGGTTGTTGTGCTGCGCCATTGGTGGTGGTTCTCGTTGTGGGCATCCTTAACTGGCAGAATATAAACGATCACTGCCAGCGTAATGATCGCGGCGATCCCTGCCTTTTCCAACGAGGAGTGCGATCAAAAATGTACCACTCGGAACGGTTTCCGGACAAAACGACACTCCATTGGCGATAATGTGCCGCCGTACAAAGTCTGAGTATACGGTTCGCAGGTGGCTGTCTGGGTGAACGTAGAGTAGACCAAAAATACGTAATCAGCATTAGCGACGTCTTCAACGGAGTTGCAGAAATTATTGCCCTGTATACGTAAATTGTTCAATTCGCTGAAAAGCCGTTTGCCTTCTTTGAATGTGTATTCATTGGCAATTTCCTATCTCGTGCAATTTCCTCTAAAACTACAAGGGAGCCTGGTGTCATTCTGCATGCGCCGACTCATTGACTCGTCAGGGCTTGTGTGTCAATATCCAATTGATTTACAGATCCTTGAGAGTTACACTCCAACTCGTTGGTTGCAAATAGCAGGTCATTATCCTCCTCCCCGTTCTTAGCCAAATGCAATCCTATGTATTTATCCAGCTCGGCGTTCTGCCCAATAATAATGCCATAGCAGAAATCATGTTCAATAGCACGTTTGTGGAGGTAATTTTCGTCTGATATACTCAGGAGTATTGTCCGTATCGCGGAGTCCCGGACTATTTACAAAAATGTTAGATTTTGGAACTCAGCACTTAATTGACAAATAATTAGATTAAAGCACTGAACCACAACCCACAAGATCAGAGTCAACTTGCTGCGCGTTGTTTGCTACCCCGAAATGACATAGCTTGCTCGTTTCGTCTGAGCCTCGCTATTATCGATTCTGCTTCCGTTATCTAACACCCTATCTTACTTCCGTCAGATCCTGCCGTATTTGCTCTTAACTCGCAAAGCTCCGTTGTTTTCTCTTGCAAGTCTTCTAGTTTTTTCAGTACTGGCTCCAGATCAGCATCGCGAAACTCCGATATCACCACCCACTCGTCTTTCGAGAACCAAACATTATCCAGTGATTCCAAAATCAGGTCCGTTTCTGCCAAGGGTTCCACCCGCACTTCCGCGGTTTCGCTGCATTTCGCTCGAATTCTCAAATAGGCTACCAAGAACACAGCTGCCTTACACATATACTGTAGTAATCGCTATAATAACTTATCTAATAGATATTTCTATTTCTCTAAATATTTAAATAATCATTATGGTTATATTATTGCTACATTATCATTATCACTATTTTACACTAACATCCACCATCGACCGACCTTTTATCTTCTTTTTTTTTTCTTACCATAATCGAGAATATCTAAATATCCTTGACCATGTATTTCCGTTGTCAATAGCATGACTCAATTCAATTCTTCTCTTAAAAAAAAATCTCCTGGTTTCGTGTATATTCATAACACCTCTAGTGTGGAAAACCCCTCTATGAATGCATACGAAACATACAGGCACCCCCTCGGTATTAACACTACCCTACTTGCTACTGCGCTGAAGCTCTGCCAATTTTACGCTAGCTTTCTAACCGCTGTCAGCTAGCCTATAGCTCCAGATTTTCTCTCAATTAACAGTTAACTTAATACACACAATACAAGCAAAGTTTAGTCTATCTAACCTATTTTCGATTTTACTACTATCCATTCTCAACTAGCCCTCTTAGCTTGTTACCTACTAATTATTCTCCCTAACTTATTTTAGCTTAGACCAACCTGCCATATTAACTAAATATACTAACAAGTCCCTTTCTAACCTCTTACTTCAAAACAACCCCATTCATAATTGTCCTACGTAATTGCTAAACGAGTCAAAACTTGCCTTGGTCGGCTTACCATCTTACTGCACCGATTGTACCAAATGCTAGGCGACCAACATCCGATGCTGTCAACGTTCGATACTTCCAGGGTCGTACACCCGGAAGTTGTATTCAAACTAATTGAAATCAATTGTATTCCATACTTATCTTCTTTATTACATTATTCATATCAATAAAAAAGATATTTAGAAATTTGTGTCTTTTTCAATTTCCTTGAGTTTCCTCTTTTCCTATTATCATTACTTGTACTAAATATAAAATTGTTTAATTACACTGCTTCCGTGTTTATTTACTTTACTTACTTCCCTATTGATCTTCCAAACATACTTACGTTTACCTTCATGCCCCTACCCCTACGACTTCATGTATATCGTACTGATAAAACAATTAAAATATTACTGCTAAACATCTGCATGCAAACCACCATGTCTCATATTAAACTTACACGCTACACGCGCTCATACTTACTTATTGACATACATACATATCTACATGGCACATGTGCTTGTCATTATAGCGCATGCCAAAAATGTCAACGCATCATATTACCCGTGTACGTTATGAGTAGCTACAAACTTAATAACGTATTGCATAAACGCCCTAGTTATTGACTCTGCTGCTCATACGACTACCTAAACCGCACAAACAAAGAAAAAAAATATATATAGATGCATTTATTGCTTCCCATTTTTTTTCATTCTTTATTGAAGTCATATTTTCAGCTCGCAAAAATTATTTCTTTTACTACTTCACGCGGGCATCCGTACACTGTCTCGCCCTTGAATCATAATATATGGTTTCATTCTTTCATACCGCTGTCTTATATTTTATTTTATTTTATTTTAAAATACGTGCAATGAACCCGTTTATTATTGCAAATAAAAAATATTTTATACATTTTTTACTACGTTCCAGTGAGCTATTCGCCTGTGGATGATATGGTGTTATATGCAACTTCTTGATTACCAGCATTTTACATGTTTCCGAGAACAGTTTCGATACAAAATTTTCGGTTATCAAAACCTTAGGTATGTTGTATCGTGCTATTATTTCATCAAAGAATGCCTTGGTCACCGTACCTGCTTCAGCATCGGGTATAGCCACGCACGCCATATACTTTGAGAAATCATCTTGGAACGTCAAAATGTATTTTTCCCGAAACTGTCTCAGGTAAAATACCTACAATATCCATATGAACTTCATCAAATGGCTGTTTTGGTGTGTCAGTTAACACCATTGGCATCTTTGTCAGCCTTGAACTTTTGTTGGCCTGACATTTTGGACAACTATTTATTTATTTCTTAATGTGCTTGAGCATACCCTTCCATCCGTATACTCGCCTAATTCTGTCATGGGAAACCCTTTAACACAGCCTGGATATCCTTTATATCCTCCAGCCATTCCACACTGCTGGCTCTTTATTCGTGGGCATCTTCACCCGTCTTGCTAACATCTGTTGTAGCATCAACTTTATCCTTTTGCATTCTCTCGGCCTTCTCCTTATCTGACCGTGCTTTGGACCTCGTTTGCACTACTGATACTTTCTGTGCCCGCGGTACTCTGCTGAGTGCATCGGCATTCAGATTCTTTTTCCCAGGTTTGTATTTGATTTCAAAATCATACTCAGACAATTTGTGTCTGAACCTGGCTAGCCTAGACGTGTGGTCTTTCAAATTGGCTATGCCTCTCAACGGCTGGTGATCAGTATATATCTTAAATGGGCGTCCTAGCAGATATGCTCTAAAATTCTTCGTAGCCCACACTATGGCTAGAAATTCCTTCTCTATTGTGGAGTAACTCTTCTCCGTGTCGCTAAGCGCTCTGCTTGCGAATGCTATTGGTCGGTCATTACCGACTTCCCCTTGTGACAATACTGCCCCTAATGCTTCATTGCTAGCATCAGTGGTCAACAAAAAAGTTTGCTCAAAGTCGGGGTACGCCAAAATCGGTGGCGAGCTAATTATTTATTTTAGCCTCTCGAATGCTTGCTGACATCTCTCTGTCCATTCGAACTTTGCCTCTTTTCGTAGCAACTTGTTGATTGGCAAAGCAATTCCGGCTAGTCCTTCAACGAACTTTCTATAATAGTTCACTAGTCCTAGGAATGCCTGCACTTCTTTTCTGTTTCTTGGAACCGCTAAATTTCTAACGCATTCCACCTTCTGTGGGTCAGGCAGTGCTCCTGCTTCTGAGCAACGATGGCCTAAATAAACCACCTCTCTTCGCAAAACCGGACACTTCTCCATGTTCAATTTCAAATTGTGTTCTCGTAATTTCTGGAGCACCTTGCGCAAGCGTTGCGAATGCTGCTGCAAGTTCTTACCATAAATTACAATATCATCGAGATACACAAAACAATTTAACCCTTGTAACCCTGTTAGCACATGGTTCATTAGACGTTGGAAGGTAGCCGGTGCTCCTGTTAATCCAAACGGCATTCTATTGAACTCATAATGGCCTAAACCGGTGCTGAAATCGGTTTTCTGCTTATCCTGGGTATCCACCAGAACTTGGTGGTAGCCACTCGCTAAATCAAGTGTAGAAAAATATCTACTGTGTCCCAATTGATCCAGTATCTCTTCTATCCTTGGTATTAGGAACACCTGCTTGATAGTGGCGTGGTTCAATTTCCTAAAATCAACGACCATTCTCCACTTCTTCTGACCGTGAGCACCTCCCTTCTTTGGCACCAAAATTATTGGTGAATTCCAAGGCGAGATACTCGGCGAAATAATGTTATCCTTTAACATTCCTTCCACTTGCCTATTTACCTCATCTTTGTGAGCTTGTGGCAATCTGTATTGCTTCTGGTTAATTGGTGCTTGATCCACCCTTGTAGGTATTTCATGCTCTACCTCTAGTGTATATGTTAACTGGTCTCCTTCCAGCAAAAATATGTCATGGAATGACATACAAATGGCTTCTATTGATGCCTTCGCTTCCGAATTTACGCTTGGGTCTAACTTTAGTGATTCTAGCACTCTCTCCATTCTCTTTCTTATATCTACCTGCTTAATTTGATTAACCGATCCATAACTCGGTTCCTTAAAATTATCGCAACTAGTGAACTTAGGCCTAAAATCCTTATCCATTTAGTAGTCCTCTTCTGACGCATTTAGTACACAAGCGTACTCTTTACCCCTATTAACGTGCGTTATGGTCTCTCCCATATATACGGCGTCCGCTAGCTGCTGCTTGTGCAAAACAACAGTCCTAAGTTGCGTGTTTACACGCATAGTAACTACTCTGGTTGACCTTGCGTTCACTACCTCTATACAATTCTTAACCCTATTCACGGTTCCTTCCTGCCATGACTTTAATGGGAGAGTAAGGATTATATTCTTATTATCATCATAAAATGATAACTGTTTTTCTAGCGCATCCAGTATGGTGCGGCCCCAGAGATTGTCGCGGCCAATTATCCCATCGGCCGGGATACCTTCCCTATCCAATTCAACTGCGTGCACTCTAAAACTCATTCCCTTAACTTTACTGTACCGTATTTTAAGTGACCCCAGTGTTCTGATGCAACCTCCGAACGCTCCATTAAGCATTCTTACATCTTTTGGGTTAACAACTAGTCCTTTTCGTGAAACACTAGATTTTACGAGGCTAGTATCCGCCCCTGAATCTACCAAAAGCACTAGCTTTCCACTAGCTGCCTCCTTGCAGGGTATCTCGATGAAAGCATCTCCTACCCTGCTCACCACGAAACAACGCCATTTTGACTCCAAAATGGACGCGTATCTACTTCCTAACTCTTCCAATTTCCTCCTCCATGCACCGCAGTCATGCCTTACAATCCTATACTCCCTCAAAATTACCGCTAATACCTTAACTATACATCCTCGTACCACGTACGCGGCGATTGGCCTATACTCTCTAATCTTATTGAAACTTAATCTAAGTACTAGAATCATCACAGTTACCCAAATCAATACGCAATCAAAAATTGTCTCCCGGAGAGACTCTTGCTCCTCCGTAACTTGAACCATTGTTCTTACGTTACTTGGTACGTGGTATTGGCGAGCCTCTTGCTCCTCCTTTTCCTGGACTGTGCATCCTACATTGCTAGTCACACGTACCTCCGGCCTAACTGTTGCTTCCTTTCTTTTGGCTTTCCAGTCTATTGGCCTCGACTGGGCCGCTGGAAGTTTCCCTGGTTCCTCTGTTGGAACTGCCTATCCCTGCACTCCGCAGCTCGATGTCCCATCCGACCACATGAAAAGCATTTCACCCCCTGTTGGGTGTTGCCTAACCTTTGTCCCCCTCTAGTATTCCAATTTGGCCGCTGCTGACCATTCCCAGTGCTGAAAGGATTTCTACCATGGTTATTCCCTTCCGTAGAATTGACTCGAGGACTACTGCCCCTGCTGTCCCTTAAGGGTGGATCCGGGCGCCTCGTACCCGGCTGCCTTTCATTTTGATCCCATTTAATATCTATTTGGCACTGTCTACTTGCCACATTACCATATGTTTGGCACTCCATACAATAGGGCGTATTCTTGCGTGTAATGCATTCATCCCTTGTATGACCTGGCTTATGGCAGAATGAACAAATGGGTTTCCTTGGCTGGAATCTCTCGACTAGGAATCCTTGGTCTCTTTGTTGCGGGACTTGATCCAACAATCTGCCGACTCCCCTTGGGTTCCGCTGCTGTACCGGTCCTACCTCTGCAGGAGCATTATTCCAACAGATTCCACCTGTTGTCGCTCGCTGTTGGATTGCTTCTTCAGCGGAAGAGACCGCTTCGACTAATTCTGCCATACTCCTCTGCGTGAGATTAAGAGTATAATAAGCCAAGTCCCTATTTATCAGACCTGCCTTAAACACAGTAATCATACCTCGTTCTACTTGAGCCTTGTATGCCGCAACATTTCCTGGAAACTTCCTGTTGGCTTCTGTCTCAGCAGCGTTCCCCAGAGACTGGAGCCTTCGTCCCCAGGCTCTCAATTCCTCCCCTGGTTTATGAGTTGATTCCTGTATTTCCCGTACAAGCAGTCGTACGACTTTTGCTTCAAATATGT
This sequence comes from Clusia tigrina, assembly GCA_920105625.2. NCBI lineage: Eukaryota > Metazoa > Arthropoda > Insecta > Diptera > Clusiidae > Clusia > Clusia tigrina. The sequence goes on from OV050030.1 coordinate 235,328,833, forward strand.
TCGATCTAAAAGTGCGAATAACTCCGGCAGGGTGCTTACTGAGCTATGTGCGAGTAAATCAAACGCATCACCTGTGGTCCTTTGTCTAATACACTTTATCAAGTGTTCCCCTTCTGCTTCCGGAAGACTCTGTTGCGCTAACTCACAACCTTCTTTGAAGCGCCGTATCTCAGTTCTCAGATCATACAACTCGACTCCTGAGAACATGGGCACCAGCTTCTCCACCGCATGAGCTACTTCCAGAATGCCCATTTTACTTCTATTTGCTTGCTTAAGTTTTGATGAAAAATTAGCGTTAACCTCTGTGGGGGTTTCCAGATTTTCCTCTCCCGAATCTGAGAGGTACTTAACCAGTGACGGACTCAAACTTATTAGTCTTCGACCGTTTGTACCTATCGGCGAAATATTGTCCACTGTAATGGGACTTTCCTGTACCGTTACTGCTTCTGGCTCCTTTGGCGGATAACCCCGATTTTTATTATTAATCGGACTTCCTGGAGAAAATGGCTCGACACCGATTTCCAATGCGTCAAATAAAAACTCCGCTTCACTTTCTCCAGTCTATATTAATGTAGGCTTTACCACACGACCTATCCCTTCCGGAGTTAAATATTCCGGCCAGCGAACTTCTGGTGGCAGAGCTAATACTGTCTGCGTTTGAATTTGAGAGGTTGAAGCCGATCTCACTCTTGCTGGCTTAGTAGTTGCCCCGATTCTCTTGAGCTCCAAGTTTTCCTTCTCCAGATGCGATGCGGGTTCCTCAGTTTCCCGGAGTTGCCTAGAAAGTACTCTAGTTTTATTTTCAAGGAATTCCGTATTTATCTTCAATTCTTCAGTATCTTTGAAGACTTGGAAAAATTTTTCTTCCGTCCGACTCTGAATAGTAGCTAACGCTTGGTCTGCTGCTTCCAGAGTTGACGGGTTTCCACCATCTCTCGCTAATCTCCAGAGTACCTGGGCTTCACTCTTGCTGGTTGCCGCTTCCAATTGTTCAAAAATTTTCGGCGAACAATTTTACCTCAGTTTGCAGAGACCTAAGCTTGTCTCGAGCCTTGTCCTCCTGCGAACTAGGACTATCCTCCTGTGCTTCCAGCTCTTCTAAATCCAACTTGAATTTAGGCAACCAGTCTCGAGTCAAACCGTTGACGTGTAACGCGTAATCCTTGGTGAAGTACTCCTTGTCACCACAACAGTCCTTAAATTTGAACAATTCCTCGTTGTTGCTATTGAGTACATTCAACAAGGCTTCCAACTCCGTTATGCGCTTGCGGTAGTACGCGCTGTTTTTCCTTGCTTTGCTGTCCTTCCTGCAATTTCTGATTCTCTTCTGAATTGCCTCGCGCTGAAGCTTTAGAGCTTCCAGCAATTTTATCGCTTCTCTTGGCGTTTCCATAGACCGAACAAATTCTTATCTATGAAGCCGTAATAAATGGTACAAACTCGTTTTCTCTCTCTTTATATTTATAAATTTTATTAATAAACAATTCTTTTTTTTTTTAAAACAAGTTAAGGTAATTAAACTAATAAATTATGAATAACAAAGATACTAATCTTATAGCATTCCACGTCTCCTGCATTGTTGTTCCTCCAATCGGCATACCTCTTGCCACAATCTATTAGCCTGCTCCCACGGCATAGCGACCTCCACAGTTTGCTGTTCCTCCAGTATTTTCCTAAAATACGCCAGTCGCTTCCGTTCCCGCGTTTGCTCTCCTCCTCTTTTTCTAGCCCCAAACTGCTTTCCGTCCTTCAGTAACGACGTTATATCCTTCAGTTGTCGCTCTGTGCTTCCAGGTTCATTCCCAACTTTTGTTTTCTTTAAAGGCAAAGAGAAAAATAAAACAATTGTGAGTTCTTAAATTCTCACTCAACACAATTTCGTTTCCATTTTTCCCTAGTGTAATGCCGCGGAAATAAACTATATGTCGAGATTATATTTATTCTAGTACAAAAATTATACTTTCACTAGCATAAAAATTATACTTGTATTAATAATAACAAACAAAATTTTTTTTTAAAAATATTTCTCCTAATTCCGAAGAAGTTTTTGGTTTCACAAAATTATTTCCAAAAATATGCATACCCAAAGAAAGAAATTTTACCGTAGAATCATACGCATTTTCATTTTCGCACAATGATATGCTTGCATGCTTCGTATTTTTAGTACGTAAAATTACTTTAACGTCGCTACGCAAATTGTAGTTTCCTAACTACTTAAACTCGATGCACAACACGTGTTGTAAACACTTCTTGAAATATCTTTACCTAATACCCATAGCTCAAAATGCCAAATATATGTTTGTTTTCAAACAACATAAATTCACAAAATCTGAATTTAAACAATATAAAAATAATTTAATTGTCTCCAAAATAGATGGCATGGCTTAATAAACAATACAAATGTCCCCCACGACAAACAAACTCAACTCCCCTACAAAAAAAAAATCCTCACAGCTAGGATGAACATACATAGACCGTCCAATCATACTGACGGTTTATGGTTGCCATACAAAGCTGCGTGCAACAGCGCAAACGCGCCTTTTTGTCGCAACTTCTTTGACCAGCGCTACGGCGCCTTCAGGGTCGCAGAAGTATCTACTTATTTTACGCTACTATACACTCTACTCACCATTATTTTTCCCGATGACATCCTGGTCCTTTAAATATTGTAGTAAGATGTGCTTTGATTTTGTAGTGGTATGGTGTCCTTTGATTTTCGTTGCAGGATTCTTTCCTGCTACAGGGTTCCTTGCCCTGGGATTCCTCCTGTAGGTCCTTAAGACCGGCTGCGCCAAAATGTTGGGGATCTCGAGTCCTTTCTCGGAGGGGGACGTCCTGTCCCAGTTCTTTCGCGCGCGTGGCTGAAAACTTAAGAGCCCTAATGCTGAATTCAAACATTTATTGCTTTTCAATTTCAAAATACAAGAGATTTATTATTATAACCTAATACTTATATACTATTTTTTAAACATCTATCTCAGTCTGTGAACTGACCTTTCTGGTGTTCCAGTTCCGCACCTGCTAATTGGTGTCAGTTGGTCAAGCCAACTGACCTACTTCAAAAGTGGCGACGGTGCATTACGCTGCCCTCGTCGACTCGACTGCGGAACTGTAATACCCTAAAAGCTTACATGATCATGTTACACAGATCACATTGACTTAAAATACTTAGACCCTAGAAGTATCATAACACAGTTTTAGCACATGCTAATCCAACATAGTGTGGCATCTATTAGGAGTCGGTGCTGTGAGTAAACTACATGTAGGTAGTTTGGTTCTAACTCACAACAGACCCCCCAATCGACGGCGGCAGCGACTGAGAAGCCTACAGAGGCGCTGACAGAGGCTGCGATGCTGACAGAGGCTGCGACGCTGACAGAGGCTGCGACGCCGACTGAGATGCCGACTGAGGCAGAGAGGGGTAGACATAGGCATAGATAAGGCAGCAGACCCCCCAATCGACAGCGGCAGCGACTGAGACGCCTACATAGACGCTGACAGAGGCTGCGATGCCGACTGAGATGCCGACTGAGGCAGATAGGGGTAGATATAGGCAAAGACAAGGCAGCAGACCCTCCAATCGACAGCGGCAGCGACTGAGACGCTTACAGAGAAGATGACATAGGCTGCGACGCCGATTGAGACGCCGACCTAGGCAGATAGGGGTAGATATAGGCATAGAGAAGGCAGCAGACTCCCAATCGATAGCGGCTGCGACTGAGACGCATTCAGAGAGGCTGATAGAGGCTGCGACGCCGACTGAGACGCCGACTGAGGCAGATAAGGGTAGATATAGGCATAGAGAAGACAGCAGACCCCCCAATCGACAGCGGCAGCGACTGAGACGCCTACAGAGATGCTCACAGAGGCTGCGACGCCGACTGAGACGCCGACTAAGGCAGGTAGGGATAGATATAAGCATAGAGAAGGCATCAGACCCCCCAATCGACAGCGGCAGTGACACGAGACACCTACAGAGACGCTGACAGAGGCTGCGAAGCCGACTGAGGCAGATAGGGGAAGAGATAGGCATAGAGAAGTTAGCAGACCCCCCATCAACAGCGGCCGCTACTGAGACGCCTACAGAGATGCTGACATAGGCTGCGACGCCGACTGAGACAGATAGGGGTAGATATAGGCATAGAGAAGGCAGCAGAACCCCGAATCGACAGCGGCAGCGACTGAGACGCCTACAGAGACGCTGGCAGAGGCTGAGACGCCGACTGAGGCAGATAGGGGTAGATATTGGCATAGAAAATACAGCAGACCCTCCAAACGACGGCGGCAGCGACTGAGACGCCTACAGAGACGCTGACAGAGGCTGCGATGCCGACTGAGACACCGACTGAGGCAGATAGGGGTAGATATAGGCAAAGACAAGGCATCAGACCACCCAAACGACAGCGGCAGTGACTGAGACTGAGACGCATTCAGAGACGCTGACAGAGGCTGCGACGCCGGCTAAAACGCTGACTGAAGCAGATAAGGGTAGATATTGGCATAGAGAAGGCAGCAGATCCCCCAATCGACAGCGGCAACGACTGAGACACCTACAGAGACGCTGATAGAGGCTGCGACGCCGACTGAGATGCCGACTGAGGCAGATAGGGGTAGACATAGGCATAGAGAAGGCAGCAGACCCCCCCAATCGACAGCGGCAGTGACTGAGACGCCTACAGAGACGCTGACAGAGTCTGTGAAGCCGACTCTGACGCCGACTAAGGTAGGTAGGAGTAGATATAGGCATAGAGAAGGCAGCAGACCCCCCAATCGACAGCAGCAGCGACTGAGAAGCATACAGAGACGCTGACAAAGGCTGCGACGCCGACTGAGACGCTGACTGAAGCAGATAGGGGTAGATATAGGCATAGAGAAGGCAGCAGACCCCCCAATCGACAGTGGCAGCAACTGAGACTTGTTCAAAGACGGTGAGAGAGGCAGATAGGGGTACATATTGACATAGAGAAGGCAGCAGACCCCCCAATCGAGGCTGCGACGCCGACTGTGACGCCGACTGACGCAGGTAGGGGTAGATATAGGCATAGAGAAGGCAGCAGAACCCCGAATCGATGGCGGCAGCGACTAAAACGCCTACAGAGTAGCTGACAGAGGCTGCGACGCCGACTGAGACACCGACTGAGGCAGATAGGTGTAGATATTAGCATAGAGAAGGCAGCAGACCAATCGACAGCGGCAACAATTGAGACGCCTACAGAGACGCTGACAGAGGCTGCGAAGCCGGCTAAAACGCTGACTGAGGCAGATAAGGGTAGATATTGGCATAGAGAAGGCAGTAGATCCCCCAATCGACAGCGGCAACGACTGAGACACCTACAGATACGCTGATAGAGGCTGCGAAGTCGACTGTGGCGCCGACTGAGGCAGATAGGGGTAGACATAGGCATAGAGAATGCAGCAGACCCTCCAATCGACAGTGGCAACAATTGAGACGCATACAGAGACGCTGATAGAGGCTGCGACACCGACTGAGATGCCGACTGAGGCAGATAGGGGTAGACATAGGCATAGAGAAGGCAGCAGACCCCCCCAATCGACAGCGGCAGTGACTGAGACGCCTACAGAGACGCTGACAGAGTCTGTGAAGCCGACTCTGACGCCGACTAAGGTAGGTAGGAGTAGATATAGGCATAGAGAAGGCAGCAGACCCCCCAATCGACAGCAGCAGCGACTGAGAAGCATACAGAGACGCTGACAAAGGCTGCGACGCCGACTGAGACGCTGACTGAAGCAGATAGGGGTAGATATAGGCATAGAGAAGGCAGCAGACCCCCCAATCGACAGTGGCAGCAACTGAGACTTGTTCAAAGACGGTGAGAGAGGCAGATAGGGGTACATATTGACATAGAGAAGGCAGCAGACCCCCCAATCGAGGCTGCGACGCCGACTGTGACGCCGACTGACGCAGGTAGGGGTAGATATAGGCATAGAGAAGGCAGCAGAACCCCGAATCGATGGCGGCAGCGACTAAAACGCCTACAGAGTAGCTGACAGAGGCTGCGACGCCGACTGAGACACCGACTGAGGCAGATAGGGGTAGATATTAGCATAGAGAAGGCAGCAGACCAATCGACAGCGGCAACAATTGAGACGCCTACAGAGACGCTGACAGAGGCTGCGAAGCCGGCTAAAACGCTGACTGAGGCAGATAAGGGTAGATATTGGCATAGAGAAGGCAGTAGATCCCCCAATCGACAGCGGCAACGACTGAGACACCTACAGATACGCTGATAGAGGCTGCGAAGTCGACTGTGGCGCCGACTGAGGCAGATAGGAGTAGACATAGGCATAGAGAATGCAGCAGACCCTCCAATCGACAGTGGCAACAATTGAGACGCATACAGAGACGCTGCCAGAGGTTGCGATGCCGACTGAGACGCCGTCTGAGGCAGATAGGGGTAGATATAGGCAAAGAGAAGGCATCAGACCCCCCAACCGACAGCGGCAGTGACTGAGACTCAGACGCATTCAGAGACGCTGACAGAGGCCGCGACGCCGACTAAAACGCTGACTGAGGCAGATAAGGGTAGATATTGGTATAGAGAGGGCAGCATACTCCTCCAATCGACAGCGGCAGCGACTGAGACGCCTACAGAGACGCTGACAGAGGCTGCGAAGCCGACTCTGACGCGGACTGAGGTAGGTAGGAGTAGATATAGGCATAGAGAAGGCAGCAGACCCCCCAATCGACAGCAGCAGCGACTGAGCAGCATACAGTGACGCTGACAAAGGCTGCGACGCCGACTGAGACGCTGACTGAGGCAGATAGGGTTGATATAGGCATAGAGAAGGCAGCAGACCCCCCAATCGATAGTGGCAGCGACTGAGACTTGTTCAAAGACGCTGATAGAGGCAGATAGGGGTACATATTGACATACAGAAGGCAGCAGACCCCCCAATCGAGGCTGCGACGCCGACTGTGACGCCGACTGACGCAGGTAGGGGTAGATATAGGTATAAAGAAGGCAGCAGACCCACCAATCGACATCGGCAACAACTGAGACGCCTACAGAGACGCTGACAAGAGGCTGCGACGACGACTGAGACGCCGACTGCGGCAGATAGGGCTAGATATAGGCATAGAGAAGGCAGCAGACCCCCCAATCGACAGTGGCAGCGACTGAGACTTGTTCAAAGACGCTGAGAGAGGCAGATAGGGGTACATATTGACATAGAGAAGGCAGCAGACCCCCCAATCGAGGCTGCGACGCCGTCTGTGACGCCGACTGAGGCAGATAGGGGTAGATATAGGCATACAGAAGGCAGCAGACCCCCAATCGACAACGGCAGCGACTGAGATGCCTACAGAGACGCTGACAAGAGGCTGCGACGACGACTGAGACGCCGACTGCGGCAGATAGGGCTAGATATAGGCATAGAGAAGGCAGCAGACCCCCCAATCGACAACGGCAGCGACTGAGATGCCTACAGAGACGCTGACAAGAGGCTGCGACGCCGACTGAGACGCCGACTGAGGCAAATAGGGGTAGATATTGGCATAGAGAAGGCAGCAGACCCCGCCCCAATCTACAGCGGCAGCGACTGAGACGCCTACAGAGACGCTGACAGAGGCTGCGAAGCCGACTGTGACGCCGACTGAGGTAGGTGGGGGTAGATATAAGCATAGAGAAGGCAGCAGACGCAACAATCGACAGCGGCAACAACTGAGACACCTACAGAGACGCTGATAGAAGCTGCGACGCCGACTGAGGTGCCGACTGAGGCAGAGAGGGGTAGACATAGACATAGAGAAGGCAGCAGACCCCCCAATCGACAACGGCAGCGACTGAGATGCCTACAGAGACGCTGACAAGAGGCTGCGACGCCGACTGAGACGCCGACTGAGGCAGATAGGGGTAGATATTGGCATAGAGAAGGCAGCAGACCCCGCCCCAATCTACAGCGGCAGCGACTGAGACGATTACAGAGACGCTGACAGAGGCTGCGAAGCCGACTGTGACGCCGACTGAGGTAGGTGGGGGTAGATATAAGCATAGAGAAGGCAGCAGACGCAACAATCGACAGCGGCAACAACTGAGACACCTACAGAGACGCTGATAGAAGCTGCGACGCCGACTGAGGTGCCGACTGAGGCAGAGAGGGGTAGACATAGACATAGAGAAGGCAGCAGACCCCCCAATCGACAGCGACAACAAATGAGACGCCTACAGAGACGTTGACAAGAGACTGCGACGCCGACTGAGACGCCGACTGAGGCAGATAGGGGTAGATATTGGCATAGAAAAGGCAGCACACCCCGCCCCAATCGACAGTGGCAGCGACTGAGACTTGTTCAAAGACGCTGAGAGAGGCAGCGACGCCGACTGAGGCAGATAGGGGTACATATTGACATAGAGAAGGCAGCAGACCCCCAAATCGAGGCTGCGACGCCGACTGTGACGCCGACTGACGCAGGTAGGGGTAGATATAGGCATAGAGAAGGCAGCAGACCCACCAATCGACAGCGGCAACAACTGAGACGCCTACAGAGACGCTGATAGAGGCTGCGACGCCGACTGAGATGCCGACTGAGGCAGATAGGGGTAGATATAGGCATACAGAAGGCAGCAGACCCCCCAATCGACAACGGCACCGACTGAGATGCCTACAGAGACGCTGACAAGAGACTGCGACGCCGACTGAGACGCCGACTGAGGCAGTTAGGGGTAGATATTGGCATAGAAAAGGCAGCAGACCCCGCCCCAATCGACAGCGGCAGCGACTGAGACGCCTACAGAGACGCTGACAGAGGCTGCGAAGCCGACTGTGACGCCGACTGAGGTAGGTGGGGGTAGATATAGGAATGGGGAGGCAGCAGACCCAACAATCGACAGCGGCAACAACTGAGACGCCTACAGAGACGCTGATAGAGGCTGCGACGCTGACTGAATTGCCGACTGAGGCAGATAGGGGTAGATATAGGCAGACAGAAGGCAGCATACACCCCAATCAACAGCGACTGAGACGCCTACAGAGACGCTGACAGAGTCTGCGACGCCGACTGACGCAAATAGGGGTAGATATTGGCATAGAGAATGCAGCAGACCCGTTGGGGATCTCGAGTCCTTGCTTGGCGGGGGACGTCCTGTCGCAGTTCTTTCGGGCGCGTGGCTGAAAACTTAAGAGCCCTAATGCTGAATTCAAACATTTATTGCTTTTCAATTTCAAAATACAAGAGATTTATTATTATAACCTAATACTTATATACTATTTTTTAAACGTCTATCTCAGTCTGTGAACTGACCTTTCTGGTGTTCCAGTTCCGCACCTGCTAATTGGTGTCAGTTGGTCAAGCCAACTGATCTACTTCAAAAGTGGCGACGGTGCATTACGCTGCTTTCGTCGACTCGACTGCGGAACTGTAATACCCTAAAAGCTTACATGATAATGTTACACAGATCACATTGACTTAAAATACTTAGACCCTAGAAGTATGCCCTATCATAACACAGTTTTAGCACATGCTAATCCAACATAGTGTGGCATCTATTAGGAGTCGGTGCTGTGAGTAAACTACACGTAGCTAGTTTGGTTCTAACTCACAACATCCCTCCCCTCTTTCTAAAATAAGTTAGTGCAACCAACTTCTAATGAAAGTTTACATTTATTTCTGCATTCCAAACAGTCAGTGCATTCTCTTAAATCAATACATGTGTATAGTTTTTCTTCTTTCTTTTTTTTTCAATCCGCATTATTTTATACTTTGGGTTCTTTTTATTTCCTTTTTTTTATTCTTTTCTTTATGTTTTTTTTTCGTTTTTTCTTTTCTTTTTTTCTTTACTATGACTTTCTTTTTTTTGTTTTTTTTCTCTTTTGTTCTATTTTGTTCTTTTATATTTTTCCCCTTTTTATATTTGGGCTTTCATCGACTCTTTTCTCACTGACGTACAATACATTTTATTCTCATACTGAAATCTTATATTCCGCTATGATATTTATACCTAAAATCTTACGTTATACTTCTTCTAACTGATGATCCGGTTGTCGGATGCCGTTGTCGGTATGGTTGTTGTGCTGCGCCATTGGTGGTGGTTCTCGTTGTGGGCATCCTTAACTGGCAGAATATAAACGATCACTGCCAGCGTAATGATCGCGGCGATCCCTGCCTTTTCCAACGAGGAGTGCGATCAAAAATGTACCACTCGGAACGGTTTCCGGACAAAACGACACTCCATTGGCGATAATGTGCCGCCGTACAAAGTCTGAGTATACGGTTCGCAGGTGGCTGTCTGGGTGAACGTAGAGTAGACCAAAAATACGTAATCAGCATTAGCGACGTCTTCAACGGAGTTGCAGAAATTATTGCCCTGTATACGTAAATTGTTCAATTCGCTGAAAAGCCGTTTGCCTTCTTTGAATGTGTATTCATTGGCAATTTCCTATCTCGTGCAATTTCCTCTAAAACTACAAGGGAGCCTGGTGTCATTCTGCATGCGCCGACTCATTGACTCGTCAGGGCTTGTGTGTCAATATCCAATTGATTTACAGATCCTTGAGAGTTACACTCCAACTCGTTGGTTGCAAATAGCAGGTCATTATCCTCCTCCCCGTTCTTAGCCAAATGCAATCCTATGTATTTATCCAGCTCGGCGTTCTGCCCAATAATAATGCCATAGCAGAAATCATGTTCAATAGCACGTTTGTGGAGGTAATTTTCGTCTGATATACTCAGGAGTATTGTCCGTATCGCGGAGTCCCGGACTATTTACAAAAATGTTAGATTTTGGAACTCAGCACTTAATTGACAAATAATTAGATTAAAGCACTGAACCACAACCCACAAGATCAGAGTCAACTTGCTGCGCGTTGTTTGCTACCCCGAAATGACATAGCTTGCTCGTTTCGTCTGAGCCTCGCTATTATCGATTCTGCTTCCGTTATCTAACACCCTATCTTACTTCCGTCAGATCCTGCCGTATTTGCTCTTAACTCGCAAAGCTCCGTTGTTTTCTCTTGCAAGTCTTCTAGTTTTTTCAGTACGGCTCCAGATCAGCATCGCGAAACTCCGATATCACCACCCACTCGTCTTTCGAGAACCAAACATTATCCAGTGATTCCAAAATCAGGTCCGTTTCTGCCAAGGGTTCCACCCGCACTTCCGCGGTTTCGCTGCATTTCGCTGGAATTCTCAAATAGGCTACCAAGAACACAGCTGCCTTACACATATACTGTAGTAATCGCTATAATAACTTATCTAATAGATATTTCTATTTCTCTAAATATTTAAATAATCATTATGGTTATATTATTGCTACATTATCATTATCACTATTTTACACTAACATCCACCATCGACCGACCTTTTATCTTCTTTTTTTTTTCTTACCATAATCGAGAATATCTAAATATCCTTGACCATGTATTTCCGTTGTCAATAGCATGACTCAATTCAATTCTTCTCTTTAAAAAAAATCTCCTGGTTTCGTGTATATTCATAACACCTCTAGTGTGGAAAACCCCTCTATGAATGCATACGAAACATACAGGCACCCCCTCGGTATTAACACTACCCTACTTGCTACTGCGCTGAAGCTCTGCCAATTTTACGCTAGCTTTCTAACCGCTGTCAGCTAGCCTATAGCTCCAGATTTTCTCTCAATTAACAGTTAGCTTAATACACACAATACAAGCAAAGTTTAGTCTATCTAACCTATTTTCGATTTTACTACTATCCATTCTCAACTAGCCCTCTTAGCTTGTTACCTACTAATTATTCTCCCTAACTTATTTTAGCTTAGACCAACCTGCCATATTAACTAAATATACTAACAAGTCCCTTTCTAACCTCTTACTTCAAAACAACCCCATTCATAATTGTCCTACGTAATTGCTAAACGAGTCAAAACTTGCCTTGGTCGGCTTACCATCTTACTGCACCGATTGTACCAAATGCTAGGCGACCAACATCCGATGCTGTCAACGTTCGATACTTCCAGGGTCGTACACCCGGAAGTTGTATTCAAACTAATTGAAATCAATTGTATTCCATACTTATCTTCTTTATTACATTATTCATATCAATAAAAAAGATATTTAGAAATTTGTGTCTTTTTCAATTTCCTTGAGTTTCCTCTTTTCCTATTATCATTACTTGTACTAAATATAAAATTGTTTAATTACACTGCTTCCGTGTTTATTTACTTTACTTACTTCCCTATTGATCTTCCAAACATACTTACGTTTACCTTCATGCCCCTACCCCTACGACTTCATGTATATCGTACTGATAAAACAATTAAAATATTACTGCTAAACATCTGCATGCAAACCACCATGTCTCATATTAAACTTACACGCTACACGCGCTCATACTTACTTATTGACATACATACATATCTACATGGCACATGTGCTTGTCATTATAGCGCATGCCAAAAATGTCAACGCATCATATTACCCGTGTAGGTTATGAGTAGCTACAAACTTAATAACGTATTGCATAAACGCCCTAGTTATTGACTCTGCTGCTCATACGACTACCTAAACCGCACAAACAAAGAAAAAAATATATATAGATGCATTTATTGCTTCCCATTTTTTTTTCATTCTTTATTGAAGTCATATTTTCAGCTCGCAAAAATTATTTCTTTTACTACTTCACGCGGGCATCCGTACACTGTCTCGCCCTTGAATCATAATATATGGTTTCATTCTTTCATACCGCTGTCTTATATTTTATTTTATTTTATTTTAAAATACGTGCAATGAACCCGTTTATTATTGCAAATAAAAAATATTTTATACATTTTTTACTACGTTCCAGTGAGCTATTCGCCTGTGGATGATATGGTGTTATATGCAACTTCTTGATTCCCAGCATTTTACATGTTTCCGAGAACAGTTTCGATACAAAATTTTCGGTTATCAAAACCTTAGGTATGTTGTATCGTGCTATTATTTCATCAAAGAATGCCTTGGTCACCGTACCTGCTTCAGCATCGGGTATAGCCACGCACGCCATATACTTTGAGAAATCATCTTGGAACGTCAAAATGTATTTTTCCCGAAACTGTCTCAGGTAAAATACCTACAATATCCATATGAACTTCATCAAATGGCTGTTTTGGTGTGTCAGTTAACACCATTGGCATCTTTGTCAGCCTTGAACTTTTGTTGGCCTGACATTTTGGACAACTATTTATATATTTCTTAATGTGCTTGAGCATACCCTTCCATCCGTATACTCGCCTAATTCTGTCATGGGAAACCCTTTAACACAGCCTGGATATCCTTTATATCCTCCAGCCATTCCACACTGCTGGCTCTTTGTTCGTGGGCATCTTCACCCGTCTTGCTAACATCTGTTGTAGCATCAACTTTATCCTTTTGCATTCTCTCGGCCTTCTCCTTATCTGACCGTGCTTTGGACCTCGTTTGCACTACTGATACTTTCTGTGCCCGCGGTACTCTGCTGAGTGCATCGGCATTCAGATTCTTTTTCCCAGGTTTGTATTTGATTTCAAAATCATACTCAGACAATTTGTGTCTGAACCTGGCTAGCCTAGACGTGTGGTCTTTCAAATTGGCTATGCCTCTCAACGGCTGGTGATCAGTATATATCTTAAATGGGCGTCCTAGCAGATATGCTCTAAAATTCTTCGTAGCCCACACTATGGCTAGAAATTCCTTCTCTATTGTGGAGTAACTCTTCTCCGTGTCGCTAAGCGCTCTGCTTGCGAATGCTATTGGTCGGTCATTACCGACTTCCCCTTGTGACAATACTGCCCCTAATGCTTCATTGCTAGCATCAGTGGTCAACAAAAAAGTTTGCTCAAAGTCGGGGTACGCCAAAATCGGTGGCGAGCTAATTATTTATTTTAGCCTCTCGAATGCTTTCTGACATCTCTCTGTCCATTCGAACTTTGCCTCTTTTCGTAGCAACTTGTTGATTGGCAAAGCAATTCCGGCTAGTCCTTCAACGAACTTTCTATAATAGTTCACTAGTCCTAGGAATGCCTGCACTTCTTTTCTGTTTCTTGGAACCGCTAAATTTCTAACGCATTCCACCTTCTGTGGGTCAGGCAGTGCTCCTGCTTCTGAGCAACGATGGCCTAAATAAACCACCTCTCTTCGCAAAACCGGACACTTCTCCATGTTCAATTTCAAATTGTGTTCTCGTAATTTCTGGAGCACCTTGCGCAAGCGTTGCGAATGCTGCTGCAAGTTCTTACCATAAATTACAATATCATCGAGATACACAAAACAATCTAACCCTTGTAACCCTGTTAGCACATGGTTCATTAGACGTTGGAAGGTAGCCGGTGCTCCTGTTAATCCAAACGGCATTCTATTGAACTCATAATGGCCTAAACCGGTGCTGAAATCGGTTTTCTGCTTATCCTGGGTATCCACCAGAACTTGGTGGTAGCCACTCGCTAAATCAAGTGTAGAAAAATATCTACTGTGTCCCAATTGATCCAGTATCTCTTCTATCCTTGGTATTAGGAACACCTGCTTGATAGTGGCGTGGTTCAATTTCCTAAAATCAACGACCATTCTCCACTTCTTCTGACCGTGAGCACCTCCCTTCTTTGGCACCAAAATTATTGGTGAATTCCAAGGCGAGATACTCGGCGAAATAATGTTATCCTTTAACATTCCTTCCACTTGCCTATTTACCTCATCTTTGTGAGCTTGTGGCAATCTGTCTTGCTTCTGGTTAATTGGTGCTTGATCCACCCTTGTAGGTATTTCATGCTCTACCTCTAGTGTATATGTTAACTGGTCTCCTTCCAGCAAAAATATGTCATGGAATGACATACAAATGGCTTCTATTGATGCCTTCGCTTCCGAATTTACGCTTGGGTCTAACTTTAGTGATTCTAGCACTCTCTCCATTCTCTTTCTTATATCTACCTGCTTAATTTGATTAACCGATCCATAACTCGGTTCCTTAAAATTATCGTAACTAGTGAACTTAGGCCTAAAATCCTTATCCATTTAGTAGTCCTCTTCTGACGCATTTAGTACACAAGCGTACACTTTACCCCTATTAACGTGCGTTATGGTCTCTCCCATATATACGGCGTCCGCTAGCTGCTGCTTGTGCAAAACAACAGTCCTAAGTTGCGTGTTTACACGCATAGTAACTACTCTGGTTGACCTTGCGTTCACTACCTCTATACAATTCTTAACCCTATTCACGGTTCCTTCCTGCCATGACTTTAATGGGAGAGTAAGGATTATATTCTTATTATCATCATAAAATGATAACTGTTTTTCTAGCAAATCCAGTATGGTGCGGCCCCAGAGATTGTCGCGGCCAATTATCCCATCGGCCGGGATACCTTCCCTATCCAATTCAACTGCGTGCACTCTAAAACTCATTCCCTTAACTTTACTGTACCGTATTTTAAGTGACCCCAGTGTTCTGATGCAACCTCCGAACGCTCCATTAAGCATTCTTACATCTTTTGGGTTAACAACTAGTCCTTTTCGTGAAACACTAGATTTTACGAGGCTAGTATCCGCCCCTGAATCTACCAAAAGCACTAGCTTTCCACTAGCTGCCTCCTTGCAGGGTATCTCGATGAAAGCATCTCCTACCCTGCTCACCACGAAACAACGCCATTTTGACTCCAAAATGGACGCGTATCTACTTCCTAACTCTTCCAATTTCCTCCTCCATGCACCGCAGTCATGCCTTACAATCCTATACTCCCTCAAAATTACCGCTAATACCTTAACTATACATCCTCGTACCACGTACGCGGCGATTGGCCTATATTCTCTAATCTTATTGAAACTTAATCTAAGTACTAGAATCATCACAGTTACCCAAATCAATACGCAATCAAAAATTGTCTCCCGGAGAGACTCTTGCTCCTCCGTAACTTGAACCATTGTTCTTACGTTACTTGGTACGTGGTATTGGAGAGCCTCTTGCTCCTCCTTTTCCTGGACTGTGCATCCTACATTACCAGTCACACGTACCTCCGGCCTAACTGTTGCTTCCTTTCTTTTGGCTTTCCAGTCTATTGGCCTCGACTGGGCCGCTGGAAGTTTCCCTGGTTCCTCTGTTGGAACTGCCTATCCCTGCACTCCGCAGCTCGATGTCCCATCCGACCACATGAAAAGCATTTCACCCCCTGTTGGGTGTTGCCTAACCTTTGTCCCCCTCTAGTATTCCAATTTGGCCGCTGCTGACCATTCCCAGTGCTGAAAGGATTTCTACCATGGTTATTCCCTTCCGTAGAATTGACTCGAGGACTACTGCCCCTGCTGTCCCTTAAGGGTGGATCCGGGCGCCTCGTACCCGGCTGCCTTTCATTTTGATCCCATTTAATATCTATTTGGCACTGTCTACTTGCCACATTACCATATGTTTGGCACTCCATACAATAGGGCGTATTCTTGCGTGTAATGCATTCATCCCTTGTATGACCTGGCTTATGGCAGAATGAACAAATGGGTTTCCTTGGCTGGAATCTCTCGACTAGGAATCCTTGGTCTCTTTGTTGCGGGACTTGATCCAACAATCTGCCGACTCCCCTTGGGTTCCGCTGCTGTACCGGTCCTACCTCTGCAGGAGCATTATTCCAACAGATTCCACCTGTTGTCGCTCGCTGTTGGATTGCTTCTTCAGCGGAAGAGACCGCTTCGACTAATTCTGCCATACTCCTCTGCGTGAGATTAAGAGTATAATAAGCCAAGTCCCTATTTATCAGACCTGCCTTAAACACAGTAATCATACCTCGTTCTACTTGAGCCTTGTATGCCGCAACATTTCCTGGAAACTTCCTGTTGGCTTCTGTCTCAGCAGCGTTCCCCAGAGACTGGAGCCTTCGTCCCCAGGCTCTCAATTCCTCCCCTGGTTTATGAGTTGATTCCTGTATTTCCCGTACAAGCAGTCGTACGACTTTTGCTTCAAATATGTTCGATCTAAAAGTGCGAATAACTCCGGCAGGGTGCTTACTGAGCTATGTGCGAGTAAATCAAACGCATCACCTGTGGTCCTTTGTCTAATACACTTTATCAAGTGTTCCCCTTCTGCTTCCGGAAGACTCTGTTGCGCTAACTCACAACCTTCTTTGAAGCGCCGTATCTCAGTTCTCAGATCATACAACTCGACTCCTGAGAACATGGGCACCAGCTTCTCCACCGCATGAGCTACTTCCAGAATGCCCATTTTACTTCTATTTGCTTGCTTAAGTTTTGATGAAAAATTAGCGTTAACCTCTGTGGGGGTTTCCAGATTTTCCTCTCCCGAATCTGAGAGGTACTTAACCAGTGACGGACTCAAACTTATTAGTCTTCGACCGTTTGTACCTATCGGCGAAATATTGTCCACTGTAATGGGACTTTCCTGTACCGTTACTGCTTCTGGCTCCTTTGGCGGATAACCCCGATTTTTATTATTAATCGGACTTCCTGGAGAAAATGGCTCGACACCGATTTCCAATGCGTCAAATAAAAACTCCGCTTCACTTTCTCCAGTCTATATTAATGTAGGCTTTACCACACGACCTATCCCTTCCGGAGTTAAATATTCCGGCCAGCGAACTTCTGGTGGCAGAGCTAATACTGTCTGCGTTTGAATTTGAGAGGTTGAAGCCGATCTCACTCTTGCTGGCTTAGTAGTTGCCCCGATTCTCTTGAGCTCCAAGTTTTCCTTCTCCAGATGCGATGCGGGTTCCTCAGTTTCCCGGAGTTGCCTAGAAAGTACTCTAGTTTTATTTTCAAGGAATTCCGTATTTATCTTCAATTCTTCAGTATCTTTGAAGACTTGGAAAAATTTTTCTTCCGTCCGACTCTGAATAGTAGCTAACGCTTGGTCTGCTGCTTCCAGAGTTGACGGGTTTCCACCATCTCTCGCTAATCTCCAGAGTACCTGGGCTTCACTCTTGCTGGTTGCCGCTTCCAATTGTTCAAAAATTTTCGGCGAACAATTTTACCTCAGTTTGCAGAGACCTAAGTTTGTCTCGAGCCTTGTCCTCCTGCGAACTAGGACTATCCTCCTGTGCTTCCAGCTCTTCTAAATCCAACTTGAATTTAGGCAACCAGTCTCGAGTCAAACCGTTCACGTGTAACGCGTAATCCTTGGTGAAGTACTCCTTGTCACCACAACAGTCCTTAAATTTGAACAATTCCTCGTTGTTGCTATTGAGTACATTCAACAAGGCTTCCAACTCCGTTATGCGCTTGCGGTAGTACGCGCTGTTTTTCCTTGCTTTGCTGTCCTTCCTGCAATTTCTGATTCTCTTCTGAATTGCCTCGCTCTGAAGCTTTTGAGCTTCCAGCAATTTTATCGCTTCTCTTGGCGTTTCCATAGACCGAACAAATTCTTATCTATGAAGCCGTAATAAATGGTACAAACTCGTTTTCTCTCTCTTTATATTTATAAATTTTATTAATAAACAATTCTTTTTTTTTTTAAAACAAGTTAAGGTAATTAAACTAACAAATTATGAATAACAAAGATACTAATCTTATAGCATTCCACGTCTCCTGCATTGTTGTTCCTCCAATCGGCATACCTCTTGCCACAATCTATTAGCCTGCTCCCACGGCATAGCGACCTCCACAGTTTGCTGTTCCTCCAGTATTTTCCTAAAATACGCCAGTCGCTTCCGTTCCCGCGTTTGCTCTCCTCCTCTTTTTCTAGCCCCAAACTGCTTTCCGTCCTTCAGTAACGACGTTATATCCTTCAGTTGTCGCTCTGTGCTTCCAGGTTCATTCCCAACTTTTGTTTTCTTTAAAGGCAAAGAGAAAAATAAAACAATTGTGAGTTCTTAAATTCTCACTCAACACAATTTCGTTTCCATTTTTCCCTAGTGTAATGCCGCGGAAATAAACTATATGTCGAGATTATACTTATTCTAGTACAAAAATTATACTTTCACTAGCATAAAAATTATACTTGTATTAATAATAACAAACAAACTTTTTTTTTTAAAATATTTCTCCTAATTCCGAAGAAGTTTTTGGTTTCACAAAATTATTTCCAAAAATATGCATACCCAAAGAAAGAAATTTTACCGTAGAATCATACGCATTTTCATTTTCGCACAATGATATGCTTGCATGCTTCGTATTTTTAGTACGTAAAATTACTTTAACGTCGCTACGCAAATTGTAGTTTCCTAACTACTTAAACTCGATGCACAACACGTGTTGTAAACACTTCTTGAAATATCTTTACCTAATACCCATAGCTCAAAATGCCAAATATATGTTTGTTTTCAAACAACATAAATTCACAAAATCTGAATTTAAACAATATAAAAATAATTTAATTGTCTCCAAAATAGATGGCATGGCTTAATAAACAATACAAATGTCCCTCACGACAAACAAACTCAACTCCCCTACAAAAAAAAAATCCTCACAGCTAGGATGAACATACATAGACCGTCCAATCATACTGACGGTTTATGGTTGCCATACAAAGCTGCGTGCAACAGCGCAAACGCGCCTTTTTGTCGCAACTTCTTTGACCAGCGCTACGGCGCCTTCAGGGTCGCAGAAGTATCTACTTATTTTACGCTACTATACACTCTACTCACCATTATTTTTCCCGATGACATCCTGGTCCTTTAAATATTGTAGTAAGATGTCCTTTGATTTTGTAGTGGTATGGTGTCCTTTGATTTTCGTTGCAGGATTCTTTCCTGCTACAGGGTTCCTTGCCCTGGGATTCCTCCTGTAGGTCCTTAAGACCGGCTGCGCCAAAATGTTGGGGATCTCGAGTCCTTTCTCGGAGGGGGACGTCCTGTCCCAGTTCTTTCGCGCGCGTGGCTGAAAACTTAAGAGCCCTAATGCTGAATTCAAACATTTATTGCTTTTCAATTTCAAAATACAAGAGATTTATTATTATAACCTAATACTTATATACTATTTTTTAAACATCTATCTCAGTCTGTGAACTGACCTTTCTGGTGTTCCAGTTCCGCACCTGCTAATTGGTGTCAGTTGGTCAAGCCAACTGACCTACTTCAAAAGTGGCGACGGTGCATTACGCTGCCCTCGTCGACTCGACTGCGGA
Source organism: Clusia tigrina (assembly GCA_920105625.2). Classification (NCBI taxonomy): domain Eukaryota; kingdom Metazoa; phylum Arthropoda; class Insecta; order Diptera; family Clusiidae; genus Clusia; species Clusia tigrina. The sequence goes on from OV050030.1 coordinate 235,348,835, forward strand.
ACTGTAATACCCTAAAAGCTTACATGATCATGTTACACAGATCACATTGACTTAAAATACTTAGACCCTAGAAGTATCATAACACAGTTTTAGCACATGCTAATCCAACATAGTGTGGCATCTATTAGGAGTCGGTGCTGTGAGTAAACTACATGTAGGTAGTTTGGTTCTAACTCACAACAGACCCCCCCAATCGACGGCGGCAGCGACTGAGAAGCCTACAGAGGCGCTGACAGAGGCTGCGATGCTGACAGAGGCTGCGACGCTGACAGAGGCTGCGACGCCGACTGAGATGCCGACTGAGGCAGAGAGGGGTAGACATAGGCATAGATAAGGCAGCAGACCCCCCAATCGACAGCGGCAGCGACTGAGACGCCTACATAGACGCTGACAGAGGCTGCGATGCCGACTGAGATGCCGACTGAGGCAGATAGGGGTAGATATAGGCAAAGACAAGGCAGCAGACCCTCCAATCGACAGCGGCAGCGACTGAGACGCTTACAGAGAAGATGACATAGGCTGCGACGCCGATTGAGACGCCGACCTAGGCAGATAGGGGTAGATATAGGCATAGAGAAGAGAGCAGACTCCCAATCGATAGCGGCTGCGACTGAGACGCATTCAGAGAGGCTGATAGAGGCTGCGAAGCCGACTGAGACGCCGACTGAGGCAGATAAGGGTAGATATAGGCATAGAGAAGGCAGCAGACCCCCCAATCGACAGCGGCAGCGACTGAGACGCCTACAGAGATGCTCACAGAGGCTGCGACGCCGACTGAGACGCCGACTAAGGCAGGTAGGGATAGATATAAGCATAGAGAAGGCATCAGACCCCCCAATCGACAGCGGCAGTGACACGAGACACCTACAGAGACGCTGACAGAGGCTGCGAAGCCGACTGAGGCAGATAGGGGAAGAGATAGGCATAGAGAAGTTAGCAGACCCCCCATCAACAGCGGCCGCTACTGAGACGCCTACAGAGATGCTGACATAGGCTGCGACGCCGACTGAGACAGATAGGGGTAGATATAGGCATAGAGAAGGCAGCAGAACCCCGAATCGACAGCGGCAGCGACTGAGACGCCTACAGAGACGCTGGCAGAGGCTGAGACGCCGACTGAGGCAGATAGGGGTAGATATTGGCATAGAAAATACAGCAGACCCTCCAAACGACGGCGGCAGCGACTGAGACGCCTACAGAGACGCTGACAGAGGCTGCGATGCCGACTGAGACACCGACTGAGGCAGATAGGGGTAGATATAGGCAAAGACAAGGCATCAGACCACCCAAACGACAGCGGCAGTGACTGAGACTGAGACGCATTCAGAGACGCTGACAGAGGCTGCGACGCCGGCTAAAACGCTGACTGAAGCAGATAAGGGTAGATATTGGCATAGAGAAGGCAGCAGACCCCCCAATCGACAGCGGCAACGACTGAGACACCTACAGAGACGCTGATAGAGGCTGCGACGCCGACTGAGATGCCGACTGAGGCAGATAGGGGTAGACATAGGCATAGAGAAGGCAGCAGACCCCCCCAATCGACAGCGGCAGTGACTGAGACGCCTACAGAGACGCTGACAGAGTCTGTGAAGCCGACTCTGACGCCGACTAAGGTAGGTAGGAGTAGATATAGGCATAGAGAAGGCAGCAGACCCCCCAATCGACAGCAGCAGCGACTGAGAAGCATACAGAGACGCTGACAAAGGCTGCGACGCCGACTGAGACGCTGACTGAAGCAGATAGGGGTAGATATAGGCATAGAGAAGGCAGCAGACCCCCCAATCGACAGTGGCAGCAACTGAGACTTGTTCAAAGACGGTGAGAGAGGCAGATAGGGGTACATATTGACATAGAGAAGGCAGCAGACCCCCCAATCGAGGCTGCGACGCCGACTGTGACGCCGACTGACGCAGGTAGGGGTAGATATAGGCATAGAGAAGGCAGCAGAACCCCGAATCGATGGCGGCAGCGACTAAAACGCCTACAGAGTAGCTGACAGAGGCTGCGACGCCGACTGAGACACCGACTGAGGCAGATAGGGGTAGATATTAGCATAGAGAAGGCAGCAGACCAATCGACAGCGGCAACAATTGAGACGCCTACAGAGACGCTGACAGAGGCTGCGAAGCCGGCTAAAACGCTGACTGAGGCAGATAAGGGTAGATATTGGCATAGAGAAGGCAGTAGATCCCCCAATCGACAGCGGCAACGACTGAGACACCTACAGATACGCTGATAGAGGCTGCGAAGTCGACTGTGGCGCCGACTGAGGCAGATAGGGGTAGACATAGGCATAGAGAATGCAGCAGACCCTCCAATCGACAGTGGCAACAATTGAGACGCATACAGAGACGCTGATAGAGGCTGCGACACCGACTGAGATGCCGACTGAGGCAGATAGGGGTAGATATTGGCATAGAGAAGGCAGCAGACCCCCCCAATCGACAGCGGCAGCGACTGAGACGCCTACAGAGACGCTGACAGAGTCTGCGAAGCCGACTCTGACGCCGACTACGGTAGGTAGGAGTAGATATAGGCATAGAGAAGGCAGCAGACCCCCCAATCGACAGCAGCAGCGACTGAGAAGCATACAGAGACGCTGACAAAGGCTGCGACGCCGACTGAGACGCTGACTGAGGCAGATAGGGGTAGATATAGGCATAGAGAAGGCAGCAGACCCCGCAATCGACAGTGGCAGCAACTGAGACTTGTTCAAAGACGCTGAGAGTGGCAGATAGGGTTACATATTGACATAGAGAAGGCAGCAGACCCCCCAATCGAGGCTGCGACGCCGACTATGACGCCGATTGACGCAGGTAGGGGTAGATATAGGCATAGAGAAGGCAGCAGACCCGCCGACAGCGGCAGCAACTGAGACGCCTACAGAGACGCTGATAGAGGCTCCGACGCCGACTGAGATGCCGACTGAGGCAGATAGGGGTAGATATAGGCATACAGAAGGCAGCATACCCCCCAATCGACAGCGACAACAAATGAGACGCCTACAGAGACGCTGACAGACGCTGCGCCGCCGACTGAGACGACGACTGTGGCAGTTAGGGGTAGATATAGGCATACAGAAGGCAGCATACCCCCCAATCGACAGCGACAACAAATGAGACGCCTACAGAGACGCTGACAGACGCTGCGCCGCCGACTGAGACGACGACTGAGGCAGATAGGGGTAGATATAGGCAAAGAGAAGGCATCAGACCCCCCAAACGACAGAGGCAGTGACTGAGACTGAGACGCATTCAGAGACGCTGACAGAGGCTGCGACGCCGGCTAAAACGCTGACTGAGGCAGATAAGGGTAGATATAGGCACAGAGAAGGCACCAGACCCACCAATCGACAGCAGCAACAATTGAGACGCCTACAGAGACGCTGATAGAGGCTGCGACGCCGACGGAGATGCCGACTGAGGCAGATAGATGTAGATATAGGCATACAGAAAGCAGCATTCCCCCCAATCGACAACGGCAGCGACTGAGATGCCTACAGAGACTGTGACAAGACGCTGCGACGCCGACTGTGACGCCGACTGAGGCGGGTAGGGGTAGGTATAGGCAGAGAGAAGGCAGCAGACCCACCAATCGAAAGCGGCAACAATTGAGACGTCTACAGAGATGCTGATACAGGCTGCGACGCCGACTGAGTTGCCGACTGAGGCTGATAGGGGTAGATATAGGCATACAGAAGGTAGCAGACACCCCAATCGACAGCGCCAGCGACTGAGACGCCTACAGAGACGCTGACAGAGTCTGCGACGCCGACTGAGGCAGATAGGGGTAGATATTGGCATAGCGAATTCAGGAGACCCCCCCAATCGATGGCGGCAGCGACTAAATCGCCTACAGAGTAGCTGAGAGAGGCTGCGGCGCCGATTGAGAAGACAACTGAGGCAGAGAGGGGTAGCCATGGGCATAGAGAAGGCAGCAGACCCCCCAATCGACAGCGGCAACAAATGAGACGCCTACAGAGACGCTGACAGAGGCTGCCACGCCGACTGAGACGCCGACTGAGGCAGAGAGGGTTAGACATAGGCATAGATAACTCAGCAGACAAACTAATCGACAGCGGCATCAACTGAGACGCCTACAGAGACGCTGGCAGAGGCTGCGACGCCGACTGAGGCAGATAGGGGTAGATATTGGCATAGAAAATACAGCAGACCCTCCAAATGACGGCGGCAGCGACTGAGACGCCTACAGAGACGCTGACAGAGGCTGCGATGCCGACTGAGACGCCGACTGAGGCAGATAGGGGTAGACATAGGCATAGAGAAGGCAGCAGACCCCCAATCGACAGCGGCAGTGACTGAGACGCCTACAGAGACGCTGACGGAGTCTGTGAAGCCGACTCTGACGCCGACTGAGGCAGATAGGGGTAGATATTGGCATAGAAAATACAGCAGACCCTCCAAATGACGGCGGCAGCGACTGAGACGCCTACAGAGACGCTGACAGAGGCTGCGATGCCGACTGAGACGCCGACTGAGGCAGATAGGGGTAGATATAGGCAAAGAGAAGGCATCAGACCCCCCAAACGACAGCGGCAGTGACTGAGACTGAGACGCATTCAGAGACGCTGACAGAGGCTGCGACGCCGGCTAAAACGCTGACTGAGGCAGATAAGGGTAGATATTGGCATAGAGAAGGCAGCAGATCCCCCAATCGACAGCGGCAACGACTGAGACACCTACAGAGACGCTGATAGAGGCTGCGACGCCGACTGAGATGCCGACTGAGGCAGATAGGGGTAGACATAGGCATAGAGAAGGCAGCAGACCCCCCAATCGACAGCGGCAGTGACTGAGACGCCTACAGAGACGCTGACGGAGTCTGTGAAGCCGACTCTGACGCCGACTAAGGTAGGTAGGAGTAGATATAGGCATAGAGAAGGCAGCAGACCCCCCAATCGACAGCAGCAGCGACTGAGAAGCATACAGAGACGCTGGCAAAGGCTGCGACGCCGACTGAGACGCTGACTGAGGCAGATAGGGGTAGATATAAGCATAGAGAAGGCAGCAGACCCCCCAATCGACAGTGGCAGCAACTGAGACTTGTTTAAAGACGGTGAGAGAGGCAGATAGGGGTACATATTGACATAGAGAAGGCAGCAGACCCCCCAATCGAGGCTGCGACGCCGACTGTGACGCCGACTGACGCAGGTAGGGGTAGATATAGGCATAGAGAAGGCAGCAGAACCCCGAATCGATGGCGGCAGCGACTAAAACGCCTACAGAGTAGCTGACAGAGGCTGCGACGCCGACTGAGACACCGACTGAGGCAGATAGGGGTAGATATTAGCATAGAGAAGGCAGCAGACCAATCGACAGCGGCAACAACTGAGACGCCTACAGAGACGCTGACAGAGGCTGCGAAGCCGGCTAAAACGCTGACTGAGGCAGATAAGGGTAGATATTGGCATAGAGAAGGCAGTAGATCCCCCAATCGACAGCGGCAACGACTGAGACACCTACAGAGACGCTGATAGAGGCTGCGAAGCCGACTGTGGCGCCGACTGAGGCAGATAGGGGTAGACATAGGCATAGAGAATGCAGCAGACCCTCCAATCGACAGCGGCAACAATTGAGACGCATACAGAGACGCTGATAGAGGCTGCGACACCGACTGAGATGCCGACTGAGGCAGATAGGGGTAGATATTGGCATAGAGAAGGCAGCAGACCCCCCCAATCGACAGCGGCAGCGACTGAGACGCCTACAGAGACGCTGACAGAGGCTGCGAAGCCGACTCTGACGCCGACTACGGTAGGTAGGAGTAGATATAGGCATAGAGAAGGCAGCAGACCCCCCAATCGACAGCAGCAGCGACTGAGAAGCATACAGAGACGCTGACAAAGGCTGCGACGCCGACTGAGACGCTGACTGAGGCAGATAGGGGTAGATATAGGCATAGAGAAGGCAGCAGACCCCCCAATCGACAGTGGCAGCAACTGAGACTTGTTCAAAGACGCTGATAGTGGCAGATAGGGGTACATATTGAAATAGAGAAGGCAGCAGACCCCCCAATCGAGGCTGCGACGCCGACTATGACGCCGACTGACGCAGGTAGGGGTAGATATAGGCATAGAGAAGGCAGCAGACCCACCAATCGACAGCGGCAGCAACTGAGACGCCTACAGAGACGCTGATAGAGGCTGCGACGCCGACTGAGATGCCGACTGAGGCAGATAGGGGTAGATATAGGCATACAGAAGGCAGCATACCCCCCAATCGACAGCGACAACAAATGAGACGCCTACAGAGACGCTGACAGACGCTGCGCCGCCGACTGAGACGACGACTGTGGCAGGTAGGGGTAGATATAGGCATACAGAAGGCAGCATACCCCCCAATCGACAGCGACAACAAATGAGACGCCTACAGAGACGCTGACAGACGCTGCGCCGCCGACTGAGACGACGACTGAGGCAGATAGGGGTAGATATAGGCAAAGAGAAGGCATCAGACCCCCCAAACGACCGCGGCAGTGACTGAGACTGAGACGCATTCAGAGACGCTGACAGAGGCTGCGACGCCGGCTAAAACGCTGACTGAGGCAGATAAGGGTAGATATTGGCATAGAGAAGGCAGCAGATCCCCCAATCGACAGCGGCAACGACTGAGACACCTACAGAGACGCTGATAGAGGCTGCGACGCCGACTGAGATGCCGACTGAGGCAGATAGGGGTAGATATAGGCATAGAGAAGGCAGCAGACCCCCCAATCGACAGCAGCAGCGACTGAGACGCATACAGAGACGCTGACAAAGGCTGCGACGCCGACTGAGACGCTGACTGAGGCAGATAGGGGTAGATATAGGCATAGAGAAGGCAGCAGACCCCCCAATCGACAGTGGCAGCAACTGAGACTTGTTCAAAGACGGTGAGAGAGGCAGATAGGGGTACATATTGACATAGAGAAGGCAGCAGACCCCCCAATCGAGGCTGCGACGCCGACTGTGACGCCGACTGACGCAGGTAGGGGTAGATATAGGCATAGAGAAGGCAGCAGAACCCCGAATCGATAGCGGCAGCGACTAAAACGCCTACAGAGTAGCTGACAGAGGCTGCGACGCCGACTGAGACACCGACTGAGGCAGATAGGGGTAGATATTAGCATAGAGAAGGCAGCAGACCAATCGACACCGGCAACAACTGAGACGGCTACAGAGACGCTGACAGAGGCTGCGAAGCCGGCTAAAACGCTGACTGAGGCAGATAAGGGTAGATATTGGCATAGAGAAGGCAGCAGACCCCCCAATCGACAGCGGCAGCGACTGAGACGCCTACAGAGACGCTGATAGAGGCTGCGAAGCCGACTGTGGCGCCGACTGAGGCAGATAGGGGTAGATATAGGCATACAGAAGGCAGCATACCCCCCAATCGACAGCGACAACAAATGAGACGCCTACAGAGACGCTGACAGACGCTGCGCCGCCGACTGAGACGACGACTGAGGCAGATAGGGGTAGATATAGGCAAAGAGAAGGCATCAGACCCCCCAAACGACCGCGGCAGTGACTGAGACTGAGACGCATTCAGAGACGCTGACAGAGGCTGCGACGCCGGCTAAAACGCTGACTGAGGCAGATAAGGGTAGATATTGGCATAGAGAAGGCAGCAGATCCCCCAATCGACAGCGGCAACGACTGAGACACCTACAGAGACGCTGATAGAGGCTGCGACGCCGACTGAGATGCCGACTGAGGCAGATAGGGGTAGATATAGGCATAGAGAAGGCAGCAGACCCCCCAATCGACAGCAGCAGCGACTGAGACGCATACAGAGACGCTGACAAAGGCTGCGACGCCGACTGAGACGCTGACTGAGGCAGATAGGGGTAGATATAGGCATAGAGAAGGCAGCAGACCCCCCAATCGACAGTGGCAGCAACTGAGACTTGTTCAAAGACGGTGAGAGAGGCAGATAGGGGTACATATTGACATAGAGAAGGCAGCAGACCCCCCAATCGAGGCTGCGACGCCGACTGTGACGCCGACTGACGCAGGTAGGGGTAGATATAGGCATAGAGAAGGCAGCAGAACCCCGAATCGATAGCGGCAGCGACTAAAACGCCTACAGAGTAGCTGACAGAGGCTGCGACGCCGACTGAGACACCGACTGAGGCAGATAGGGGTAGATATTAGCATAGAGAAGGCAGCAGACCAATCGACACCGGCAACAACTGAGACGGCTACAGAGACGCTGACAGAGGCTGCGAAGCCGGCTAAAACGCTGACTGAGGCAGATAAGGGTAGATATTGGCATAGAGAAGGCAGCAGACCCCCCAATCGACAGCGGCAGCGACTGAGACGCCTACAGAGACGCTGATAGAGGCTGCGAAGCCGACTGTGGCGCCGACTGAGGCAGATAGGGGTAGACATAGGCATAGAGAAGGCAGCAGACCCTCCAATCGACAGCGGCAACAATTGAGACGCATACAGAGACGCTGATAGAGGCTGCGACACCGACTGAGATGCCGACTGAGGCAGATAGGGGTAGATATTGGCATAGAGAAGGCAGCAGACCCCCCAATCGACAGCGGCAGCGACTGAGACGCCTACAGAGACGCTGACAGAGGCTGCGAAGCCGACTCTGACGCCGACTACGGTAGGTAGGAGTAGATATAGGCATAGAGAAGGCAGCAGACCCCCCAATCGACAGCAGCAGCGACTGAGAAGCATACAGAGACGCTGACAAAGGCTGCAACGCCGACTGAGACGCTGACTGAGGCAGATAGGGGTAGATATAGGCATAGAGAAGGCAGCAGACCCCCCAATCGACAGTGGCAGCAACTGAGACTTGTTCAAAGACGGTGCGAGAGGCAGATAGGGGTACATATTGACATAGAGAAGGCAGCAGACCCCCCAATCGAGGCTGCGACGCCGACTGTGACGCCGACTGACGCAGGTAGGGGTAGATATAGGCATAGAGAAGGCAGCAGAACCCCGAATCGATGGCGGCAGCGACTAAAACGCCTACAGAGTAGCTGACAGAGGCTGCGACGCCGACTGAGACACCGACTGAGGCAGATAGGGGTAGATATTAGCATAGAGACGGCAGCAGACCAATCGACAGCGGCAACAACTATGACGCCTACAGAGACGCTGACAGAGGCTGCGAAGCCGGCTAAAACGCTGACTGAGGCAGATAAGGGTAGATATTGGCATAGAGAAGGCAGTAGATCCCCCAATCGACAGCGGCAACGACTGAGACACCTACAGAGACGCTGATAGAGGCTGCGAAGCCGACTGTGGCGCTGACTGAGGCAGATAGGGGTAGACATAGGCATAGAGAATGCAGCAGACCCTCCAATCGACAGCGGCAACAATTGAGACGCATACAGAGACGCTGATAGAGGCTGCGACACCGACTGAGATGCCGACTGAGGCAGATAGGGGTAGATATTGGCATAGAGAAGGCAGCAGACCCCCCCAATCGACAGCGGCAGCGACTGAGACGCCTACAGAGACGCTGACAGAGGCTGCGAAGCCGACTCTGACGCCGACTACGGTAGGTAGGAGTAGATATAGGCATAGAGAAGGCAGCAGACCCCCCAATCGACAGCAGCAGCGACTGAGAAGCATACAGAGACGCTGACAAAGGCTGCGACGCCGACTGAGACGCTGACTGAGGCAGATAGGGGTAGATATAGGCATAGAGAAGGCAGCAGACCCCCCAATCGACAGTGGAAGCAACTGAGACTTGTTCAAAGACGCTGAGAGTGGCAGATAGGGGTACATATTGAAATAGAGAAGGCAGCAGACCCCCCAATCGAGGCTGCGACGCCGACTATGACGCCGACTGACGCAGGTAGGGGTAGATATAGGCATAGAGAAGGCAGCAGACCCAGCAATCGACAGCGGCAGCAACTGAGACGCCTACAGAGACGCTGATAGAGGCTGCGACGCCGACTGAGATGCCGACTGAGGCAGATAGGGGTAGATATAGGCATACAGAAGGCAGCATACCCCCCAATCGACAGCGACAACAAATGAGACGCCTACAGAGACGCTGACAGACGCTGCGCCGCCGACTGAGACGACGACTGTGGCAGGTAGGGGTAGATATAGGCATACAGAAGGCAGCATACCCCCCAATCGACAGCGACAACAAATGAGACGCCTACAGAGACGCTGACAGACGCTGCGCCGCCGACTGAGACGACGACTGAGGCAGATAGGGGTAGATATAGGCAAAGAGAAGGCATCAGACCCCCCAAACGACCGCGGCAGTGACTGAGACTGAGACGCATTCAGAGACGCTGACAGAGGCTGCGACGCCGGCTAAAACGCTGACTGAGGCAGATAAGGGTAGATATTGGCATAGAGAAGGCAGCAGATCCCCCAATCGACAGCGGCAACGACTGAGACACCTACAGAGACGCTGATAGAGGCTGCGACGCCGACTGAGATGCCGACTGAGGCAGATAGGGCTAGATATAGGCATAGAGAAGGCAGCAGACCCCCCAATCGACAGCAGCAGCGACTGAGACGCATACAGAGACGCTGACAAAGGCTGCGACGCCGACTGAGACGCTGACTGAGGCAGATAGGGGTAGATATAGGCATAGAGAAGGCAGCAGACCCCCCAATCGACAGTGGCAGCAACTGAGACTTGTTCAAAGACGGTGAGAGAGGCAGATAGGGGTGCATATTGACATAGAGAAGGCAGCAGACCCCCCAATCGAGGCTGCGACGCCGACTGTGACGCCGACTGACGCAGGTAGGGGTAGATATAGGCATAGAGAAGGCAGCAGAACCCCGAATCGATAGCGGCAGCGACTAAAACGCCTACAGAGTAGCTGACAGAGGCTGCGACGCCGACTGAGACACCGACTGAGGCAGATAGGGGTAGATATTAGCATAGAGAAGGCAGCAGACCAATCGACAGCGGCAACAACTGAGACGCCTACAGAGACGCTGACAGAGGCTGCGAAGCCGGCTAAAACGCTGACTGAGGCGGATAAGGGTAGATATTGGCATAGAGAAGGCAGTAGATCCCCCAATCGACAGCGGCAACGACTGAGACACCTACAGAGACGCTGATAGAGGCTGCGAAGCCGACTGTGGCGCCGACTGAGGCAGATAGGGGTAGACATAGGCATAGAGAAGGCAGCAGACCCTCCAATCGACAGCGGCAACAATTGAGACGCATACAGAGACGCTGATAGAGGCTGCGACACCGACTGAGATGCCGACTGAGGCAGATAGGGGTAGATATTGGCATAGAGAAGGCAGCAGACCCCCCAATCGACAGCGGCAGCGACTGAGACGCCTACAGAGACGCTGACAGAGGCTGCGATGCCGACTCTGACGCCGACTACGGTAGGTAGGAGTAGATATAGGCATAGAGAAGGCAGCAGACCCCCCAATCGACAGCAGCAGCGACTGAGAAGCATACAGAGACGCTGACAAAGGCTGCAACGCCGACTGAGACGCTGACTGAGGCAGATAGGGGTAGATATAGGCATAGAGAAGGCAGCAGACCCCCCAATCGACAGTGGCAGCAACTGAGACTTGTTCAAAGACGCTGAGAGTGGCAGATAGGGGTACATATTGACATAGAGAAGGCAGCAGACCCCCCAATCGAGGCTGCGACGCCGACTATGACGCCGACTGACGCAGGTAGGGGTAGATATAGGCATAGAGAAGGCAGCAGACCCACCAATCGACAGCGGCAGCAACTAAGACGCCTACAGAGACGCTGACATAGGCTGCGACGCCGACTGAGACGCCGACTTAGGCAGATAGGGGTAGATATAGGCATAGAGAAGGCAGCAGACTCAAAATCGATAGCGGCTGCGACTGAGACGCATTCAGAGAGGCTGACAGAGGCTGCGAAGCCGACTGAGACGCCGACTGAGGCAGATAAGGGTAGATATAGGCATAGAGAAGACAGCAGACCCCCCCCAATCGACAGCGGCAGCGACTGAGACGCCTACAGAGATGCTCACAGAGGCTGCGACGCCGACTGAGACGCCGACTAAGAAAGATAGGGATAGATATAGGCATAGAGAAGGCATCAGACCCCCCAATCGACAGCGGCAGCGAATGAGACACCTACAGAGACGCTGATAGAGGCTGCGAAGCCGACTGTGTCGCTCACTGAGGCAGATAGGGGAAGAGATAGGCATAGAGAAGGCAGCAGAGAACCCAATCGACAGCGGCAACAACTGAGACGCCTACAGAGACGCTGATAGAGGCTGCGACGCCGACTAAGACCCCGACTGAGGCAGAGAGGGGTAGATAATGGCATAGAGAAGGCAGCAGACCCCCCGATCGACAGCGGCAGCGACTGAGACGCCTACAGAGACGCTGACAGAGGCTGCGGCACCGGCTGAGACGCCGACTGAGGCAGATAGGGGTAGATATAGACATAGAGAAGGCAGCAGACCCCCCAATCGACAGCGGCAGCGACTGAGACTTGTTCAAAAACGCTGAGAGAGGCAGCGACGCCGACATAGGCAGATAGGGGTAGATATTGACATAGAGAAGGCAGCAGACCCCCCAATCGACAGCGACACGAGACACCTACAGAGACGCTGACAGAGGCTGCGAAGCCGACTGAGGCAGATAGGGGAAGAGATAAGCACAGAGAAGTTGGCAGACCCCCCCAATCAACAGCGGCAGCTACTGAGACGCCTACAGAGACGCTGACATATGCTGCGACGCCGACTGAGACAGATAGGGGTAGATATAGGCATAGAGAAGGCAGCAGAACCCCGAATCGACAGCGGCAGTGACTGAGACTTATTCAGAGACGCTGAGAGAGACTCCGACGGTGACTGAGGTAGATAGGGGTAGCTATTGACATAGAGAAGGCAGCAGACCCCCCATTCGAGGCTGCGACGCCGAATGTGACGCTGTCTGAGGCGAGTAGGGGTAGAGATAGGCACAGAGAAGGCAACAGACCCACCAATCGACAGCGGCAACAATTGAGACGCCTACAGAGACGCTGATAGAGGCTGCGACGCCGACGGAGATGCCGACTGAGGCGGATAGATGTAAATATAGGCATACAGAAGGCAGCATACCCCCCAATCGACAACGGCAGCGACTGAGATGCCTACAGAGACTGTGACAAGAGGCTGCGGCGCCGACTCTGACGCCGACTACGGTAGGTAGGAGTAGATATAGGCATAGAGAAGGCAGCAGACCCCCCAATCGACAGCAGCAGCGACTGAGAAGCATACAGAGACGCTGACAAAGGCTGCAACGCCGACTGAGACGCTGACTGAGGCAGATAGGGGTAGATATAGGCATAGAGAAGGCAGCAGACCCCCCAATCGACAGTGGCAGCAACTGAGACTTGTTCAAAGACGCTGAGAGTGGCAGATAGGGGTACATATTGACATAGAGAAGGCAGCAGACCCCCCAATCGAGGCTGCGACGCCGACTATGACGCCGACTGACGCAGGTAGGGGTAGATATAGGCATAGAGAAGGCAGCAGACCCACCAATCGACAGCGGCAGCAACTAAGACGCCTACAGAGACGCTGACATAGGCTGCGACGCCGACTGAGACGCCGACTTAGGCAGATAGGGGTAGATATAGGCATAGAGAAGGCAGCAGACTCAAAATCGATAGCGGCTGCGACTGAGACGCATTCAGAGAGGCTGACAGAGGCTGCGAAGCCGACTGAGACGCCGACTGAGGCAGATAAGGGTAGATATAGGCATAGAGAAGACAGCAGACCCCCCCCAATCGACAGCGGCAGCGACTGAGACGCCTACAGAGATGCTCACAGAGGCTGCGACGCCGACTGAGACGCCGACTAAGAAAGATAGGGATAGATATAGGCATAGAGAAGGCATCAGACCCCCCAATCGACAGCGGCAGCGAATGAGACACCTACAGAGACGCTGATAGAGGCTGCGAAGCCGACTGTGTCGCTCACTGAGGCAGATAGGGGAAGAGATAGGCATAGAGAAGGCAGCAGAGAACCCAATCGACAGCGGCAACAACTGAGACGCCTACAGAGACGCTGATAGAGGCTGCGACGCCGACTAAGACCCCGACTGAGGCAGAGAGGGGTAGATAATGGCATAGAGAAGGCAGCAGACCCCCCGATCGACAGCGGCAGCGACTGAGACGTCTACAGAGACACTGACAGAGGCTGCGGCACCGGCTGAGACGCCGACTGAGGCAGATAGGGGTAGATATAGACATAGAGAAGGCAGCAGACCCCCCAATCGACAGCGGCAGCGACTGAGACTTGTTCAAAAACGCTGAGAGAGGCAGCGACGCCGACATAGGCAGATAGGGGTAGATATTGACATAGAGAAGGCAGCAGACCCCCCAATCGACAGCGACACGAGACACCTACAGAGACGCTGACAGAGACTGCGAAGCCGACTGAGGCAGATAGGGGAAGAGATAAGCACAGAGAAGTTGGCAGACCCCCCCAATCAACAGCGGCAGCTACTGAGACGCCTACAGAGACGCTGACATATGCTGCGACGCCGACTGAGACAGATAGGGGTAGATATAGGCATAGAGAAGGCAGCAGAACCCCGAATCGACAGCGGCAGTGACTGAGACTTATTCAGAGACGCTGAGAGAGACTCCGACGGTGACTGAGGTAGATAGGGGTAGCTATTGACATAGAGAAGGCAGCAGACCCCCCATTCGAGGCTGCGACGCCGAATGTGACGCTGTCTGAGGCGAGTAGGGGTAGAGATAGGCACAGAGAAGGCAACAGACCCACCAATCGACAGCGGCAACAATTGAGACGCCTACAGAGACGCTGATAGAGGCTGCGACGCCGACGGAGATGCCGACTGAGGCGGATAGATGTAAATATAGGCATACAGAAGGCAGCATACCCCCCAATCGACAACGGCAGCGACTGAGATGCCTACAGAGACTGTGACAAGAGGCTGCGGCGCCGATTGTGACGCCGACTGAGGCGGGTAGGGGTAGATATAGGCACAGAGAAGGCAGCAGACCCACCAATCGACAGCGGCAACAATTGAGACGCATACAGAGACGCTGATAGAGGCTGCGACACCGACTGAGACGACGACTGTGGCAGGTAGGGGTAGATATAGGCATAGAGAAGGCAGCAGACCCACCAATCGACAGCGGCAGCAACTGAGACGCCTACAGAGACGCTGATAGGGGCTGCGACGCCGACTGAGATGCCGACTGAGGCAGATAGGGGTAGATATAGGCACACAGAAGGCAGCATACCCCCCAATCGACAGCGACAACAAATGAGACGCCTACAGAGACGCTGACAGACGCTGCGCCGCCGACTGAGACGACGACTGTGGCAGGTAGGGGTAGATATAGGCATACAGAAGGCAGCATACCCCCCAATCGACAGCGACAACAAATGAGACGCCTACAGAGACGCTGACAGACGCTGCGCCGCCGACTGAGACGACGACTGAGGCAGATAGGGGTAGATATAGGCATAGAGAAGGCAGCAGATCCCCCAATCGACAGCGGCAACGACTGAGACACCTACAGAGACGCTGATAGAGGCTGCGACGCCGACTGAGATGCCGACTGAGGCAGATAGGGGTAGATATAGGCATAGAGAAGGCAGCAGACCCACCAATCGACAGCAGCAGCGACTGAGACGCATACAGAGACGCTGACAAAGGCTGCGACGCCGACTGAGACGCTGACTGAGGCAGATAGGGGTAGATATAGGCATAGAGAAGGCAGCAGACCCCCCAATCGACAGTGGCAGCAACTGAGACTTGTTCAAAGACGGTGAGAGAGGCAGATAGGGGTACATATTGACATAGAGAAGGCAGCAGACCCCCCAATCGAGGCTGCGACGCCGACTGTGACGCCGACTGACGCAGGTAGGTAGATATAGGCATAGAGAAGGCAGCAGAACCCCGAATCGATAGCGGCAGCGACTAAAACGCCTACAGAGTAGCTGACAGAGGCTGCGACGCCGACTGAGACACCGACTGAGGCAGATAGGGGTAGATATTAGCATAGAGAAGGCAGCAGACCAATCGACAGCGGCAACAACTGAGACGCCTACAGAGACGCTGACAGAGGCTGCGAAGCCGGCTAAAACGCTGACTGAGGCAGATAAGGGTAGATATTGGCATAGAGAAGGCAGTAGATCCCCCAATCGACAGCGGCAACGACTGAGACACCTACAGAGACGCTGATAGAGGCTGCGAAGCCGACTGTGGCGCCGACTGAGGCAGATAGGGGTAGACATAGGCATAGAGAAGGCAGCAGACCCTCCAATCGACAGCGGCAACAATTGAGACGCATACAGAGACGCTGATAGAGGCTGCGACACCGACTGAGATGCCGACTGAGGCAGATAGGGGTAGATATTGGCATAGAGAAGGCAGCAGACCCCCCCAATCGACAGCGGCAGCGACTGAGACGCCTACAGAGACGCTGACAGAGGCTGCGAAGCCGACTCTGACGCCGACTACGGTAGGTAGGAGTAGATATAGGCATAGAGAAGGCAGCAGACCCCCAATCGACAGCAGCAGCGACTGAGAAGCATACAGAGACGCTGACAAAGGCTGCGACGCCGACTGAGACGCTGACTGAGGCAGATAGGGGTAGATATAGGCATAGAGAAGGCAGCAGACCCCCCAATCGACAGTGGCAGCAACTGAGACTTGTTCAAAGACGCTGAGAGTGGCAGATAGGGGTACATATTGAAATAGAGAAGGCAGCAGACCCCCCAATCGAGGCTGCGACGCCGACTATGACGCCGACTGACGCAGGTAGGGGTAGATATAGGCATAGAGAAGGCAGCAGACCCACCAATCGACAGCGGCAGCAACTGAGACGCCTACAGAGACGCTGATAGAGGCTGCGACGCCGACTGAGATGCCGACTGAGGCAGATAGGGGTAGATATAGGCATACAGAAGGCAGCATACCCCCCCAATCGACAGCGACAACAAATGAGACGCCTACAGAGACGCTGACAGACGCTGCGCCGCCGACTGAGACGACGACTGTGGCAGGTAGGGGTAGATATAGGCATACAGAAGGCAGCATACCCCCCAATCGACAGCGACAACAAATGAGACGCCTACAGAGACGCTGACAGACACTGCGCCGCCGACTGAGACGACGACTGAGGCAGATAGGGGTAGATATAGGCAAAGAGAAGGCATCAGACCCCCCAAACGACCGCGGTAGTGACTGAGACTGAGACGCATTCAGAGACGCTGACAGAGGCTGCGACGCCGGCTAAAACGCTGACTGAGGCAGATAAGGGTAGATATTGGCATAGAGAAGGCAGCAGATCCCCCAATCGACAACGGCAACGACTGAGACACCTACAGAGACGCTGATAGAGGCTGCGACGCCGACTGAGATGCCGACTGAGGCAGATAGGGGTAGATATAGGCATAGAGAAGGCAGCAGACCCCCCAATCGACAGCAGCAGCGACTGAGACGCATACAGAGACGCTGACAAAGGCTGCGACGCCGACTGAGACGCTGACTGAGGCAGATAGGGGTAGATATAGGCATAGAGAAGGCAGCAGACCCCCCAATCGACAGTGGCAGCAACTGAGACTTGTTCAAAGACGGTAAGAGAGGCAGATAGGGGTACATATTGACATAGAGAAGGCAGCAGACCCCCCAATCGAGGCTGCGACGCCGACTGTGACGCCGACTGACGCAGGTAGGGGTAGATATAGGCATAGAGAAGGCAGCAGAACCCCGAATCGATAGCGGCAGCGACTAAAACGCCTACAGAGTAGCTGACAGAGGCTGCGACGCCGACTGAGACACCGACTGAGGCAGATAGGGGTAGATATTAGCATAGAGAAGGCAGCAGACCAATCGACAGCGGCAACAACTGAGACGCCTACAGAGACGCTGACAGAGGCTGCGAAGCCGGCTAAAACGCTGACTGAGGCAGATAAGGGTAGATATTGGCATAGAGAAGGCAGTAGATCCCCCAATCGACAGCGGCAGCGACTGAGACGCCTACAGAGACGCTGACAGAGGCTGCGAAGCCGACTCTGACGCCGACTACGGTAGGTAGGAGTAGATATAGGCATAGAGAAGGCAGCAGACCCCCCAATCGACAGCAGCAGCGACTGAGACGCATACAGAGACGCTGACAAAGGCTGCGACGCCGACTGAGACGCTGACTGAGGCAGATAGGGGTAGATATAGGCATAGAGAAGGCAGCAGACCCCCCAATCGACAGTGGCAGCAACTGAGACTTGTTCAAAGACGCTGAGAGTGGCAGATAGGGGTACATATTGACATAAAGAAGGCAGCAGACCCCCCAATCGAGGCTGCGACGCCGACTATGACGCCGACTGACGCAGGTAGGGGTAGATATAGGCATAGAGAAGGCAGCAGACCCACCAATCGACAGCGGCAGCAACTGAGACGCCTACAGAGACGCTGACATAGGCTGCGACGCCGACTGAGACGCCGACTTAGGCAGATAGGGGTAGATATAGGCATAGAGAAGGCAGCAGACTCAAAATCGATAGCGGCTGCGACTGAGACGCATTCAGAGAGGCTGACAGAGGCTGCGAAGCCGACTGAGACGCCGACTGAGGCAGATAAGGGTAGATATAGGCATAGAGAAGACAGCAGACCCCCCCCAATCGACAGCGGCAGCGACTGAGACGCCTACAGAGATGCTCACAGAGGCTGCGACGCCGACTGAGACGCCGACTAAGAAAGATAGGGATAGATATAGGCATAGAGAAGGCATCAGACCCCCCAATCGACAGCGGCAACGAATGAGACACCTACAGAGACGCTGATAGAGGCTGCGAAGCCGACTGTGTCGCTCACTGAGGCAGATAGGGGAAGAGATAGGCATAGAGAAGGCAGCAGAGAACCCAATCGACAGCGGCAACAACTGAGACGCCTACAGAGACGCTGATAGAGGCTGCGACGCCGACTAAGACCCCGACTGAGGCAGAGAGGGGTAGATAATGGCATAGAGAAGGCAGCAGACCCCCCCGATCGACAGCGGCAGCGACTGAGACGCCTACAGAGACGCTGACAGAGGCTGCGGCACCGGCTGAGACGCCGACTGAGGCAGATAGGGGTAGATATAGACATAGAGAAGGCAGCAGACCCCCCAATCGACAGCGGCAGCGACTGAGACTTGTTCAAAAACGCTGAGAGAGGCAGCGACGCCGACATAGGCAGATAGGGGTAGATATTGACATAGAGAAGGCAGCAGACCCCCCAATCGACAGCGACACGAGACACCTACAGAGACGCTGACAGAGGCTGCGAAGCCGACTGAGGCAGATAGGGGAAGAGATAAGCACAGAGAAGTTGGCAGACCCCCCAATCAACAGCGGCAGCTACTGAGACGCCTAAAGAGACGCTGACATATGCTGCGACGCCGACTGAGACAGATAGGGGTAGATATAGGCATAGAGAAGGCAGCAGAACCCCGAATCGACAGCGGCAGTGACTGAGACTTATTCAGAGACGCTGAGAGAGACTCCGACGGTGACTGAGGTAGATAGGGGTAGCTATTGACATAGAGAAGGCAGCAGACCCCCCATTCGAGGCTGCGACGCCGAATGTGACGCTGACTGAGGCGAGTAGGGGTAGAGATAGGCACAGAAAAGGCAACAGACCCACCAATCGACAGCGGCAACAATTGAGACGCCTACAGAGACGCTGATAGAGGCTGCGACGCCGACGGAGATGCCGACTGAGGCAGATAGATGTAGATATAGGCATACAGAAGGCAGCATACCCCCCAATCGACAACGGCAGCGACTGAGATGCCTACATAGACTGTGACAAGAGGCTGCGGCGCCGATTGTGACGCCGACTGAGGCGGGTAGGGGTAGATATAGGCACAGAGAAGGCAGCAGACCCACCAATCGACAGCGGCAACAATTGAGACGCCTACAGAGATGCTGATACAGGCTGCGACGCCGACTGAGTTCCCGACTGAGGCAGATAGGGGTAGATATAGGCATACAGAAAGCAGCAGACACCCCAATCGACAGCGGCAGCGACTGAGACGCCTACAGAGACGCTGACAGAGTCGGCGACGCCGACTGAGATGTCGACTGAGGCAGATAGGGGTAGATATAGGCATAGAGAAGGCAGCAGACCCCCCAATCGACAGCGGCAGCGACTGAGACGCCTACAGAGATACTGACAAAGGCTGCGACGCCGACTGAGACGCCGACTGAGGCAGATAGGGGTAGATATAGGCATAGAGAAGGCAGCAGACCCCCCAATCGAAAACGGCAGCGACTGAGATGCCTACAGAGATACTGACAAAGCCTGCGACGCCGACTGAGACGCCGACTGAGGCAGATAGGGGTAGATATGGGCAGAGAGAAGGCAGCAGACCCCCCAATCGACAGCGGCAGCGACTGAGACACCTACAGAGACGCTGGCAGATGCTGAAACTCCGACTGAGACGCCGACTGAGGCAGATAGGGGTAGATATAGGCATAGAGAAGGCAGCAGAACCCCGAATCGATGGCGGCAGCGACTAAAACGCCTACAGAGTAGCTGACAGAGGCTGCGACGCCGACTGAGACACCGACTGAGGCAGATAAGGGTAGATATAGGCATAGAGAAGGCAGCAGACCCCCCCAATCGACAGCGGCAGCGACTGAGACTCCTACAGATACGCTGACAGATGCTGAAACTCCGACTGAGACGCCGACTGAGGCAGATAGGGGTAGATATAGGCATAGGGAAGGCAGCAGACCCACCAATCGACAGCGGCAACAATTGAGACGCCTACAGAGATGCTGATAGAGGCTGTGACGCCGACTGAGATGCCGACTGAGGCAGATAGATGTAAATATAGGGATAGTGAAGGCAGCAGCCCCCCAATCGACAGCGGCAGCTACTGAGACACCTACAGATACGCTGACAGATGCTGAAACTCCGACTGAGACGCCGACTGAGGCAGATAGGGGTAGATATAGGCATAGAGAAGGCAGCAGAACCCCGAATCGATAGCGGCAGCGACTGAGACTTATTCAGAGACGCTGAGAGAGACTGCGACGCCGACTGAGGCAGATAGGGGTAGATATTGACATAGAGAAGGCAGCAGACCCCCAATCGAGGCTGCGACGCCGACTGTGACGCCGACTGAGGCAGGTAGGGGTAGATATAGGCATAGAGAAGGCAGCAGTCCCACCAAGCGACAGCGGTAACAATTGAGACGCCTACAGAGATGCTGATAGAGGCTGCGACGCCGACTGAGATGCCGACTGAGGCAGATATATGTAGATATAGGCATACAGAAGGCAGCATACCCCCCAATCGACAGCGCCAGCGACTGAGACGCCTTCAGAGCGCTGACAGAGGCTGCGACGCTGACAGAGGCTGCGACGCTGACAGAGGCTGCGACGCCGACTGCGACGCCGACTGAGGCAGGTAGGGGTAGATATAGGCATAGAGAAGGCAGCAAACCCCCCCCCCCCCCCCCCCCCCAATCGAAAGCTGCAGCGACTGAGACACCTACAGAGACGCTAACAGGGGCTGCGATGCCGACTGAGGCAGATAGGGGTATATATTGGCATAGAGAAGGCAGCAGACCCCCCCAATCAACAGCGGCAGCGACCGAGACGCCTGCAGAGACGCTGACAAAAGGCTGCGACGCCGACTGAGACGCCGGCTGAGGCAGATAGGGGTAGATATAGGCATAGAGAATGCAGCAGACCCCCCAATCGACAGCGGCAGCGACTGAGACGCCTGCAGAGACGCTGACAGAGGCTGCGACGCTGACAGAGGCTGCGCCGCTGACAGAGGCTGCGACGCCGACTGAGACGCCGGCTGAGGCAGATAGGGGTAGATATAGGCATAGAGAAGGCAGTAGACCCTCCAATCGACAGCGGAAACAATTGAGACGCATACAGAGACGCTGATAGAGGCAGCGACTGAGACTCCTACAGATACGCTGACAGATGCTGAAACTCCGACTGAGACGCCGACTGAGGCAGATAGGGGTAGATATAGGCATAGGGAAGGCAGCAGACCCACCAATCGACAGCGGCAACAATTGAGACGCCTACAGAGATGCTGATAGAGGCTGTGACGCCGACTGAGATGCCGACTGAGGCAGATAGATGTAAATATAGGGATAGTGAAGGCAGCAGCCCCCCAATCGACAGCGGCAGCTACTGAGACACCTACAGATACGCTGACAGATGCTGAAACTCCGACTGAGACGCCGACTGAGGCAGATAGGGGTAGATATAGGCATAGAGAAGGCAGCAGAACCCCGAATCGATAGCGGCAGCGACTGAGACTTATTCAGAGACGCTGAGAGAGACTCCGATGCCGACTGAGGCAGATAGGGGTAGATATTGACATAGAGAAGGCAGCAGACCCCCAATCGAGGCTGCGACGCCGACTGTGACGCCGACTGAGGCAGGTAGGGGTAGATATAGGCATAGAGATGGCAGCAGTCCCACCAAGCGACAGCGGTAACAATTGAGACGCCTACAGAGATGCTGATAGAGGCTGCGACGCCGACTGAGATGCCGACTGAGGCAGATATATGTAGATATAGGCATACAGAAGGCAGCATACCCCCCAATCGACAGCGCCAGCGACTGAGACGCCTTCAGAGCGCTGACAGAGGCTGCGACGCTGACAGAGGCTGCGACGCTGACAGAGGCTGCGACGCCGACTGCGACGCCGACTGAGGCAGGTAGGGGTAGATATAGGCATAGAGAAGGCAGCAAACCCCCCCCCCCCCCAATCGAAAGCTGCAGCGACTGAGACACCTACAGAGACGCTAACAGGGGCTGCGATGCCGACTGAGGCAGATAGGGGTATATATTGGCATAGAGAAGGCAGCAGACCCCCCCAATCAACAGCGGCAGCGACCGAGACGCCTGCAGAGACGCTGACAAAAGGCTGCGACGCCGACTGAGACGCCGGCTGAGGCAGATAGGGGTAGATATAGGCATAGAGAATGCAGCAGACCCCCCAATCGACAGCGGCAGCGACTGAGACGCCTGCAGAGACGCTGACAGAGGCTGCGACGCTGACAGAGGCTGCGCCGCTGACAGAGGCTGCGACGCCGACTGAGACGCCGGCTGAGGCAGATAGGGGTAGATATAGGCATAGAGAAGGCAGTACACCCTCCAATCGACAGCGGAAACAATTGAGACGCATACAGAGACGCTGATAGAGGCTGCGACGCCGACAGAGATGCCGACTGAGGCAGATAGGTGTAGATATTGGCATAGAGGAGGCAGGAGACCCAGCCCAATCGACAGCGGCAGCGACTGAGACGCCTACAGAGACGCTGACAGAGGCTGCGACGCCGACTGAGACGCCGACTGAGGCAGATAGGGGTAGATATAGGCATAGAGAAGGCAGCAGACCCCCCAATCGACAGCGGCGGCGACTGAGTCACCTACAGAGACGCCTACAGAGGGTGCGACGCTGACTGAGACGCCGACTCAGGCAGAGAGGGGTAGACATAGGCATAGAGAAGGCAGCAGACACCCCAATCGACTGCGGCAACAAATGAGACGCCTGCAGAGACGCTGATAGAGGCTGCGACGCCGACTGAGATGCCGACTGAGGCAGGTAGGGGTAGATATAGGCATACAGAAGGCAGCAAACCCCCCCAATCGACAGCGGCAGCGACTGAGACGCCTACATAGAAGCCGACAATGGCTGCGATGTCGACTGAGACGCCGACTGAGGCACATAGGGGTAGATATAGGCATAGAGAAGGCATCAGACCCCCCAATCGACAGCGGCAGCGACTGAGACGCATTCAGAGAAGCTGACAGAGGCTGCGACGCCGACTGAGACGCCGACTGAGGCAGAGAAGGGTAGATATTGGCATAGAGAAGGCAGCAGACCCCCAATCGAAAGCAGCAGCGACTGAGACACCTACAGACACGCTGACAGAGGCTGCGAAGCCGACTGAGGCAGATAGGGGAAGATATAGGTTTAGAGAAGTCAGCAGACCCCCCAATCAACAGCCACAGCGACTGAGACGCCTACAGAGACGCTGACATAGGCTGCGCCGCCTACTGAGACGCCGACTGAGGCAGATAGGGGTAGATATAGGCATAGAGAATGCAGCAGACCCCCCAATCGACAGCGGCAGCGACTGAGACGCATTCAGAGAGGCTGACAGAAGCTGCGATGCTGACAGAGACGCCGACTGAGGCAGATAAGGGTAGACATAGGCATAGAGAAGGCAGCAGACCCCCCAATCGTCAGCGGCAGCGACTGAGAGGCTTACAGAGATACTGACAGAGGCTGCGACGCCGACTGAGACGCCGAATGAGGCAGATAGGGGTAGATACAGGCATTGAGAAGGCAGCAGACACCCCAATCGACAGCTGCAGCGACAGAGACACCTACAGATACGCTGACAGAGGCTGCGACGCCGACTGAGGCAGATAGGGGTAGATATTGCCATAGAGAAGGCAGAAGCCCCCCAATCAACAGCGGCAGCGACTGAGACGCCTACAGAGACGCTGACAGAGGCTGCGAAGCCGACTAAGACGCCGACTGAGGCAGAGAGGGGTAGACATAGGCATAGAGAAGGCACCAGACCCCCAATCGACAGCGGCAACAACTGAGACGCCTACAGAGACGCTGACAGAGGATGCGAAGCCGACTGTGGCGCCGACTGAAGCAGATAGGGGTAGATATAGGCATAGAGAATGCAGCAGACCCCCCAATCGACAGCGGCAGCTACTGAGACGCCTACAGAGACGCTGAGAGAGGTTGCGACGCCGACTGATGCGGATAGGGGTAGATATATTCATAGATAAGGCAGCAGTCCCCCCCTCCAATCGACAGCGGCAACGACTGAGACGCCTACAGAGAAGCTGACAGAGGCTGCGAAGCCGACTGAGGCAGAGAGGAGTAGATATAGGCATGGAGAAGGCAGCAGACCCCCCAGTCGACAGCGGCAGCAACTGAGATGCATACAGAGACGCTGATAGAGGCTGCGACGCCGACTGAGATGCCGACTGAGGCAGGCAGGGGTAGATATAGGCATAGAGAAGGCAGCAGACCCCCAATCGACAACGGCAGCGACTGAGACGCATACAGAGACGCTGATAGAGGCTGCGACGCCGACTGAGATGCCGACTGAGGCAGGTAGGGGTAGATATAGGCATAGAGAAGGCAGCAGACCCCCCCAATCGACAGCGGCAGCGACTGAGACGCCTACATAGACGCTGACAATGGCTGCGATGCCGACTGAGATGCCGACTGAGGCAGGTAGGGGTAGATATAGGCATAGAGAAGGCAGCAAACCCCCCCCAAGCGAAAGCTGCAGCGACTGAGACACCTACAGAGACGCTAACATGGGCTGCGATGCCGACTGAGGCAGATAGGGGTATATATTGGCATAGAGAAGGCAGCAGACCCCCCAATCAACAGCGGCAGCGACCGAGACGCCTACAGAGACGCTGACAGAGGCTGCGACGCCGACTGAGACGCCGACTGAGGCAGATAGGGGTAGATATAGGCATAGAGAATGCAGCAGACCCCCCAATCGACAGCGGCAGCTACTTAGACGCCTACAGAGACGCTGAGAGAGGCTGCGACGCCGACTGAGGCAGATAGGGGTAGATATAGGCATAGAGAAGGCAGCAGTCCCCCCCTCCAATCGACAGTGGCAACGACTGAGACGCCTACAGAGACGCTGACAGAGGCTGCGAAGCCGACTGAGGCAGAGAGGAGTAGATATAGGCATAGAGAAGGCAGCAGACCCACCAATCGACAGCGGCAACAACTGAGACGCCTACAGAAACGCTGACAGAGGCTGCGACGCTGACAGATGCTGCGACGCCGACTGAGACGCCGGCTGAGGCAGAGAGGGGTAGACATAGGCATAGAGAAGGCAGCAGACACCCCAATCGACAGCGGCAACAAATGAGATGCCTACAGAGACGCTGACAGAGGCTGCGACGCCGACTGAGATGCCGACTGATACAAGTAGGGGTAGATATACGCATAGAGAAGGCAGCAGACCCCTCAATCGACAGAGGCAGTGACTGAGACACCTACAGAGACGCTGACAGAGGCTGCGACGCCGACTGAGACGCCGACTGAGGCAGATAGGGGTAGATATAGGCATAGAGAATAAGCAGACCCCCCAATCGACAGCGGCAACAACTGAGACGCCTACAGAGACGCTGATAGAGGCTGCGACGCCGACTGAGTTGCCGACTGAGGCAGATAGGGGTAGATATAGGCATAGTGAAGGCAGCAGACTCCCCAATCGACAACAGCAGCGACTGAGATGCCTACAGAGACGCTGACAAGAGGCTGCGACGCCGACTGAGACGCCGGCTGAGGCAGATAGGGGTAGATATAGGCATAGAGAAGGCAGTAGACCCTCCAATCGACAGCGGAAACAATTGAGACGCATACAGAGACGCTGATAGAGGCTGAGACGCCGACAGAGATGCCGACTGAGGCAGATAGGTGTAGATATTGGCATAGAGGAGGCAGCAGACCCAGCCCAATCGACAGCGGCAGCGACTGAGACGCCTAAAGAGACGCTGACAGAGGCTGCGACGCTGACAGAGGCTGCGACGCCGACTGAGACGCCGACTGAGGCAGATAGGGGTAGATATAGGCATAGAGAAGGCAGCAGCCCCTCCCCCCCCCAATCGACAGCGGCAACGACTGAGACGCCTACAGAGAAGCTGACAGAGGCTGCGAAGCCGACTGAGGCAGAGAGGAGTAGATATAGGCATAGAGAAGGCAGCAGACCCCCCAGTCGACAGCGGCAGCGACTGAGACGCATTCAGAGAGGCTGACAGAAGCTGCGACGCTGACAGAGACGCTGACTGAGGCAGATAAGGGTAGACATAGGCATAGAGAAGGCAGCAGACCCCCCAATCGTCAGCGGCAGCGACTGAGACGCTTACAGAGATGCTGACAGCGGCTGCGACGCCGACTGAGACGCCGAATGAGGCAGATAGGGGTAGATACAGGCATTGAGAAGTCAGCAGACACCCCAATCGACAGTTGCAGCGACAGAGACACCTACAGATACGCTGACAGAGGCTGCGACGCCGACTGAGGCAGATAGGGGTAGATATTGCCATAGAGAAGGCAGCAGACCCCTCAATCAACAGCGGCAGCGACTGAGACGCCTACAGAGACGCTGACAGAGGCTGCGAAGCCGACTAAGACGCCGACTGAGGCAAAGAGGGGTAGACATAGGCATAGAGAAGGCAGCAGACCCCCAATCGACAGCGGCAACAACTGAGACGCCTACAGAGACGCTGACAGAGGCTGCGAAGCCGACTGTGGCGCCGACTGAAGCAGATAGGGGTAGATATAGGCATAGAGAATGCAGCAGACCCCCCAATCGACAGCGGCAGCTACTGAGACGCCTACAGAGACGCTGAGAGAGGTTGCGACGCCGACTGATGCGGATAGGGGTAGATATATTCATAGATAAGGCAGCAGTCCCCCCCCCCCCTCCAATCGACATCGGCAACGACTGAGACGCCTACAGAGAAGCTGACAGAGGCTGCGAAGCCGACTGAGGCAGAGAGGAGTAGATATAGGCATAGAGAAGGCAGCAGACCCCCCAGTCGACAGCGGCAGCGACTGAGATGCATACAGAGACGCTGATAGAGGCTGCGACGCCGACTGAGATGCCGACTGAGGCAGGTAGGGGTAGATATAGGCATAGAGAAGGCAGCAGACCCCCAATCGACAACGGCAGCGACTGAGACGCACACAGAGACGCTGATAGATGCTGCGACGCCGACTGAGATGCCGACTGAGGCAGGTAGGGGTAGATATAGGCATAGAGAAGCAGCAAACCCCCCCCAATCGACAGCGGCAGCGACTGAGACGCCTACAGAGACGCTGACAATGGCTGCGATGCCGACTGAGAAGCCGACAGAGGCAGATAGGGGTAGATACAGGCATAGAGAAGCAGCAGACCCTCCAATCGAAAGCTGCAGCGACTGAGACACCTACAGAGACGCTGACAGGGCTGCGATGCCGACTGAGGCAGATAGGGGTATATATTGGCATAGAGAGGCATCAGACCCCCCAATCGACAGCGGCAGCGACCGAGACGCCTACAGAGACGCTGACAGAGGCTGGGAAGCCGACTAAGTCGCCGACTGAGGCAGAGAGGGGTAGACATAGGCATAGAGACGGCAGCAGACCCCCAATCGACAGCGGCAGTGACTGAGACGCCTACAGAGACGCTGACAGAGGCTGCGACGCCGACTGAGGCAGATAGGGGTAGATATAGGCATAGAGAATGCAGCAGACCCCCCAATCGACAGCGGCAGCTACTTAGACGCCTACAGAGACGCTGAGAGAGGCTGCGACGCCGACTGATGTGGTTAGGGGTAGATATAGGCATAGAGAAATCAGCAGTCCCCCCTCCAATCGACAGTGGCAACGACTGAGACGCCTACAGAGACGCTGACAGAGGCTGCGAAGCCGACTGAGGCAGAGAGGAGTAGATATAGGCATAGAGAAGGCAGCAGACCCACCAATCGACAGCGGCAACAACTGAGACGCCTACAGAGACGCTGACAGAGGCTGCGACGCTGACAGATGCTGCGTCGCCGACTGAGACACCGGCTGAGGCAGAGAGGGGTAGACATAGGCATAGAGAAGGCAGCAGACACCCCAATCGACAGCGGCAACAAATGAGATGCCTCTAGAGATGCTGACAGAGGCTGCGACGCCGACTGAGATGCCGACTGATACAAGTAGGGGTAGATATACGCATAGAGAAGCAGCAGACCCCTCAATAGACAGAGGCAGTGACTGTGAAACCTACAGAGACGCTGACAGAGGCTGCGACGCCGACTGAGACGCCGACTGAGGCAGATAGGGGTAGATATAGGCATAGAGAATAAGCAGACCCCCCGATCGACAGCGGCAACAACTGAGACGCCTACAGAGACGCTGATAGAGGCTTGCGACGCCGACTGAGTTGCCGACTGAGGCAGATAGGGGTAGATAGTGGCATAGTGAAGGCAGCAGACTCTCCAATCGACAACAGCAGCGACTGAGATGCCTACAGAGACGCTGACAAGAGGCTGCGACGCCGACTGAGACGACGGCTGAGGCAGATAGGGGTAGATATAGGCATAGAGAAGGCAGTAGACCCTCCAATCGACAGCGGCAACAATTGAGACGCATACAGAGACGCTGATAGAGGCTGCGACGCCGACAGAGATGCCGACTGAGGCAGAGAGGTGTAGATATTGGCATAGAGGAGGCAGCAGACCCAGCCCAATCGACAGCGGCAGCGACTGAGACGCCTACAGAGACGCTGACAGAGGCTGCGACGCTGACAGAGGCTGCGACGCCGACTGAGACGCCGACTGAGGCAGATAGGGGTAGATATAGGCATAGAGAATGCAGCAGACCCCCCAATCGACAGCGGCAGCTACGCCTACAGAGACAGAGACGCTGAGAGAGGCTGCGACGCCGACTGATGCGGATAGGGGTAGATATAGGCATAGATAAGGCAGTAGTTCCCCCTCCCTCCAATCGACAGCGGCAACGACTGAGACGCCTACAGAGACGCTGACAGAGGCTGCGAAGCCGACTGAGGCAGAGAGGAGTAGATATAGGCATAGAGAAGGCAGGAGACCCCCCAATCGATAGCGGCAGCGACTGGAATGCCTACAGAGATGCTGACAAGAGGCTGCGACGCCGACTGAGACGCCGACTGAAGCAGATAGAGGCAGATATAGGCATAGAGAAGGCAGCAGACCCCCCAATCGACAGCGGCGGCGACTGAGTCACCTACAGAGACGCCTACAGAGGGTGCGACGCTGACTGAGACGCCGACTGAGGCAGATAGGGGTAGATATAGGCAAAGAGAAGGCAGCAGACCCCCCAATCGACAGCGGCAGCGACTGAGACGCCTGCAGAGACGCTGACAGAGGCTGCGACGCTGACAGAGGCTGCGCCGCTGACAGAGGCTGCGACGCCGACTGATTTGTCGACTGAGGCAGATAGGGGTAGATATAGGCATACAGACGCCTAGAGAGACGCTGACAGAGGCTGCGACGCTGACAGATTCTGCGACGCCGACTGAGACGCCGACTGAGACGCCGACTGAGACGCCGACTGAGACGCCGACTGAGACGCCGACTCAGGCAGAGAGGGGTAGACATAGGCATAGAGAAGGCAGCAGACACCCCAATCGACAGCGGCAACAAATGAGACGCCTGCAGCGACGCTGATAGAGGCTGCGACGCCGACTGAGATGCCGACTGAGGCAGGTAGGGGTAGATATAGGCATACAGAAGGCAGCAAACCCCCCCAATCGACAGCGGCAGCGACTGAGACGCCTACATAGACGCCGACAATGGCTGCGATGTCGACTGAGACGCCGACTGAGGCAGATAGGGGTAGATATAGGCATAGAGAAGGCATCAGACCCCCAATCGACAGCGGCAGCGACTGAGACGCATTCAGAGACGCTGACAGAGGCTGCGACGCCGACTGAGACGCCGACTGAGGCAGAGAAGGGTAGATATTGGCATAGAGAAGGCAGCAGACCCCCAATCGAAAGCGGCAGCGACTGAGACACCTACAGAGACGCTGACAGAGGCTGCGAAGCCGACTGAGACAGATAGGGGAAGAGATAGGTTTAGTGAAGTCAGCAGACCCCCCAATCAACAGCCACAGCGACTGAGACGCTTACAGAGACGCTGACATAGGCTGCGACGCCTACTGAGACGCCGACTGAGGCAGATAGGGGTAGATATAGGCATAGAGAATGCACCAGACCCCCCAATCGACAGCGGCAGCGACTGAGACGCATTCAGAGAGGCTGATAGAAGCTGCGACGCTGACAGAGACGCCGACTGAGGGAGATAAGGGTAGGCATAGGCATAGAGAAGGCAGCAGACCCCCCGAATCGTCAGCGGCAGCGACTGAGACGCATACAGAGATGCTGACAGAGGCTGCGACGCCGACTGAGGCAGATAGGGGTAGATACAGGCATTGATAATGCAGCAGACACCCCAATCGACAGCTGCAGCGACAGACACACCTACAGAGACGCTGACAGAGGCTGCGACGCCGACTGAGGCAGATTGGGGTAGATATTGCCATAGAGAAGGCAGCAGACCCCCCAATCAACAGCGGCAGCGACTGAGACGCCTACAGAGACGCTGACAGAGGCTGCGAAGCCGACTAAGACGCCCACTGAGGCAGAGAGGGGTAGACATAGGCATAGAGAAGGCAGCAGACCCCCAATCGACAGCGGCAACAACTGAGACGCCTACAGAGACACTGACAGAGGCTGCGAAGCCGACTGTGGCGCCGACTGAAGCAGATAGGGGTAGATATAGGCATAGAGAATGCAGCAGACCCCCCAATCGACAGCGGCAGCTACTGAGACGCCTACAGAGACGCTAAGAGAGGTTGCGACGCCGACTGATGCGGATAGGGGTAGATATAGGCATAGAGAAGGCAGCAGTCCCCCCCCTCCAATCGACAGCGGCAACGACTGAGACGCCTACAGAGAAGCTGACAGAGGCTGCGAAGCCGACTGAGGCAGAGAGGAGTAGATATAGGCATAGAGAAGGCAGCAGACCCCCCAGTCGACAGCGGCAGCGACTGAGATGCCTACAGAGACGCTGACAAGAGGCTGCGACGCCGACTGAGATGCCGACTGAGGAATATAGGGGTAGATATAGCCATAGAGAAGGCAGCAGACCCCCAATCTACAACGGCAGCGACTGAGATGAATACAGAGACGCTGAAAAGAGGCTGTGGCGCCGACAGAGACGCCGACTGAGGCAGATAGGGGTAGATATAGGCATAGAGAAGGCAGCAGACCCCCCCAATCGACAGCGGCAACAACTGAGACGCATACAGAGACGCTGATAGAGGCTGCGACGCCGACTGAGATGCCGACTGAGGCAGATAGGGGTAGATATAGGCATAGAGAAGGCAGCAGACCCCCCCAATCAACAGCGGCAGCGACTGAGACGCCTACAGAGACGCTGACATAGGCTGCGACGCCTACTGAGACGCCGACTGAGGCAGATAGGGGTAGATATAGGCATAGAGAAGGCAGCAGATCCCCAATCGACAGCGGCAGCGACTGAGACGCATTCAGAGAAGCTGACAGAAGCTACGACGCTGACAGAGACGCCGACTGAGGCAGATAAGGGTAGATACAGACATAGAGAAGGCAGCAGACCCTCCATTCGAAAGCTGCAGCGACTGAGACACCTACAGAGACGCTGACAGGGGCTGCGATGCCGACTGAGGCAGATAGGGGTATATATTGGCATAGAGATGGCAGCAGACCCCCCAATCAACAGCGGCAGCGACCGAGACGCCTACAGAGACGCTGACAGAGGCTGCGAAGTTGACTAAGACGCTGACTGAGGCAGAGAGGGGTAGACATAGGCATAGAGAAGGCAGCAGACCCCCAATCGACAGTGGCAACAACTGAGATGCCTACAGAGACGCTGACAGAGGCTGCGACGCCGACTGAGATGCCGACCGAAACAAGTAGGGGTAGATTTAGGCATAGAGAAGGCAGCAGACCCCTTAATCGACAGCGGCAGTGACTGAGACGTCTACAGAGACGCTGACAGAGGCTGCGACGCCGACTGAGACGCCGACTGAGGCAGATAGGGGTAGATATAGGCATAGAGAATGCAGAAGACCCCCCCAATCGACAGCGGCAGCTACTTAGACGCCTACAGAGACTCTGAGAGAGGCTGCGACGCCGACTGATGCGGTTAGGGGTAGATATAGGCATAGAGAAGGCAGCAGTCCCCCCCCCCCTCCAATCGACAGCGGCAACGACTGAGACGCCTACAGAGACGCTGACAGAGGCTGCGAAGCCGACTGAGGCAGAGAGGAGTAGATATAGGCATAGAGAAGGCAGCAGACCCCCCAATCGACAGCGGCAACGACTGAGACGCCTACAGAGACGCTGACAGAGGCTGCGACGCCGACTGAGACGCCGACTGAGGCCGATAGGGGTAGATATAGGCATAGAAAATGCAGCAGACCCCCCAATCGACAGCGGCAGCTACTGAGACGCCTACAGAGACGCTGACAGAGGATGCGAAGCCGACTGTGGCGCCGACTGAAGCAGATAGGGGTAGATATAGGCATAGAGAATGCAGCAGACCCCCCAATCGACAGCGGCAGCTACTGAGACGCCTACAGAGACGCTGAGAGAGGTTACGACGCCGACTGATGCGGATAGGGGTAGATATATTCATAGATAAGGCAGCAGTCCCCCCCTCCAATCGACAGCGCCAACGACTGAGACGCCTACAGAGAAGCTGACAGAGGCTGCGAAGCCGACTGAGACAGAGAGGAGTAGATATAGGCAAAGAGAAGGCAGCAGACCCCCCAGTCGACAGCGGCAGCAACTGAGATGCATACAGAGACGCTGATAGAGGCTGCGACGCCGACTGAGATGCCGACTGAGGCAGGCAGGGGTAGATATAGGCATAGAGAAGGCAGCAGACCCCCAATCGACAACGGCAGCGACTGAGACGCATACAGAGACGCTGATAGAGGCTGCGACGCCGACTGAGATGCCGACTGAGGCAGGTAGGGGTAGATATAGGCATAGAGAAGGCAGCAAACCCCCCCCCCCCCCCCCCCAATCGACAGCGGCAGCGACTGAGACGCCTACATAGACGCTGACAATGGCTGCGATGCCGACTGAGATGCCGACTGAGGCAGGTAGGGGTAGATATAGGCATAGAGAAGGCAGCAGACCCCCCCCAAGCGAAAGCTGCAGCGACTGAGACACCTACAGAGACGCTAACATGGGCTGCGATGCCGACTGAGGCAGATAGGGGTATATATTGGCATAGAGAAGGCAGCAGACCCCCCAATCAACAGCGGCAGCGACCGAGACGCCTACAGAGACGCTGACAGAGGCTGCGACGCCGACTGAGACGCCGACTGAGGCAGATAGGGGTAGATATAGGCATAGAGAATGCAGCAGACCCCCCAATCGACAGCGGCAGCTACTTAGACGCCTACAGAGACGCTGAGAGAGGCTGCGACGCCGACTGAGGCAGATAGGGGTAGATATAGGCATAGAGAAGGCAGCAGTCCCCCCCTCCAATCGACAGTGGCAACGACTGAGACGCCTACAGAGACGCTGACAGAGGCTGCGAAGCCGACTGAGGCAGAGAGGAGTAGATATAGGCATAGAGAAGGCAGCAGACCCACCAATCGACAGCGGCAACAACTGAGACGCCTACAGAGACGCTGACAGAGGCTGCGACGCTGACAGATGCTGCGACGCCGACTGAGACGCCGGCTGAGGCAGAGAGGGGTAGACATAGGCATAGAGAAGGCAGCAGACACCCCAATCGACAGCGGCAACAAATGAGATGCCTACAGAGACGCTGACAGAGGCTGCGACGCCGACTGAGATGCCGACTGATACAAGTAGGGGTAGATATACGCATAGAGAAGGCAGCAGACCCCTCAATCGACAGAGGCAGTGACTGAGACACCTACAGAGACGCTGACAGAGGCTGCGACGCCGACTGAGACGCCGACTGAGGCAGATAGGGGTAGATATAGGCATAGAGAATAAGCAGACCCCCCAATCGACAGCGGCAACAACTGAGACGCCTACAGAGACGCTGATAGAGGCTGCGACGCCGACTGAGTTGCCGACTGAGGCAGATAGGGGTAGATAAAGGCATAGTGAAGGCAGCAGACTCCCCAATCGACAACAGCAGCGACTGAGATGCCTACAGAGACGCTGACAAGAGGCTGCGACGCCGACTGAGACGCCGGCTGAGGCAGATAGGGGTAGATATAGGCATAGAGAAGGCAGTAGACCCTCCAATCGACAGCGGAAACAATTGAGACGCATACAGAGACGCTGATAGAGGCTGAGACGCCGACAGAGATGCCGACTGAGGCAGATAGGTGTAGATATTGGCATAGAGGAGGCAGCAGACCCAGCCCAATCGACAGCGGCAGCGACTGAGACGCCTAAAGAGACGCTGACAGAGGCTGCGACGCTGACAGAGGCTGCGACGCCGACTGAGACGCCGACTGAGGCAGATAGGGGTAGATATAGGCATAGAGAAGGCAGCAGCCCCGCCCCCCCCCCAATCGACAGCGGCAACGACTGAGACGCCTACAGAGAAGCTGACAGAGGCTGCGAAGCCGACTGAGGCAGAGAGGAGTAGATATAGGCATACAGAAGGCAGCAGACCCCCCAGTCGACAGCGGCAGCGACTGAGACGCATTCAGAGAGGCTGACAGAAGCTGCGACGCTGACAGAGACGCTGACTGAGGCAGATAAGGGTAGACATAGGCATAGAGAAGGCAGCAGACCCCCCAATCGTCAGCGGCAGCGACTGAGACGCTTACAGAGATGCTGACAGCGGCTGCGACGCCGACTGAGACGCCGAATGAGGCAGATAGGGGTAGATACAGGCATTGAGAAGTCAGCAGACACCCCAATCGACAGTTGCAGCGACAGAGACACCTACAGATACGCTGACAGAGGCTGCGACGCCGACTGAGGCAGATAGGGGTAGATATTGCCATAGAGAAGGCAGCAGACCCCTCAATCAACAGCGGCAGCGACTGAGATGCATACAGAGACGCTGATAGAGGC
The DNA here is from genome assembly GCA_920105625.2 of Clusia tigrina. Lineage (NCBI taxonomy): Eukaryota > Metazoa > Arthropoda > Insecta > Diptera > Clusiidae > Clusia > Clusia tigrina. The sequence continues at coordinate 235,384,405 of OV050030.1, forward strand.
TGCGACGCCGACTGAGATGCCGACTGAGGCAGGTAGGGGTAGATATAGGCATAGAGAAGGCAGCAGACCCCCAATCGACAGCGGCAACAACTGAGACGCCTACAGAGACGCTGACAGAGGCTGCGAAGCCGACTGTGGCGCCGACTGAAGCAGATAGGGGTAGATATAGGCATAGAGAATGCAGCAGACCCCCCAATCGACAGCGGCAGCTACTGAGACGCCTACAGAGACGCTGAGAGAGGTTGCGACGCCGACTGATGCGGATAGGGGTAGATATATTCATAGATAAGGCAGCAGTCCCCCCCCCCCCCCCCCCCCAATCGACATCGGCAACGACTGAGACGCCTACAGAGAAGCTGACAGAGGCTGCGAAGCCGACTGAGGCAGAGAGGAGTAGATATAGGCATAGAGAAGGCAGCAGACCCCCCAGTCGACAGCGGCAGCGACTGAGATGCATACAGAGACGCTGATAGAGGCTGCGACGCCGACTGAGATGCCGACTGAGGCAGGTAGGGGTAGATATAGGCATAGAGAAGGCAGCAGACCCCCAATCGACAACGGCAGCGACTGAGACGCACACAGAGACGCTGATAGATGCTGCGACGCCGACTGAGATGCCGACTGAGGCAGGTAGGGGTAGATATAGGCATAGAGAAGGCAGCAAACCCCCCCCAATCGACAGCGGCAGCGACTGAGACGCCTACATAGACGCTGACAATGGCTGCGATGCCGACTGAGAAGCCGACAGAGGCAGATAGGGGTAGATACAGGCATAGAGAAGGCAGCAGACCCTCCAATCGAAAGCTGCAGCGACTGAGACACCTACAGAGACGCTGACAGGGGCTGCGATGCCGACTGAGGCAGATAGGGGTATATATTGGCATAGAGAAGGCAGCAGACCCCCCAATCAACAGCGGCAGCGACCGAGACGCCTACAGAGACGCTGACAGAGGCTGGGAAGCCGACTAAGACGCTGACTGAGGCAGAGAGGGGTAGTCATAGGCATAGAGACGGCAGCAGACCCCCAATCGACAGCGGCAGTGACTGAGACGCCTACAGAGACGCTGACAGAGGCTGCGACGCCGACTGAGGCAGATAGGGGTAGATATAGGCATAGAGAATGCAGCAGACCCCCCAATCGACAGCGGCAGCTACTTAGACGCCTACAGAGACGCTGAGAGAGGCTGCGACGCCGACTGATGTGGTTAGGGGTAGATATAGGCATAGAGAAATCAGCAGTCCCCCCCTCCAATCGACAGTGGCAACGACTGAGACGCCTACAGAGACGCTGACAGAGGCTGCGAAGCCGACTGAGGCAGAGAGGAGTAGATATAGGCATAGAGAAGGCAGCAGACCCACCAATCGACAGCGGCAACAACTGAGACGCCTACAGAGACGCTGACAGAGGCTGCGACGCTGACAGATGCTACGTCGCCGACTGAGACACCGGCTGAGGCAGAGAGGGGTAGACATAGGCATAGAGAAGGCAGCAGACACCCCAATCGACAGCGGCAACAAATGAGATGCCTCTAGAGATGCTGACAGAGGCTGCGACGCCGACTGAGATGCCGACTGATACAAGTAGGGGTAGATATACGCATAGAGAAGGCAGCAGACCCCTCAATAGACAGAGGCAGTGACTGAGAAACCTACAGAGACGCTGACAGAGGCTGCGACGCCGACTGAGACGCCGACTGAGGCAGATAGGGGTAGATATAGGCATAGAGAATAAGCAGACCCCCCGATCGACAGCGGCAACAACTGAGACGCCTACAGAGACGCTGATAGAGGCTGCGACGCCGACTGAGTTGCCGACTGAGGCAGATAGGGGTAGATAGTGGCATAGTGAAGGCAGCAGACTCTCCAATCGACAACAGCAGCGACTGAGATGCCTACAGAGACGCTGACAAGAGGCTGCGACGCCGACTGAGACGACGGCTGAGGCAGATAGGGGTAGATATAGGCATAGAGAAGGCAGTAGACCCTCCAATCGACAGCGGAAACAATTGAGACGCATACAGAGACGCTGATAGAGGCTGCGACGCCGACAGAGATGCCGACTGAGGCAGAGAGGTGTAGATATTGGCATAGAGGAGGCAGCAGACCCAGCCCAATCGACAGCGGCAGCGACTGAGACGCCTACAGAGACGCTGACAGAGGCTGCGACGCTGACAGAGGCTGCGACGCCGACTGAGACGCCGACTGAGGCAGATAGGGGTAGATATAGGCATAGAGAATGCAGCAGACCCCCCAATCGACAGCGGCAGCTACGCCTACAGAGACAGAGACGCTGAGAGAGGCTGCGACGCCGACTGATGCGGATAGGGGTAGATATAGGCATAGATAAGGCAGTAGTTCCCCCTCCCTCCAATCGACAGCGGCAACGACTGAGACGCCTACAGAGACGCTGACAGAGGCTGCGAAGCCGACTGAGGCAGAGAGGAGTAGATATAGGCATAGAGAAGGCAGGAGACCCCCCAATCGATAGCGGCAGCGACTGGAATGCCTACAGAGATGCTGACAAGAGGCTGCGACGCCGACTGAGACGCCGACTGAAGCAGATAGAGGCAGATATAGGCATAGAGAAGGCAGCAGACCCCCCAATCGACAGCGGCGGCGACTGAGTCACCTACAGAGACGCCTACAGAGGGTGCGACGCTGACTGAGACGCCGACTGAGGCAGATAGGGGTGGATATAGGCAAAGAGAAGGCAGCAGACCCCCCAATCGACAGCGGCAGCGACTGAGACGCCTGCAGAGACGCTGACAGAGGCTGCGACGCTGACAGAGGCTGCGCCGCTGACAGAGGCTGCGACGCCGACTGATTTGTCGACTGAGGCAGATAGGGGTAGATATAGGCATACAGACGCCTAGAGAGACGCTGACAGAGGCTGCGACGCTGACAGATTCTGCGACGCCGACTGAGACGCCGACTGAGACGCCGACTGAGACGCCGACTGAGACGCCGACTCAGGCAGAGAGGGGTAGACATAGGCATAGAGAAGGCAGCAGACACCCCAATCGACAGCGGCAACAAATGAGACGCCTGCAGCGACGCTGATAGAGGCTGCGACGCCGACTGAGATGCCGACTGAGGCAGGTAGGGGTAGATATAGGCATACAGAAGGCAGCAAACCCCCCCAATCGACAGCGGCAGCGACTGAGACGCCTACATAGACGCCGACAATGGCTGCGATGTCGACTGAGACGCCGACTGAGGCACATAGGGGTAGATATAGGCATAGAGAAGGCATCAGACCCCCAATCGACAGCGGCAGCGACTGAGACGCATTCAGAGACGCTGACAGAGGCTGCGACGCCGACTGAGACGCCGACTGAGGCAGAGAAGGGTAGATATTGGCATAGAGAAGGCAGCAGACCCCCCAATCGAAAGCGGCAGCGACTGAGACACCTACAGAGACGCTGACAGAGGCTGCGAAGCCGACTGAGACAGATAAGGGAAGAGATAGGTTTAGTGAAGTCAGCAGACCCCCCAATCAACAGCCACAGCGACTGAGACGCTTACAGAGACGCTGACATAGGCTGCGACGCCTACTGAGACGCCGACTGAGGCAGATAGGGGTAGATATAGGCATAGAGAATGCACCAGACCCCCCAATCGACAGCGGCAGCGACTGAGACGCATTCAGAGAGGCTGACAGAAGCTGCGACGCTGACAGAGACGCCGACTGAGGGAGATAAGGGTAGGCATAGGCATAGAGAAGGCAGCAGACCCCCCGAATCGTCAGCGGCAGCGACTGAGACGCATACAGAGATGCTGACAGGGGCTGCGACGCCGACTGAGGCAGATAGGGGTAGATACAGGCATTGATAATGCAGCAGACACCCCAATCGACAGCTGCAGCGACAGACACACCTACAGAGACGCTGACAGAGGCTGCGACGCCGACTGAGGCAGATTGGGGTAGATATTGCCATAGAGAAGGCAGCAGACCCCCCAATCAACAGCGGCAGCGACTGAGACGCCTACAGAGACGCTGACAGAGGCTGCGAAGCCGACTAAGACGCCCACTGAGGCAGAGAGGGGTAGACATAGGCATAGAGAAGGCAGCAGACCCCCAATCGACAGCGGCAACAACTGAGACGCCTACAGAGACACTGACAGAGGCTGCGAAGCCGACTGTGGCGCCGACTGAAGCAGATAGGGGTAGATATAGGCATAGAGAATGCAGCAGACCCCCCAATCGACAGCGCCAGCTACTGAGACGCCTACAGAGACGCTAAGAGAGGTTGCGACGCCGACTGATGCGGATAGGGGTAGATATAGGCATAGAGAAGGCAGCAGTCCCCCCCCTCCAATCGACAGCGGCAACGACTGAGACGCCTACAGAGAAGCTGACAGAGGCTGCGAAGCCGACTGAGGCAGAGAGGAGTAGATATAGGCATAGAGAAGGCAGCAGACCCCCCAGTCGACAGCGGCAGCGACTGAGATGCCTACAGAGACGCTGACAAGAGGCTGCGACGCCGACTGAGATGCCGACTGAGGAATATAGGGGTAGATATAGCCATAGAGAAGGCAGCAGACCCCCAATCTACAACGGCAGCGACTGAGATGAATACAGAGACGCTGAAAAGAGGCTGTGGCGCCGACAGAGACGCCGACTGAGGCAGATAGGGGTAGATATAGGCATAGAGAAGGCAGCAGACCCCCCCAATCGACAGCGGCAACAACTGAGACGCATACAGAGACACTGATAGACGCTGCGACGCCGACTGAGATGCCGACTGAGGCAGGTAGGGGTAGATATAGGCATAGAGAAGGCAGCAAACCCCCCCAATCAACAGCGGCAGCGACTGAGACGCCTACAGAGACGCTGACATAGGCTGCGACGCCTACTGAGACGCCGACTGAGGCAGATAGGGGTAGATATAGGCATAGAGAAGGCAGCAGATCCCCAATCGACAGCGGCAGCGACTGAGACGCATTCAGAGAAGCTGACAGAAGCTACGACGCTGACAGAGACGCCGACTGAGGCAGATAAGGGTAGATACAGACATAGAGAAGGCAGCAGACCCTCCATTCGAAAGCTGCAGCGACTGAGACACCTACAGAGACGCTGACAGGGGCTGCGATGCCGACTGAGGCAGATAGGGGTATATATTGGCATAGAGATGGCAGCAGACCCCCCAATCAACAGCGGCAGCGACCGAGACGCCTACAGAGACGCTGACAGAGGCTGCGAAGTTGACTAAGACGCTGACTGAGGCAGAGAGGGGTAGACATAGGCATAGAGAAGGCAGCAGACCCCCAATCGACAGTGGCAACAACTGAGATGCCTACAGAGACGCTGACAGAGGCTGCGACGCCGACTGAGATGCCGACTGAAACAAGTAGGGGTAGATTTAGGCATAGAGAAGGCAGCAGACCCCTCAATCGACAGCGGCAGTGACTGAGACGTCTACAGAGACGCTGACAGAGGCTGCGACGCCGACTGAGACGCCGACTGAGGCAGATAGGGGTAGATATAGGCATAGAGAATGCAGAAGACCCCCCCAATCGACAGCGGCAGCTACTTAGACGCCTACAGAGACTCTGAGAGAGGCTGCGACGCCGACTGATGCGGTTAGGGGTAGATATAGGCATAGAGAAGGCAGCAGTCCCCCCCCCCCTCCAATCGACAGCGGCAACGACTGAGACGCCTACAGAGACGCTGACAGAGGCTGCGAAGCCGACTGAGGCAGAGAGGAGTAGATATAGGCATAGAGAAGGCAGCAGACCCCCCAATCGACAGCGGCAACGACTGAGACGCCTACAGAGACGCTGACAGAGGCTGCGACGCCGACTGAGACGCCGACTGAGGCCGATAGGGGTAGATATAGGCATAGAAAATGCAGCAGACCCCCCAATCGACAGCGGCAGCTACTGAGACGCCTACAGAGACGCTGAGAGAGGCTGCGACGCTGACAGAGACGCCGACTGAGGCCGATAGGGGTAGATATAGGCATAGAAAATGCAGCAGACCCCCCAATCGACAGCGGCAGCTACTGAGACGCCTACAGAGACGCTGAGAGAGGCTGCGACGCCGACTGATGCGGATAGAGGTAGATATAGGCATAGAGAAGGCAGTAGTCCCCCCCCCTCCAATCGACAGCGGAAACGACTGAGACGCCTACAGAGACGCTGACAGAGGCTGCGAAGCCGACTGAGGCAGAGAGGAGTAGATATAGGCATAGAGAAGGCAGCAGACCCCCCAATCGCTAGCGGCAGCGACTGGAATGCCTACAGAGATGCTGAAAAGAGGCTGCGACGCCGTCTGAGACGCCGACTGAGGCAGATAGGGGTAGATATAGGCATAGAGAAGGCAGCAGACCCCCCAGTCGACAGCGGCAGCGACTGAGACGCCTACAGAGACGCTGACAGAGGCTGCAACGCCGACTGAGACGCCGACTGAGGCTGATAGGGGTAGATATAGGCATAGAGAAGGCAGCACACCCCCCAATCGATAGCGGAAGCGACTGAGACTCCTACAGAGACGCTGACAGAGGGTACGACGCCGACTGAGACGCCGTCTGAGGCAGATAGGGGTAGATATAGGCATAGAGAAGGCAGCAGACCCCCCAATCGACAGCGGCAGCGACTGAGACGCTTAGAGAGACGCTGACAGTTTCTGCCACGCCGACAGAGGCTGCGACGCCGACTGAGGCAGAGACGGCTAGACATAGGCATAGAGAAGGCAGCAGCCCCCCCTCCAATCGACAGCAGCAACGACTGAGACGCCTACAGAGACGCTGACAGAGGCTGCGAAGCCGACTGAGGCAGAGAGGAGTAGATATAGGCATAGAGAAGTCAGCAGACCCCCCAATCGACAGCGGCAGCGACTGAGACGCCTACATAGACGCTGGCAGAAGCTGCGATGCCGACTGAGACGCCGACTGAGGCAGATAGGGGTAGATATAGGCATTGAGAAGGCATCAGACCCCCCAATCGACAGCGGCAGCGACTGAGACGCATTCAGAGACGCTGACAGAGGCTGCGACGCCGACTGAGACGCCGACCGAGGCAGATAAGGGTAGATATTGGCATAGAGAAGGCAGCAGACCCCCCAATCGACAGCGGCAGCGACTGAGACACCTACAGAGACGCTGACAGAGGCTGCGAACCCGACTGTGGCGCCGACTGAGGCAGATAGGGGAAGAGATAGGCATAGAGAAGTCAGCAGACCCCCCAAACAACAGCGGCAGAGACTGAGACGCATTCAGAGAGGCTGACAGAGGCTGCGACGCTGACTGAGACGCCGATTGAGGCAGATAAGGGAGACATAGGCATAGAGAAGGCAGCAGACCCCCCAATCGACAGCGGCAGCGACTGAGACGCTTACAGAGATGCTGACAGAGGCTGCGACGTCGACTGAGGCAGATAGGGGTAGATATTGGCATAGAGAAGGGAGCAGACCCCCCAATCAACAACGGCAGCGACTGAGATGCCTACAGAGACGCTGACAAGAGGCTGCGACGCCGACTGAGGCAGATAGGGGTAGATATAGGCATAGAGAAGGCAGCAGACCCCGCAATCGACAGCGGCAGCGACTGAGACGCCTACAGAGACGCTGACAGAGGCTGCCACGCCGACAGAGGCTGCGACGCCGACTGAGGCAGAGAGGGTTAGACATAGGCATAGAGAAGGCAGCAGCCAACCCAATCGACAGCGGCAGCGACTGACACGCCTACAGAGACGCTGACAGAGGCTGCGTCGCCGACTAAGACGCCGACTAAGACTCCGACTGAGGCAGAGAGGGGTAGACATACGCATAGAGAAGGCAGCAGACACCCAATCGACAGCGGCAACAACTGAGACGCCTACAGAGACGCTGACAGAGGCTGCGACGCCGACTGAGGCAGATGGGGGTAGATATTAGCATATTGAAAGCAGGAGACCCCCCAATCGACAGCCTCAGCGACTGAGACGCTTAGAGAGACGCTGACAGTTTCTGCCACGCCGACAGAGGCTGCGACGCCGACTGAGGCAGAGACGGCTAGACATAGGCATAGAGAAGGCAGCAAACAACCCAATCGACAGCGGCAACAACTGAGACGCATACAGCGACGCTGAGAGAGGCTGCGACGCCGACTGAGGCAGATAGGGGAAGAGATAGGCATAGAGAAGTCAGCAGAACCCCCAAACAACAGCGGCAGAGACTGAGACGCATTCAAGAAGGCTGACAGGGGCTGCGACGCTGACTGAGACGCCGATTGAGGCAGATAAGGGAGACATAGGCATAGAGAAGGCAGCAGGCCCCCCAATCGACAGCGGCAGCGACTGAGACGCTTACAGAGATGCTGACAGAGGCTGCGACGCCGACTGAGACGCCGACTGAGAAGCCGACTGAGGCAGATAGGGGTAGGTATAGGCATAGAAAAGGCAGCAGACCCCCAATCGACAGCGGCAGCGTCTGAGACACCTACAGAGACGCTGACAGACGCTGCGACGCCGACTGAGGCAGATAGGGGTAGATATTGGCATAGAGAAGGGAGCAGACCCCCCCCAATCAACAACGGCAGCGACTGAGATGCCTACAGAGACGCTGACAAGAGGCTGCGACGCCGACTGAGGCAGATAGGTGTAGATATAGGCATAGAGAAGGCAGCAGACCCCGCAATAGACAGCGGCAGCGACTGAGATGCCTACAGAGACGCTGACAGAGGCTGCCACGCCGACAGAGGCTGCGACGCCGACTGAGGCAGAGAGGGTTAGACATAGGCATAGAGAAGGCAGCAGACAACCCAATCGACAGCGGCAGCGACTGACACGCCTACAGAGACGCTGGCAGAGGCTGCGTCGCCGACTAAGACGCCGACTAAGACTCCGACTGAGGCAGAGAGGGGTAGACATAGGCATAGAGAAGGCAGCAGACACCCAATCGATAGCGGCAACAACTGAGACGCCTACAGAGACACTGACAGAGGCTGCGACGCCGACTGAGACGCCGACTGAGGCAGATGGGGGTAGATATAGGCATAGAGAAAGCAGCAGACCCCCCAATCGACAGCCTCAGCGACTGAGACGCTTAGAGAGACGCTGACAGTTTCTGCCACGCCGACAGAGGCTGCGACGCCGACTGAGGCAGAGACGGCTAGACATATGCATAGAGAAGGCAGCAGACAACCCAATCGACAGCGGCAACAACTGAGACGCATACAGAGACGCTGAGAGAGGCTGCGACGCCGACTGATGCGGATAGGGGTAGATATAGGCATAGAGAAGGCAGCAGCCCCCCCTCCAATTGACAGCGGCAACGACTGAGACGCCTACAGAGACGCTGACAGAGGCTGCGAAGCCGACTGAGGCAGAGAGGAGTAGATATAGGCATAGAGAATTCAGCAGACCCCCCAATCGACAGCGGCAGCGACTGAGACGCCTACATAGACGCTGACAATGGCTGCAATGCCGACTGAGACGCCGACTGAGACAGATAGGGGTAGATATAGGCATAGAGAAGGCATCAGACCCCCCAATCGACAGTTGCAGCGACTGAGACGCATTCAGAGACGCTGACAGAGGCTGCGACGCCGACTGAGACGCCGACCGAGGCAGATAAGGGTAGATATTGGCATAGAGAAGGCAGCAGCCAACCCAATCGACAGCGGCAGCGACTGACACGCCTACAGAGACGCTGACAGAGGCTGCGTCGCCGACTAAGACGCCGACTAAGACTCCGACTGAGGCAGAGAGGGGTAGACATAGGCATAGAGAAGGCAGCAGACACCCAATCGACAGCGGCAACAACTGAGACGCCTACAGAGACGCTGACAGAGGCTGCGACGCCGACTGTGACGCCGAATGAGGCAGATGGGGGTAGATATTGGCATAGAGAAAGCAGGAGACCCCCCAATCGACAGCCTCAGCGACTGAGACGCTTAGAGAAACGCTGACAGTTTCTGCCACGCCGACAGAGGCTGCGACGCTGACTGAGGCAGAGACGGCTAGACATAGGCATAGAGAAGGCAGCAAACAACCCAATCGACAGCGGCAACAATTGAGACGCATACAGAGACGCTGAGAGAGGCTGCGACGCCGACTGAGGCAGATAGGGGAAGAGATAGGCATAGAGAAGTCAGCAGACCCCCCAAACAACAGCGGCAGAGACTGAGACGCATTCAAGAAGGCTGACAGAGGCTGCGACGCTGACTGAGACGCCGATTGAGGCAGATAAGGGAGACATAGGCATAGAGAAGGCAGCAGACCCCCCAATCGACAGCGGCAGCGACTGAGACGCTTACAGAGATGCTGACAGAGGCTGCGACGCCGACTGAGACGCCGACTGAGAAGCCGACTGAGGCAGATAGGGGTAGGTATAGGCATAGAAAAGGCAGCAGACCCCCAATCGACAGCGGCAGCGTCTGAGACACCTACAGAGACGCTGACAGAGGCTGCGACGCCGACTGAGGCAGATATTGGTAGATATTGGCATAGAGAAGGGAGCAGACCCCCCAATCAACAACAGCAGCGACTGAGATGCCTACAGAGACGCTGACAAGAGGCTGCGACGCCGACTGAGGCAGATAGGTGTAGATATAGGCATAGAGAAGGCAGCAGACCCCGCAATAGACAGCGGCAGCGACTGAGACGCCTACAGAGACGCTGACAGAGGCTGCCACGCCGACAGAGGCTGCGACGCCGACTGAGGCAGAGAGGGTTAGACATAGGCATAGAGAAGGCCGCAGACAACCCAATCGACAGCGGCAGCGACTGACACGCCTACAGAGACGCTGACAGAGGCTGCGTCGCCGACTAAGACGCCGACTAAGACTCCGACTGAGGCAGAGAGGGGTAGACATAGGCATAGAGAAGGCAGCAGACACCCAATCGACAGCGGCAACAACTGAGACGCCTAGAGAGACACTGACAGAGGCTGCGACGCCGACTGAGACGCCGACTGAGGCAGATGGGGGTAGATATAGGCATAGAGAAAGCAGCAGACCCCCCAATCGACAGCCTCAGCGACTGAGACGCTTAGAGAGACGCTGACAGTTTCTGCCACGCCGACAGAGGCTGCGACGCCGACTGAGGCAGAGACGGCTAGACATATGCATAGAGAAGGCAGCAGACAACCCAATCGACAGCGGCAACAACTGAGACGCATACAGAGACGCTGAGAGAGGCTGCGACGCCGACTGATGCGGATAGGGGTAGATATAGGCATAGAGAAGGCAGCAGCCCCCCCTCCAATTGACAGCGGCATAGACTGAGACGCCTACAGAGACGCTGACAGAGGCTGCGAAGCCGACTGAGGCAGAGAGGAGTAGATATAGGCATAGAGAATTCAGCAGACCCCCCAATTGACAGCGGCAGCGACTGAGACGCCTACATAGAGGCTGCAATGCCGACTGAGACGCCGACTGAGACAGATAGGGGTAGATATAGGCATAGAGAAGGCATCAGACCCCCCAATCGACAGTTGCAGCGACTGAGACGCATTCAGAGACGCTGACAGAGGCTGCGACGCCGACTGAGACGCCGACCGAGGCAGATAAGGGTAGATATTGGCATAGAGAAGGCAGCAGACCCCCCCAATCGACAGCGGCAGCGACTGAGACACCTACTAAGAGATGCTGACAGAGGCTGCGACGCCGACTGAGAAGCCGAATGAGGCAGATAGGGGTAGATACAGGCATAGAGAAGGCAGCAGACCCTCCAATCGACAGCTGCAGCGACTGAGATTCCTACAGAGACGCTGACAAGAGGCTGCGACGCCGACTGAGACGCCGACTGAGGCAGATAGGGGTAGATATAGGCATAGAGAAGGCAGCAGACCCCCCAATCGACAGCGGCAGCGACTGAGACGCATACAGAGACGCTGATAGAGGCTGCCACGCCGACTGAGATGCCGACTGATGCAGGTAGGGGTAGATATAGGCATAGCGAAGGCAGCAAACCCCCCCAATCGACAGCGGCAGCGACTGAGACGCCTACATAGACGCTGACAATGGCTGCGATGCCGACTGAGACGCCGACTGAGGCAGATAGGGGTAGATATAGGCATAGAGAAGGCATCAGACCCCCCAATCGGCAGCGGCAGCGACTGAGACGCATTCAGAGATGCTGACAGAGGCTGCGACGCCGACTGAGACTCCGACTGTGGCAGTGAAGAGTAGATATTGGCATAGAGAAGGCAGCAGACCTCCCCAATCGAAAGCGGCAGCGACTGAGACACCAACAGAGACGCTGACAGAGGCTGCGAAGCCGACTGTGGCGCCGACTGAGGCAGATAGGGGAAGAGATAGGTTTCGAGAAGTCAGCAGACCCCCCAATCAACAGCGGCAGCGACTGAGACGCCTACAGAGACGCTGACATAGGCTGCGACGCCTACTGAGACGCCGACTGAGTCAGATAGGGGTAGATATAGGCATAGAGAAGGCAGCAGATCCCCAATCGACAGCGGCAGCGACTGAGACGCATTCAGAGAGGCTGACAGAAGCTGCGACGCTGACACAGACGCCGACTGAGGCAGATAAGGGTAGACATAGGCATAGAGAAGGCAGCAGACCCCCCCAATCGACAACGGCAGTGACTGAGACGCTTGCAGAGATGCTGACAGAGGCTGCGACGCCGACTGAGACGCCGAATGAGGCAGATAGGGGTAGATACAGGCATAGAGAAGGCAGCAGACCCCCCAATCGACAGCGGCAGCGACTGAGACACCTACAGAGACGCTGAGAGAGGCTGCGACGCCGACCGATGCGGATAGGGGTAGATATTGGCATAGAGAAGGGAGCAGACCCCCCAATCAACAACGGCAGCGACTGAGATGCCTACAGAGACGCTGACAAGAGGCTGCGACGCCGACTGAGGCAGATAGGGGTAGATATAGGCATAGAGAAGGCAGCAGACCCCGCAATCGACAGCGGCAGCGACTGAGACGCCTACAGAGACGCTGACAGAGGCTGCCACGCCGACAGAGGCTGCGACGGCGACTGAGGCAGAGAGGGTTAGACATAGGCATAGAGAAGGCAGCAGCCAACCCAATCGACAGCGGCAGCGACTGACACGCCTACAGAGACGCTGACAGAGGCTGCGTCGCCGACTAAGACGCCGACTAAGACTCCGACTGAGGCAGAGAGGGGTAGACATACGCATAGAGAAGGCAGCAGACACCCAATCGACAGCGGCAACAACTGAGACGCCTACAGAGACGCTGACAGAGGCTGCGACGCCGACTGTGACGCCGACTGAGGCAGATGGGGGTAGATATTGGCATAGAGAAAGCAGGAGACCCCCCAATCGACAGCCTCAGCGACAGAGACGCTTAGAGAGACGCTGACAGTTTCTGCCACGCCGACAGAGGCTGCGACGCCGACTGAGGCAGAGACGGCTAGACATAGGCATAGAGAAGGCAGCAAACAACCCAATCGACAGCGGCAACAACTGAGACGCATACAGAGACGCTGAGAGAGGCTGCGACGCCGACTGAGGCAGATAGGGGAAGAGATAGGCATAGAGAAGTCAGCAGACCCCCCAAACAACAGCGGCAGAGACTGAGACGCATTCAAGAAGGCTGACAGGGGCTGCGACGCTGACTGGGACGCCGATTGAGGCAGATAAGGGAGACATAGGCATAGAGAAGGCAGCAGACCCCCCAATCGACAGCGGCAGCGACTGAGACGCTTACAGAGATGCTGACAGAGGCTGCGACGCCGACTGAGACGCCGACTGAGAAGCCGACTGAGGCAGATAGGGGTAGGTATAGGCATAGAAAAGGCAGCAGACCCCCAATCGACAGCGGCAGCGTCTGAGACACCTACAGAGACGCTGACAGAGGCTGCGACGCCGACTGAGGCAGATAGGGGTAGATATTGGCATAGAGAAGGGAGCAGACCCCCCAATCAACAACGGCAGCGACTGAGATGCCTACAGAGACGCTGACAAGAGGCTGCGACGCCGACTGAGGCAGATAGGTGTAGATATAGGCATAGAGAAGGCAGCAGACCCCGCAATAGACAGCGGCAGCGACTGAGACGCCTACAGAGACGCTGACAGAGGCTGCGACGCCGACTGAGGCAGAGAGGGTTAGACATAGGCATAGAGAAGGCAGCAGACAACCCAATCGACAGCGGCAGCGACTGACACGCCTACAGAGACGCTGACAGAGGCTGCGTCGCCGACTAAGACGCCGACTAAGACTCCGACTGAGGCAGAGAGGGGTAGACATAGGCATAGAGAAGGCAGCAGACACCCAATCGATAGCGGCAACAACTGAGACGCCTACAGAGACACTGACAGAGGCTGCGACGCCGACTGAGACGCCGACTGAGGCAGATGGGGGTAGATATAGGCATAGAGAAAGCAGCAGACCCCCCAATCGACAGCCTCAGCGACTGAGACGCTTAGAGAGACGCTGACAGTTTCTGCCACGCCGACAGAGGCTGCGACGCCGACTGAGGCAGAGACGGCTAGACATATGCATAGAGAAGGCAGCAGACAACCCAATCGACAGCGGCAACAACTGAGACGCATACAGAGACGCTGAGAGAGGCTGCGACGCCGACTGATGCGGATCGGGGTAGATATAGGCATAGAGAAGGCAGCAGCCCCCCCAATCGACAGCCTCAGCGACTGAGACGCTTAGAGAGACGCTGACAGTTTCTGCCACGCCGACAGAGGCTGCGACGCCGACTGAGGCAGAGACGGCTAGACATATGCATAGAGAAGGCAGCAGACAACCCAATCGACAGCGGCAACGACTGAGACGCCTACAGAGACGCTGACAGAGGCTGCGAAGCCGACTGAGGCAGAGAGGAGTAGATATAGGCATAGAGAATTCAGCAGACCCCCCAATCGACAGCGGCAGCGACTGAGACGCCTACATAGACGCTGCAATGCCGACTGAGACGCCGACTGAGACAGATAGGGGTAGATATAGGCATAGAGAAGGCATCAGACCCCCCAATCGACAGTTGCAGCGACTGAGACGCATTCAGAGACGCTGACAAAGGCTGCGACGCCGACTGAGACGCCGACCGAGGCAGATAAGGGTAGATATTGGCATAGAGAAGGCAGCAGACCCCCCAATCGACAGCGGCAGCGACTGAGACGCATACAGAGACGCTGATAGAGGCTGCCACGCCGACTGAGATGCCGACTGATGCAGGTAGGGGTAGATATAGGCATAGCGAAGGCAGCAAACCCCCCCAATCGACAGCGGCAGCGACTGAGACGCCTACATAGACGCTGACAATGGCTGCGATGCCGACTGAGACGCCGACTGAGGCAGATAGGGGTAGATATAGAGAAGGCATCAGACCCCCCAATCGGCAGCGGCAGCGACTGAGACGCCTACAGAGACGCTGACATAGGCTGCGACGCCTACTGAGACGCCGACTGAGGCAGATAGGGGTAGATATAGGCATAGAGAAGGCAGCAGATCCCCAATCGACAGCGGCAGCGGCTGAGACGCATTCAGAGAGGCTGACAGAAGCTGCGACGCTGACACAGACGCCGACTGAGGCAGATAAGGGTAGACATAGGCATAGAGAAGGCAGCAGACCCCCCCAATCGACAACGGCAGTGACTGAGACGCTTGCAGAGATGCTGACAGAGGCTGCGACGCCGACTGAGACGCCGAATGAGGCAGATAGGGGTAGATACAGGCATAGAGAAGGCAGCAGACCCTCCAATCGACAGCTGCAGCGACTGAGACACCTACAGAGACGCTGAGAGAGGCTGCGACGCCGACCGATGCGGATAGGGGTAGATATAGGCATAGAGAAGGCAGCAGCCCCCCCTCCAATTGACAGCGGCAACGACTGAGACGCCTACAGAGACGCTGACAGAAGCTGCGAAGCCGACTGAGGCAGAGAGGAGTAGATATAGGCATAGAGAAGGCAGCAGACCCCCCAATCGACAGCGGCAGCGACTGAGACGCCTACATGGACGCTGACAATGGCTGCAATGCCGACTGAGACGCCGACTGAGACAGATAGGGGTAGATATAGGCATAGAGAAGGCATCAGACCCCCCAATCGACAGTTGCAGCGACTGAGACGCATTCAGAGACGCTGACAGAGGCTGCGACGCCGACTGAGACGCCGACCGAGGCAGATAAGGGTAGATATTGGCATAGAGAAGGCAGCAGACCCCCCCAATCGACAGCGGCAGCGACTGAGACACCTACAGAGATGCTGACAGAGGCTGCGAAGCCGACTGTGGCGCCGACTGAGGCAGATAGGGGAAGAGATAGGCATAGAGAAGTCAGCAGACCCCCCAAACAACAGCGGCAGAGACTGAGACGCATTCAGAGAGGCTGACAGAGGCTGCGACGCTGACTGAGACGCCGATTGAGGCAGATAAGGGAGACATAGGCATAGAGAAGGCATAGAGCGGCAGCGACTGAGACGCTTACAGAGATGCTGACAGAGGCTGCGACGCAGACTGAGACGCCGACTGAGAAGCCGACTGAGGCAGATAGGGGTAGATATAAGCATAGAAAAGGCAGCAGACCCCCAATCGACAGCGACAGCGTCTGAGACACCTACAGAGACGCTGACAGAGGCTGCGACGCCGACTGAGGCAGATAGGGGTAGATGCTGGCATAGAGAAGGGAGCAGACCCCCCAATCCACAACGGCAGCGACTGAGATGCCTACAGAGACGCTGACAAGAGGCTGCAACGCCGACTGAGACGCCGACTGAGGCAGATAGGGGTAGATATAGGCATAGAGAAGGCAGCAGACCCCGCAATCGACAGCGGCAGCGACTGAGAAGCCTACAGAGACGCTGACAGAGGCTGCCACGCCGACAGAGGCTGCGACGCCGACTGAGGCAGAGAGGGTTAGACATTGGCATAGAGAAGGCAGCAGACAACCAAATCGACAGCGGCAGCGACTGACACGCCTACAGAGACGCTGACAGAGGCTGCGACGCCGACTAAGACGCCGACTAAGACTCCGACTGAGGCAGAGAGGGGTAGACATAGGCATAGAGAAGGCAGCAGACACCCAATCGACAGCGGCAACAACTGAGACGCCTACAGAGACGCTGACAGAGGCTGCGACGCCGACTGAGACGCCGACTGAGGCAGATGGGGGTAGATATAGGTATAGAGAAAGCAGCAGACCCCCCAATCGACAGCGGCAGCGACTGAGACGCTTACAGAGACGCTGGCAGAGACTACCACGCCGACAGAGGCTGCGACGCCGACTGAGGCAGAGAGGATTAGACATAGGCATAGAGAAGGCAGCAGATAACCCAATCGACAGCGGCAACAACTGAGACGCATACAGAGACGCTGAGAGAGGCTGCGACGCCGACTGATGCGGATAGGGGTAGATATAGGCATAGAGAAGGCAGCAATCCCCCCCGCTCCAATCGACAGCGGCAACGACTGAGACGCCTACAGAGACGCTGACAGAGGCTGCGAAGCCGACTGAAGCAGAGAGGAGTAGATATAGGCATAGAGAAGGCAGCAGACCCCCAATCGACAGCGGCAGCGTCTGAGACACCTACAGAGACGCTGACAAGAGGCTGCGACGCCGACTGAGACGCCGACTGAGGCAGATAGGGGTAGATATAGGCATAGAGAAGGCAGCAGACCCCCCAATCGACAGCGGCAGCAACTGAGACGCATACAGAGACGCTGATAGAGGCTGCGACGCCGACTGATGCAGGTAGGGGTAGATATAGGCATAGAGAAGGCAGCAGACCCCCAATCGACAACGGCAGCGACTGAGATTCCCACAGAGCTCTGACAAGAGGCTGCGACGCCGACTGAGACGCCGACTGAGACGCCGACTGAGACGCCGACTGAGGCAGATAGGGGTAGATATAGGCATAGAGAAGGCAGCAGACCCCCCAATCGACAGCGGCAGCGACTGAGACGCATACAGAGACGCTGACAATGGCTGCGATGCCGACTGAGACGCCGACTGAGGCAGATAGGGGTAGATATAGGCATAGAGAAGGCATCAGACCCCCCAATCGGCAGCGGCAGCGACTGAGACGCATTCAGAGACGCTGACAGAGGCTGCGACGCCGACTGAGGCAGATAGGGGTAGATATTGGCATAGAGAAGGCAGCAGACCCCCCAATCAACAGTGGCAGCGACTGAGACGCCTACAGAGACGCTGACAGAGGCTGCGAAGCCGACTGAGATGCCGACTGATGCAGGTAGGGGTAGATATAGGCATAGAGAAGGCAGCAAACCCCCCCCCAATCGACAGCGGCAGCGACTGAGACGCCTACATAGACGCTGACAATGGCTGCGATGCCGACTGAGACGCCGACTGAGGCAGATAGGGGTAGATATAGGCATAGAGAAGGCATCAGACCCCCCAATCGGCAGCGGCAGCGACTGAGACGCATTCAGAGACGCTGACAGAGGCTGCGACGCCGACTGAGGCAGATAGGGGTAGATATTGGCATAGAGAAGGCAGCAGACCCCCCAATCAACAGTGGCAGCGACTGAGACGCCTACAGAGACGCTGACAGAGGCTGCGAAGCCGACTAAGACGCTGACTGAGGCAGAGAGGGGTAGACATAGGCATAGAGAAGGCAGCAGACCCCCAATCAACAGCGGCAACAACTGAGACGCCTGCAGAGACGCTGACAGAGGCTGCGACGCCGACTGAGATGCCGACTGAAACAAGTAGGGGTAGATGTAGGCATAGAGAAGGCAGCAGGCCCCTCAATCGTCAGCGGCAGTGACTGAGACACCAACAGAGACGCTGACAGGGGCTGCGAAGCCGACTGTGTCGCCGACTGAGGCAGATAGGGGAAGAGATAGGTTTCGAGAAGTCAGCAGACCCCCCAATCAACAGCGGCAGCGACTGAGACGCCTACATAGACGCTGACATAGGCTGCGACGCCTACTGAGACGCCGACTGAGGCAGATAGGGGTAGATATAGGCATAGAGAAGGCAGCAGATCCCCAATCGACAGCGGCAGCGACTGAGACGCATTCAGAGAGGCTGACAGAGGCTGCGACGCTGACACAGACGCCGACTGAGGCAGATAAGGGTAGATATAGGCATAGAGAAGGCAGCAGACCCCCCAATCGACAACGGCAGTGACTGAGACGCTTACAGAGATGCTGACAGAGGCTGCGACGCCGACTGAGACGCCGAATGAGGCAGATAGGGGTAGATACAGGCATAGAGAAGGCAGCAGACCCTCCAATCGACAGCTGCAGCGACTGAGACGCCTACAGAGACGCTGACAGAGGCTGCGACGCCGACTGAGGCAGATAGGGGTAGATATTGGCATAGAGAAGGCAGCAGACCCCCCCAATCAAAAGCGGCAGCGACTGAGACGCCTACAGAGACGCTGACAGAGGCTGCGAAGCCGACTAAGACGCTGACTGAGGCAGAGAGGGGTAGACATAGGCATAGAGAAGGCAGCAGACCCCCAATCAACAGCGGCAACAACTGAGACGCCTGCAGAGACGCTGACAGAGGCTGCGACGCCGACTGAGATGCCGACTGAAACAAGTAGGGGTAGATGTAGGCATAGAGAAGGCAGCAGGCCTCTCAATCGACAGCGGCAGTGACTGAGACGCCTACAGAGACGCTGACAGAGGCTGCGACGCCGTCTGAGACGCCGACTGAGGCAGATAGGGGTAGATATAAACATAGAGATGGCAGCAGACCCCCAATCGAGAACGGCAGCGACTGAGATGCCTACAGAGACGCTGACAACAGGCTGCGACGCCGACTGAGGCAGATAGGGGTAGATATAGGCATAGAGAAGGCAGCAGACCCCGCAATCGACAGCGGCAGCGACTGAGACGCCTACAGATACGCTGACAGAGGCTGCCACGCCGACAGAGGCTGCGACGCCGACTGAGGCAGAGAGGGTTAGACATAGGCATAGAGAAGGCAGCAGACAACCCAATCGACAGCGGCAGCGACTGACACGCCTACAGAGACGCTGACAGAGGCTGCGTCGCCGACTAAGACGCCGACTAAGACTCCGACTGAGGCAGAGAGGGGTAGACATAGGCATAGAGAAGACAGCAGACACCCAATCGACAGCGGCAACAACTGAGACGCCTCCAGAGACGCTGACAGAGGCTGCGACGCCGACTGAGACGCCGACTGAGGCAGATGGGGGTAGATATAGGCATAGAGAAAGCAGCAGACCCCCCAATCGACAGCCTCAGCGACTGAGACGCTTAGAGAGACGCTGACAGTTTCTGCCACGCCGACAGAGGCTGCGACGCCGACGGAGGCAGAGACGGCTAGACATAGGCATAGAGAAGGCAGCAGACAACCCAATCGACAGCGGCAACAACTGAGACGCATACAGAGACGCTGAGAGAGGCTGCGACGCCGACTGATGCGGATAGGGGTAGATATAGGCATAGAGAAGGCAGCAGCCCCCCCCCCCAATTATCAGCGGCAACGACTGAGACGCCTACAGAGATGCTGACAGAGGCTGCAATGCCGACTGAGACGCCGACTGAGACGCCGACTGAGACAGATAGGGGTAGATATTGGCATAGAGAAGGCATCAGACCCCCCAATCGACAGTTGCAGCGACTGAGACGCATTCAGAGACGCTGACAGAGGCTGCGACGCCGACTGAGACGCCGACCGAGGCAGATAAGGGTAGATATTGGCATAGAGAAGGCAGCAGACCCCCCCAATCGACAGCGGCAGCGACTGAGACACCTACAGAGACGCTGACAGAGGCTGCGAAGCCGACTGAGGCAGATAGGGGTAGATGTTGGCATAGAGAAGGGAGCAGACCCCCCAATCCACAACGGCAGCGACTGAGATGCCTACAGAGACGCTGACAAGAGGCTGCAACGCCGACTGAGACGCCGACTGAGGCAGATAGGGGTAGATATAGGCATAGAGAAGGCAGCAAACCCCGCAATCGACAGCGGCAGCGACTGAGAAGCCTACAGAGACGCTGACAGAGGCTGCCACGCCGACAGAGGCTGCGACGCCGACTGAGGCAGAGAGGGTTAGACATAGGCATAGAGAAGGCAGCAGACAACCAAATCGACAGCGGCAGCGACTGACACGCCTACAGAGACGCTGACAGAGGCTGCGACGCCGACTAAGACGCCGACTAAGACTCCGACTGAAGCAGAGAGGGGTAGACATAGGCATAGAGAAGGCAGCTGACACCAAATCGACAGCGGCAACAACTGAGACGCCCGCAGAGACGCTGACAGAGGCTGCGACGCCGACTGAGACGCCGACTGAGGCAGATGGGGGTAGATATAGGTATAGAGAAAGCAGCAGACCCCCTAATCGACAGCGGCAGCGACTGAGACGCTTACAGAGACGCTGGCAGAGACTACCACGCCGACAGAGGCTGCGACGCCGACTGAGGCAGAGAGGATTAGACATAGGCATAGAGAAGGCAGCAGATAACCCAATCGACAGCGGCATCAACTGAGACGCATACAGAGACGCTGAGAGAGGCTGCGACGCCGACTGATGCGGATAGGGGTAGATATAGGCATAGAGAAGGCAGCAGTCCCCCCCGCTCCAATCGACAGCGGCAACGACTGAGACGCCTACAGAGACGCTGACAGAGGCTGCGAAGCCGACTGAAGCAGAGAGGAGTAGATATAGGCATAGAGAAGGCAGCAGACCCCCAATCGACAGCGGCAGCGTCTGAGACACCTACAGAGACGCTGACAAGAGGCTGCGACGCTGACTGAGACGCCGACTGAGGCAGATAGGGGTAGATATAGGCATAGAGAAGGCAGCAGACCCCCAATCGACAGCGGCAGCGACTGAGACTCATACAGAAACGCTGATAGAGGCTGCGACGCCGACTGAGATGCCGATTGATGCAGGTAGGGGTAGATATAGGCATAGAGAAGGCAGCAAACCCCCCCAATCGACAGCGGCAGCGACTGAGACGCCTACATAGACGCTGACAATGGCTGCGATGCCGACTGAGACGCCGACTGAGGCAGATAGGGGTAGATATAAGCATAGAGAAGGCATCAGACCCCCCAATCGGCAGCGGCAGCGACTGAGACGCATTCAGAGACGCTGACAGAGGCTGCGACGCCGACTGAGACGCCGACTGTGGCAGTGAAGGGTAGATATTGGCATAGAGAAGGCAGCAGACCTCCCCAATCGAAAGCGGCAGCGACTGAGACACCAACAGAGACGCTGACAGAGGCTGCGAAGCCGACTGTGGCGCCGACTGAGGCAGATAGGGGAAGAGATAGGTTTCGAGAAGTCAGCAGACCCCCCAATCAACAGCGGCAGCGACTGAGACGCATTCTGAGAGGCTGACAGACGCTGCGACGCTGACACAGACGCCGACTGAGGCAGATAGGGGTAGCTACAGGCATAGAGAAGGCAGCAGACTCTCCAATCGACAGCTGCAGCGACTGAGACACCTACAGAGACGCTGACAGAGGCTGCGACGCCGACTGAGGCAGATAGGGGTAGATATTGGCATAGAGAAGGCAGCAGACCCCCCCAATCAACAGCGGCAGCGACTGAGACGCCTACAGAGACGCTGACAGAGGCTGCGAAGCCGACTAAGACGCTGACTGAGGCAAAGAGGGGTAGACATAGGCATAGAGAAGGCAGCAGACCCCCAATCGACAGCGGCAACAACTGAGACGCCTGCAGAGACGCTGACAGAGGCTGCGATGCCGACTGAGACGCCGACTGAGGCAGATAGGGGTAGATATAAACATAGAGAAGGCAGCAGACCCCCAATCGACAACGGCAGCGACTGAGATGCCTACAGAGACGCTGACAACCGGCTGCGACGTCGACTGAGACGCCGACTGAGGCAGATAGGCGTAGATATAGGCACAGAGAAGGCAGCAGACCCCCCAATCGAAAGCGGCAGCAACTTAGACGCCTACAGAGACGCTGACAGAGGCTGCGACGTTGACAGAGGCTGCGACGCCGACTGAGGCAGAGAGGTTTAGACATAGGCATAGAGAAGGCAGCAGACAACCCAATCGACAGCGGCAACAACTGAGACGCATACAGAGACGCTGACAGAGGCTGCGAAGCTGACTGTGACGCCGACTGAGGCGCGTAGGGGTAGATATAGGCATAGAGAAGGCAGCAGACCCACCAATCGACAGCGGCAACAACTGTGACGCCTACAGAGACGCTAATAGAGGCTGCGACGCCTACTGAGATGCCGACTGAGCCAGATAGGGGTAGAAATAGGCATTCAGAAGGCAGCAGACCCCCCAATCGACAGCGGCAGCGACTGAGACGCCTACAGAGACGCTGATAGAGGCTGCGAAGCCGACTGAGGCAGAGAGGAGTATATATAGGCATAGAGAAGGCAGCAGACCCCCCAATCGACAGCGGCAGCGACTGAGATGCCTACAGAGACGCTGACAAGAGGCTGCGACGCCGACTGAGGCAGATAGGGGTAGATATAAACATAGAGAAAGCAGCAGACCCCCAATCGAGAGCGGCAGCGACTGAGACGCCTACAGAGTCGCTGACAGAGGCTGCGAAGCCGACTGTGATGCCGACTGAGGCGCGTAGGGCATAGAGAAGGCAGCAGACCCACCAATCGACAGCGGCAACAACTGTGACGCCTACAGATACGCTAATAGAGGCTGCGACGCTGACAAATGTTGCGACGCCGACTGAGACGCCGGCTGAGGCAGAGAGGGGTAGACATAGGCATAGAGAAGGCAGCAGACACCCCAATCGACAGCGGCAACAAATGAGACGCCTACAGAGACGCTGACAGAGGCTGCGACGCCGACTGAGATGCCGACTGAGGCAGGTAGGGGTAGATATAGGCATAGAGAATGCAGCAGACCCCCCAATCGACAGCGGCAGCGATTGAGACGCCTACATAGACGCTGACAATGGCTGCGATGCCGACTGAGACGCCGACTGAGGCAGATAGGGGTAGATATAGGCATAGAGAAGGCATCAGACCCCCGAATCGACAGCGGCAGCGACTGAGACGCCTACAGAGACGCTGACATATTCTGCGACGCCGACAGAGATGCCGACTGAGTCAGATAGGGGTAGATATAGGCATAGAGAAGGCAGCAGTCCCCCCCCTCCCCCTACAATCGACAGCGGCAACGACTGAGACGCCTACAGAGATGCTGACAGAGGCTGCGAAGCCGACTGAGGCAGAGAGGAGTAGATATAGGCATAGAGAAGGTAGCAGGCCCCTAAATCGACAGCGGCAGCGACTGAGACGCATACTGAGACGCTGAGAGAGGCTGCGACGCCGACTGATGCGGATAGGGGTAGATATAGGCATAGATAAAGCAGCAGTCCCCCCCCTCCAATCGACAGCGGCAACGACTGAGATGCCTACAGAGACGCTGACAGAGGCTGCGAAGCCGACTGATTCAGAGAGGAGTAGATATAGGCATAGAGAAGGCAGCAGACCCCCCAATCGACAGCGGCAGCGACTGAGATGCCTACAGAGACGCTGACAAGAGGCTGCGACGCCGACTGAGACGCCGACTGAGGAATATAGGGGTAGATATAGGCATAGAGAAGGCAGCAGACCCCCAATCAACAACGGCAGCGACTGAGATTCCTACAGAGACGCTGACAAGGGGCTGCGACGCCGACTGTGGCGCCGACTGAGGCAGATAGGGGAAGAGATAGGTTTAGAGAAGTCAGCAGACCCCCCAATCGACAGCGGCAGCGACTGAGACGCCTACAGAGACGCTGACAGAGGCTGCGAAGCCGACTGAGGCAGAGAGGAGTAGATATATGCATAGAGAAGGCAGCAGACCCCCAATCGACAACGGCAGCGACTGAGATGCATTCAGAGAGGCTGACAGAAGCTGCGACGCTGACACAGACGCCGACTGAGGCAGATAAGGGTAGACATAGGCATAGAGAAGGCAGCAGACCCCCCCCAATCGACAGCGGCAGTGACTGAGACGCTTACAGAGATGCTGACAGAGGCTGCGACGCCGACTGAGACGCCGACTGAGGCAGATAGGGGTAGATAGAGGCATAGAGAAGGCAGCAGACCCTCCAATCGACAGCTGCAGCGACTGAGACACCTACAGAGACGCTGACAGAGGCTGCGACGCCGACTGAGGCAGATAGGGGTAGATATAGTTACAGGGAAGGCAGCAGACCCCCCAATCGGAAGCGGCAGCAACTGAGACGCCTACAGAGACGCTGACAGAGGCTGCGAAGCCGACTGAGGCAGAGAGGAGTAGATATAGGCATAGAGAAGGCAGCAGACCCCCCAATCGACAGCGGCAGCGACTGAGACGCCTACAGAGACGCTGACAGAGGCTGCGAAGCCGACTGTGACGCCGACTGAGGCGCGTAGGGGTAGATATAGGCATAGAGAAGGCAGCATACCCACCAATCGACAGCGGCAACAACTGTGACGCCTACAGAGACGCTAATAGAGGCTGCGAAGCTAACTGAGGCAGGTAGATGTAGAACTAGACATTCAGAAGGCAGCAGACCCCACAATCGACAGCGGTAGCGACTGAGACGCCTACAGAGACGCTGACAGAGGCTGCGACGCCGACTGAGGCAGATAGGGGTAGACATAGGCATAGAGAAGGCAGCAGACACCCCAATCGACAGCGGCAACAAATGAGACGCCTACAGAGACGCTGACAGAGGCTGCGAAGCCGACTGTGGAGCCGACTGAGGCAGATAGGGGAAGAGATAGGCATAGAGAAGTCAGCAGACCCCCAATCAACAGCGGCAGCGACTGAGACGCCTACAGAGACGATGACATAGGCTGCGACGCCGACTGAGATGCCGACTGAGTCAGATAGGGGTAGATATAGGCATAGATAAGGCAGCAGTCCCCCCCCTCCCCCTCCAATCGACAGCGGCAACGACTGAGACGCCTACAGAGATGCTGACAGAGGCTGCGAAACCGACTGAGGCAGAGAGGAGTAGATATAGGCATAGAGAAGGCAGCAGGACCCCAATCGACAGCGGCAGCGACTGAGACGCATACAGAGACGCTGAGAGAGGCTGCGACGCCGACTGAGATGCCGACTGAGGCAGGTAGGGGTAGATATAGGCATAGAGAAGGCAGCAAAACCCCCCCAATCGACAGCGACTGAGATGCCTACATAGACGCTGACAATGGCTACGATGCCGACTGAGACGCCGACTGAGGCAGATAGGGGTAGATATAGGCATAGAGAAGGCATCAGACCCCCCAATCGGCTGCGGCAGCGACTGAGACGCATTCAGAGACGCTGACAGAAGCTGCGACGCCGACAGAGGCTGCGACGCCGACTGAGATGCCGACTGAGGCAGGTAGGGGTAGATATAGGCATAGAGAATGCAGCAGACCCCCCAATCGACAGCGGCAGCGACTGAGACGCCTACATAGACGCTGACAATGGCTGCGATGCCGACTGAGACGCCGACTGAGGCAGATAGGGGTAGATATAGGCATAGAGAAGGCATCAGACCCCCGAATCGACAGCGGCAGCGACTGAGACGCATTCAGAGACGCTGACAGAGGCTGCGACGCCCACTGAGACGCCGACTGAGGCATATAAGGGTAGATATTGGCATAGAGAAGGCAGCAGACCCCCCAATCGACAGCAGCAGCGACTGAGACACCTACAGAGACGCTGACAGAGGCTGCGAAGCCGACTGTGGAGCCGACTGAGGCAGATAGGGGAAGCGATAGGCATAGAGAAGGCAGCAGTCCCCCCCTCCCCCTACAATCGACAGCGGCAACGACTGAGACGCCTACAGAGATGCTGACAGAGGCTGCGAAGCCGACTGAGGCAGAGAGGAGTAGATATAGGCATTGAGATGGTAGCAGGCCCCCCAATCGACAGCGGCAGCGACTGAGACGCATACAGAGACGCTGATAGAGGCTGCGACGCCGACTGAGATGCCGACTGAGGCAGGTAGGGGTAGATATAGGCATAGAGAAGGCAGCAAAACCCCCCAATCGACAGCGGCAGCGACTGAGATGCCTACATAGACGCTGACAACGGCTGCGATGCCGACTGAGACGCCGACTGAGGCAGATAGGGGTAGATATATGCATAGAGAAGGCATCAGACCCCCCAATCGGCAGCGACTGAGACGCATTCAGAGACGCTGACAGAAGCTGTGACGCCGACTGAGATGCCGACTGAGGCAGGTAGGGGTAGATTTAGGCATAGAGAAAGCAGCAGACCCCCCAATCGACAGCGGCAGCGACTGAGACGCTTACAGAGACGCTGACAGAGACTGCCACGTCGACAGAAGCTGCGACGCCGACTGAGGCAGAGAGGGTTAGACATAGGCATAGAGAAGGCAGCAGACAACCCAATCGACAGCGGCAACAACTGAGACGCATACTGAGACGCTGACAGAGGCTGCGACGCCGACTGATGCGGATAGGGGTAGATATAGGCATAGATAAAGCAGCAGTCCCCCCCCCCCCCCCCTCCAATCGACAGCGGCAACGACTGAGACGCCTACAGAGACGCTGACAGAGGCTGCGAAGCCGACTGAGGCAGAGAGGAGTAGATATAGGCATAGAGAAGGCAGCAGACCCCCCAATCGACAGCGACAGCGACTGAGATGCCTACAGAGACGCTGACAAGAGGCTGCGACGCCGACTGAGACGCCGACTGAGGAATATAGGGGTAGATATAGGCATAGAGAAGGCAGCAGACCCCCAATCAACAACGGCAGCGACTGAGATTCCTACAGAGACGCTGACAAGAGGCTGCAACGCCGACTGTGGCGCCGACTGAGGCAGATAGGGGAAGAGATAGGTTTAGAGAAGTCAGCAGACCCCCCAATCAACAGCGGCAGCGACTCAGACGCCTACAGAGACGCTGACATAGGCTGCGCCGCCGACTGAGATGCCGACTGAGTCAGATAGGGGTAGATATATGCATAGAGAAGGCAGCAGTCCCCCCCCCCCCCTCCCCCTCCAATCGACAGCGGCAATGACTGAGACGCCTACAGAGATGCTGGCAGAGGCTGCGAAGCCGACTGAGGCAGATAGGGGTAGATATTGGCATAGAGAAGGCAGCAGACCCCCAATCGACAGCGGCAGCGACTGTGACGCCTACAGAGACGCTAATAGAGGCTGCGAAGCTAACTGAGGCAGGTAGATGTAGAACTAGACATTCAGAAGGCAGCAGACCCCACAATCGACAGCGGTAGCGACTGAGACGCCTACAGAGACGCTGACAGAGGCTGCGACGCCGACTGAGGCAGATAGGGGTAGATATTGGCATAGAGAATGCAGCAGACCCGCAATCGACGGCGGCAGCGACTGAGACGCCTACATAGACGCTGACAATGGCTGCGATGCCGACTGAGACGCCGACTGAGGCAGATAGGGGTAGATATAGGCATAGAGAAGGCATCAGACCCCCGAATCGACAGCGACTGAGACGCATTCAGAGACGCTGACAGAGGCTGCGACGCCCACTGAGACGCCGACTGAGGCAGATAAGGGTAGATATTGGCATAGAGAAGGCAGCAGACCCCCCAATCGACAGCAGCAGCGACTGAGACACCTACAGAGACGCTGACAGAGGCTGCGCAGCCGACTGTGGAGCCGACTGAGGCAGATAGGGGAAGAGATAGGCATAGAGAAGTCAGCAGACCCCCCAATCAACAGCGGCAGCGACTGAGACGCCTACAGAGACGCTGACATAGGCTGCGACGCCGACTGAGATGCCGACTGAGTCAGATAGGGGTAGATATATGCATAGAGAAGGCAGCAGTCCCCCCCCCCTCCGCCTCCAATCGACAGCGGCAACGACTGAGACGCCTACAGAGATGCTGGCAGAGGCTGCGAAGCCGACTGAGGCAGATAGGGGTTGATATTGGCATAGAGAAGGCAGCAGACCCCCAATCGACAGCGGCAGCGACTGTGACGCCTACAGAGACGCTAAGAGAGGCTGCGAAGCTAACTGAGGCAGGTAGATGTAGAACTAGACATTCAGAAGGCAGCAGACCCCACAATCGACAGCGGTAGCGACTGAGACGCCTACAGAGACGCTGACAGAGGCTGCGACGCCGACTGAGGCAGATAGGGGTAGATATTGGCATAGAGAATGCAGCAGACCCGCAATCGACGGCGGCAGCGACTGAGACGCCTACAGAGACGCTGACAGAGGCTGCGATGCTGACAAATGCTGCGACGCCGACTGAGACGCCGGCTGAGGCAGAGAGGGGTAGACATAGGCATAGAGAATGCAGCAGACCCCCACAATCGACAGCGGCAGCGACTGAGACGCCTACATAGACGCTGACAATGGCTGCGATGCCGACTGAGACGCCGACTGAGGCAGATAGGGGTAGATATAGGCATAGAGAAGGCATCAGACCCCCGAATCGACAGCGGCAGCGACTGAGACGCATTCAGAGACGCTGACAGAGGCTGCGACGCCCACTGAGACGCCGACTGAGGCAGATAAGGGTAGATATTGGCATAGAGAAGGCAGCAGACCCCCCAAGCGACAGCAGCAGCGACTGAGACACCTACAGAGACGCTGACAGACGCTGCGCAGCCGACTGTGGAGCCGACTGAGGCAGATAGGGGAAGAGATAGGCATAGAGAAGTCAGCAGACCCCCCACTCAACAGCGGCAGCGACTGAGACGCCTACAGAGACGCTGACATAGGCTGCGACGCCGACTGAGATGCCGACTGAGTCAGATAGGGGTAGATATAGGCATAGAGAAGGCAGCAGTCCCCCCCCCCCCCTTCCCCTCCAATCGACAGCGGCAACGACTGAGACGCCTACAGAGATGCTGACAGAGGCTGCGAAGCCGACTGAGGCAGAGAGGAGTAGATATATGCATAGAGAAGGCAGCAGGACCCCCATCGACAGCGGCAGCGACTGAGACGCATACAGAGACGCTGAGAGAGGCTGCGACGCCGACTGAGATGCCGACTGAGGCAGTTAGGGGTAGATATAGGCATAGAGAAGGCAGCAAAACCCCCCCAATCGACAGCGGCAGCGACTGAGATGCCTACATAGACGCTGACAATGGCTGCGATGCCTACTGAGACGCCGACTGAGGCAGATAGGGGTAGATATAGGCTTAGAGAAGGCATCAGACCCCCCAATCGGCAGCGGCAGCGACTGAGACGCATTCAGAGACGCTGACAGAAGCTGCGACGCCGACTGAGATGCCGACTGAGGCAGGTAGGGGTAGATATAGGCATAGAGAAAGCAGAAGACCCCCCAATCGACAGCGGCAGCGACTGAGACGCTTACAGAGACGCTGACAGAGACGGCCACGCCGACAGAGGCTGCGACGCCGACTGAGGCAGAGAGGGTTACACATAGGCATAGAGAAGGCAGCAGACAACCCAATCGACAGCGGCAACAACTGAGACGCATACAGAGACGCTGAGAGAGGCTGCGACGCCGACTGATGCGGATAGGGGTAGATATAGGCATAGTTAAGGCAGCAGTCCCCCCCCCCCTCCAATCGACAGCGGCAACGACTGAGACACCTACAGAGACGCTGACAGAGGCTGCGACGCCGACTGAGGCAGAGAGGAGTAGATATAGGCATAGAGATGGCAGCAGACGCCCCAATCGACAGCGGCAGCGACTGAGACGCTGACAAGAGGCTGCGACGCCGACTGAGACGCCGACTGAGGCAGATAGGGGTAGATATAGGCATAGAGAAGGCAGCAGACCCCCCAATCGACAGCGGCAGCGACTAAGACGCATACAGAGACGCTGATAGAGGCTGCGACGCCGACTGAGATGCCGACTGAGGCAGGTAGGGGTAGATATAGGCATAGAGAAGGCAGCAAACCCCCCCCAATCGACAGCGGCAGCGACTGAGACGCATTCAAAGGTGCTGACAGAAGCTGCGACGCCGACTGAGACGCCGACTGAGGCAGAGAAGGGTGGATATTGGCATAGAAAAGGCAGCAGACCTCCCCAATCGAAAGCGTCAGCGACTGAGACACCAACAGAGACGCTGACAGAGGCTGCGAAGCCGACTGTGGCGCCGACTGAGGCAGATAGGGGAAGAGATAGGTTTAGAGAAGTCAGCAGACCCCTCAATCGACAGCGGCAGCGACTGAGACGCCTACATAGACGCTGACTATGGCTGCGATGCCGACTGAGACGACGACTGAGACGCCGACTGAGGCAGATAGGGGTAGATATAGGCATATAGAAGGCATCAGACCCCCAAATCGACAGCGGCAGCGACTGAAACGCATTCAGAGACGCTGACAGAGGCTGCGACGCCGACTGAGACGCCGACTGAGGCAGATAAGGGAGACATAGGCATAGAGAAGGCAGCAGACCCCTCAATCGACAGCGGCAGCGACTGAGACGCTTACAGAGATGCTGACAGAGGCTGCGACGCCGACTGAGGCAGATAGGGGTAGATATTGGCATAGAGAAAGGAGCAGACCCCCCAATCAACAGCGGCAGCGACTGACACGCCTACAGAGACGCTGACAGAGGCTGCGACGCCGACTAAGACGCCGACTAAGACTCCGACTGAGGCAGGTAGGGGTAGATATAGGCATAGAGAAGGCAGCAAAACCCCCCAATCGACAGCGGCAGCGACTGAGATGCCTACATAGACGCTGACAACGGCTGCGATGCCGACTGAGACGCCGACTGAGGCAGATAGGGGTAGATATATGCATAGAGAAGGCATCAGACCCCCCAATCGGCAGCGACTGAGACGCATTCAGAGACGCTGACAGAAGCTGTGACGCCGACTGAGATGCCGACTGAGGCAGGTAGGGGTAGATTTAGGCATAGAGAAAGCAGCAGACCCCCCAATCGACAGCGGCAGCGACTGAGACGCTTACAGAGACGCTGACAGAGACTGCCACGCCGACAGAAGCTGCGACGCCGACTGAGGCAGAGAGGGTTAGACATAGGCATAGAGAAGGCAGCAGACAACCCAATCGACAGCGGCAACAACTGAGACGCATACTGAGACGCTGACAGAGGCTGCGACGCCGACTGATGCGGATAGGGGTAGATATAGGCATAGATAAAGCAGCAGTCCCCCCCCCTCCAATCGACAGCGGCAACGACTGAGACGCCTACAGAGACGCTGACAGAGGCTGCGAAGCCGACTGAGGCAGAGAGAAGTAGATATAGGCATAGAGAAGGCAGCAGACCCCCCAATCGACAGCGGCAGCGACTGAGATGCCTACAGAGACGCTGACAAGAGGCTGCGACGCCGACTGAGACGCCGACTGAGGAATATAGGGGTAGATATAGGCATAGAGAAGGCAGCAGACCCCCAATCAACAACGGCAGCGACTGAGATTCCTACAGAGACGCTGACAAGAGGCTGCAACGCCGACTGTGGCGCCGACTGAGGCAGATAGGGGAAGAGATAGGTTTAGAGACGTCAGCAGACCCCCCAATCAACAGCGGCAGCGACTCAGACGCCTACAGAGACGCTGACATAGGCTGCGACGCCGACTGAGATGCCGACTGAGTCAGATAGGGGTAGATATATGCATAGAGAAGGCAGCAGTCCCCCCCCCTCCCCCTCCAAACGACAGCGGCAACGACTGAGACGCCTACAGAGATGCTGGCAGAGGCTGCGAAGCCGACTGAGGCAGATAGGGGTAGATATTGGCATAGAGAAGGCAGCAGACCCCCAATCGACAGCGGCAGCGACTGTGACGCCTACAGAGACGCTAATAGAGGCTGCGAAGCTAACTGAGGCAGGTAGATGTAGAACTAGACATTCAGAAGGCAGCAGACCCCACAATCGACAGCGGTAGCGACTGAGACGCCTACAGAGACGCTGACAGAGGCTGCGACGCCGACTGAGGCAGATAGGGGTAGATATTGGCATAGAGAATGCAGCAGACCCGCAATCGACGGCGGCAGCGACTGAGACGCCTACAGAGACGCTGACAGAGGCTGCGATGCTGACAAATGCTGCGACGCCGACTGAGACGCCGGCTGAGGCAGAGAGGGGTAGACATAGGCATAGAGAATGCAGCAGACCCCCACAATCGACAGCGGCAGGGACTGAGACGCCTACATAGACGCTGACAATGGCTGCGATGCCGACTGAGACGCCGACTGAGGCAGATAGGGGTAGATATAGGCATAGAGAAGGCATCAGACCCCCGAATCGACAGCGGCAGCGACTGAGACGCATTCAGAGACGCTGACAGAGGCTGCGACGCCCACTGAGACGCCGACTGAGGCAGATAAGGGTAGATATTGGCATAGAGAAGGCAGCAGACCCCCCAATCGACAGCAGCAGCGACTGAGACACCTACAGAGACGCTGACAGAGGCTGCGCAGCCGACTGTGGAGCCGACTGAGGCAGATAGGGGAAGAGATAGGCATAGAGAAGTCAGCAGACCCCCCAATCAACAGCGGCAGCGACTGAGACGCCTACAGAGACGCTGACATAGGCTGCGACGCCGACTGAGATGCCGACTGAGTCAGATAGGGGTAGATATAGGCATAGAGAAGGCAGCAGTCCCCCCCCTTCCCCCTCCAATCGACAGCGGCAACGACTGAGACGCCTACAGAGATGCTGACAGAGGCTGCGAAGCCGACTGAGGCAGAGAGGAGTAGATATATGCATAGAGAAGGCAGCAGGACCCCAATCGACAGCGGCAGCGACTGAGACGCATACAGAGACGCTGAGAGCGGCTGCGACGCCGACTGAGATGCCGACTGAGGCAGTTAGGGGTAGATATAGGCATAGAGAAGGCAGCAAAACCCCCCCAATCGACAGCGGCAGCGACTGAGATGCCTACATAGACGCTGACAATGGCTGCGATGCCGACTGAGACGCCGACTGAGGCAGATAGGGGTAGATATAGGCTTAGAGAAGGCATCAGACCCCCCAATCAGCAGCGGCAGCGACTGAGACGCATTCAGAGACGCTGACAGAAGCTGCGACGCCGACTGAGATGCCGACTGAGGCAGGTAGGGGTAGATATAGGCATAGAGAAAGCAGAAGACCCCCCAATGGACAGCGGCAGCGACTGAGACGCTTACAGAGACGCTGACAGAGACGGCCACGCCGACAGAGGCTGCGACGCCGACTGAGGCAGAGAGGGTTACACATAGGCATAGAGAAGGCAGCAGACAACCCAATCGAAAGCGGCAACAACTGAGACGCATACAGAGACGCTGAGAGAGGCTGCGACGCCGACTGATGCGGATAGGGGTAGATATAGGCATAGTTAAGGCAGCAGTCCCCCCCTCCAATCGACAGCGGCAACGACTGAGACACCTACAGAGACGCTGACAGAGGCTGCGAAGCCGACTGAGGCAGAGAGGAGTAGATATAGGCATAGAGATGGCAGCAGACCCCCCAATCGACAGCGGCAGCGACTGAGACGCTGACAAGAGGCTGCGACGCCGACTGAGACGCCGACTGAGGCAGATAGGGGTAGATATAGGCATAGAGAAGGCAGCAGACCCCCCAATCGACAGCGGCAGCGACTAAGACGCATACAGAGACGCTGATAGAGGCTGCGACGCCGGCTGAGATGCCGACTGAGGCAGGTAGGGGTAGATATAGGCATAGAGAAGGCAGCAAACCCCCCCCAATCGACAGCGGCAGCGACTGAGACGCATTCAGAGGTGCTGACAGAAGCTGCGACGCCGACTGAGACGCCGACTGAGGCAGAGAAGGGTGGATATTGGCATAGAAAAGGCAGCAGACCTCCCCAATCGAAAGCGTCAGCGACTGAGACACCAACAGAGACGCTGACAGAGGCTGCGAAGCCGACTGTGGCACCGACTGAGGCAGATAGGGGAAGAGATAGGTTTAGAGAAGTCAGCAGACCCCTCAATCGACAGCGGCAGCGACTGAGACGCCTACATAGACGCTGACTATGGCTGCGATGCCGACTGAGACGACGACTGAGACGCCGACTGAGGCAGATAGGGGTAGATATAGGCATATAGAAGGCATCAGACCCCCAAATCGACAGCGGCAGCGACTGAAACGCATTCAGAGACGCTGACAGAGGCTGCGACGCCGACTGAGACGCCGACTGAGGCAGATAAGGGAGACATAGGCATAGAGAAGGCAGCAGACCCCTCAATCGACAGCGGCAGCGACTGAGACGCTTACAGAGATGCTGACAGAGGCTGCGACGCCGACTGAGGCGCCGACTGAGAAGCCGACTGAGGCAGATAGGGGTAGATATAGGCATAGAAAAGGCAGCAGACCCCCAATCGAGAGCGGCAGCGTCTGAGACACCTACAGAGACGCTGACAGAGGCTGCGACGCCGACTGAGGCAGAATAGGGGTAGATATTGGCATAGAGAAAGGAGCAGACCCCCCAATCAACAGCGGCAGCGACTGACACGCCTACAGAGACGCTGACAGAGGCTGCGACGCCGACTAAGACGCCGACTAAGACTCCGACTGAGGCAGAGAGGGGTAGACATTGGCATAGAGAAGGCAGCAGACACCCAATCGACAGCGGCAAAAACTGAGACTCCTACAGAGACGCTGACAGAGGCTGCGACGCCGACTGAGATGCCGACTGAAACAGATAGGGGTAGATATAGGCATAGAGAAGGCAGCAGACCACCCAATCGACAACGGGAGCGACTGAGACGCTTACAGAGATGCTGACAGAGGCTGCGACGCCGACTGGGACGCCGACTGAGGCAGATAGGGGCAGATATAGGCATAGAGAAGGCAGCAGACCCCCCAATCGACAGCGGCAGGTACTGAGACGCCTACAGATAAGCTGAGAGAGGCTGCGACGCCGACTGATGCGGACAGGGGTAGATATTGGCATAGAGAAGGCAGCAGAAACCCAATCGACAGCGGCAGCGACTCAGACGCCTACAGAGACGCTGACATAGGCTGCGACGCCGACTGAGATGCCGACTGAGTCAGATAGGGGTAGATATATGCATAGAGAAGGCAGCAGTCCCCCCCCCCCTCCCCCTCCAATCGACAGCGGCAACGACTGAGACGCCTACAGAGATGCTGACAGAGGCTGCGAAGCCGACTGAGGCAGATAGGGGTAGATATTGGCATAGAGAAGGCAGCAGACCCCCAATCGACAGCGGCAGCGACTGTGACGCCTACAGAGACGCTAATAGAGGCTGCGAAGCTAACTGAGGCAGGTAGATGTAGAACTAGACATTCAGAAGGCAGCAGACCCCACAATCAACAGCGGTAGCGACTGAGACGCCTACAGAGACGCTGACAGAGGCTGCGACGCCGACTGAGGCAGATAGGGGTAGATATTGGCATAGAGAATGCAGCAGACCCGCAATCGACGGCGGCAGCGACTGAGACGAATACAGAGACGCTGACAGAGGCTGCGATGCTGACAAATGCTGCGACGCCGACTGAGACGCCGACTAAGACTCCGACTGAGGCAGAGAGGGGTAGACATTGGCATAGAGAAGGCATCAGACCCACGAATCGACAGCGGCAGCGACTGAGACGCATTCAGAGACGCTGACAGAGGCTGCGACGCCCACTGAGACGCCGACTGAGGCAGATAAGGGTAGATATTGGCATAGAGAAGGCAGCAGACCCCCCAATCGACAGCAGCAGCGACTGAGACACCTACAGAGACGCTGACAGAGGCTGCGAAGCCGACTGTGGAGCCGACTGAGGCAGATAGGGGAAGAGATAGGCATAGAGAAGTCAGCAGACCCCCCAATCAACAGCGGCAGCGACTGAGACGCCTACAGAGACGCTGACATAGGCTGCGACGCCGACTGAGATGCCGACTGAGTCAGATAGGGGTAGATATAGGCATAGAGAAGGCAGCAGTCCTCCCCCCCCCCTCCCCCTCCAATCGACAGCGGCAACGACTGAGACGCCTACAGAGATGCTGACAGAGGCTGGGAAGCCGACTGAGGCAGAGAGGAGTAGATATATGCATAGAGAAGGCAGCAGGACCCCAATCGACAGCGGCAGCGACTGAGACGCATACAGAGACGCTGAGAGAGGCTGCGACGCCGACTGAGATGCCGACTGAGGCAGGTAGGGGTAGATATAGGCATAGAGAAGGCAGCAAAACCCCCCCAATCGACAGCGGCAGCGACTGAGATGCCTACATAGACGCTGACAATGGCTGCGATGCCGACTGAGACGCCGACTGAGGCAGATAGGGGTAGATATAGGCTTAGAGAAGGCATCAGACCCCCCAATCGGCAGCGGCAGCGACTGAGACGCATTCAGAGACGCTGACAGAAGCTGCGACGCCGACTGAGATGCCGACTGAGGCAGAGAGGGTTAGACATAGGCATAGAGAAGGCAGCAGTCCTCCCCCCCCCCCTCCCCCTCCAATCGACAGCGGCAACGACTGAGACGCCTACAGAGATGCTGACAGAGGCTGGGAAGCCGACTGAGGCAGAGAGGAGTAGATATATGCATAGAGAAGGCAGCAGGACCCCAATCGACAGCGGCAGCGACTGAGACGCATACAGAGACGCTGAGAGAGGCTGCGACGCCGACTGAGATGCCGACTGAGGCAGGTAGGGGTAGATATAGGC
Source organism: Clusia tigrina (assembly GCA_920105625.2). Lineage (NCBI taxonomy): Eukaryota > Metazoa > Arthropoda > Insecta > Diptera > Clusiidae > Clusia > Clusia tigrina. Next base: position 235,421,771 of record OV050030.1, read on the forward strand.
ATAGAGAAGGCAGCAAAACCCCCCCAATCGACAGCGGCAGCGACTGAGATGCCTACATAGACGCTGACAATGGCTGCGATGCCGACTGAGACGCCGACTGAGGCAGGTAGGGGTAGATATAGGCATAGAGAAAGCAGAAGACCCCCCAATCGACAGCGGCAGCGACTGAGACGCTTACAGAGACGCTGACAGAGACGGCCACGCCGACAGAGGCTGCGACGCCGACTGAGGCAGAGAGGGTTAGACATAGGCATAGAGAAGGCAGCAGACAACCCAATCGACAGCGGCAACAACTGAGACGCATACAGAGACGCTGAGAGAGGCTGCGACGCCGACTGATGCGGATAGGGGTAGATATAGGCATAGTTAAGGCAGCAGTCCCCCACCTCCAATCGACAGCGGCAACGACTGAGACACCTACAGATACGCTGACAGAGGCTGCGAAGCCGACTGAGGCAGAGAGGAGTAGGTATAGGCATAGAGATGGCAGCAGACCCCCCAATCGACAGCGACAGCGACTGAGATGCCTACAGAGACGCTGACAAGAGGCTGCGACGCCGACTGAGACGCCGACTGAGGCAGATAGGGGTAGATATAGGCATAGAGAAGGCAGCAGACCCCCCAATCGACAGCGGCAGCGACTAAGACGCATACAGAGACGCTGATAGAGGCTGCGACGCCGACTGAGATGCCGACTGAGGCAGGTAGGGGTAGATATAGGCATAGAGAAGGCAGCAAACCCCCCCCAATCGACAGCGGCAGCGACTGAGACGCATTCAGAGGTGCTGACAGAAGCTGCGACGCCGACTGAGACGCCGACTGAGGCAGAGAAGGGTGGATATTGGCATAGAAAAGGCAGCAGACCTCCCCAATCGAAAGCGTCAGCGACTGAGACACCAACAGAGACGCTGACAGAGGCTGCGAAGCCGACTGTGGCGCCGACTGAGGCAGATAGGGGAAGAGATAGGTTTAGAGAAGTCAGCAGACCCCTCAATCGACAGCGGCAGCGACTGAGACGCCTACATAGACGCTGACTATGGCTGCGATGCCGACTGAGACGACGACTGAGACGCCGACTGAGGCAGATAGGGGTAGATATAGGCATATAGAAGGCATCAGACCCCCAAATCGACAGCGGCAGCGACTGAAACGCATTCAGAGACGCTGACAGAGGCTGCGACGCCGACTGAGACGCTGACTGAGGCAGATAAGGGAGACATAGGCATAGAGAAGGCAGCAGACCCCTCAATCGACAGCGGCAGCGACTGAGACGCTTACAGAGATGCTGACAGAGGCTGCGACGCCGACTGAGGCGCCGACTGAGAAGCCGACTGAGGCAGATAGGGGTAGATATAGGCATAGAAAAGGCAGCAGACCCCCAATCGAGAGCGGCAGCGTCTGAGACACCTACAGAGACGCTGACAGAGGCTGCGACGCCGACTGAGGCAGATAGGGGTAGATATTGGCATAGAGAAAGGAGCAGACCCCCCAATCAACAGCGGCAGCGACTGACACGCCTACAGAGACGCTGACAGAGGCTGCGACGCCGACTAAGACGCCGACTAAGACTCCGACTGAGGCAGAGAGGGGTAGACGTTGGCATAGAGAAGGCAGCAGACACCCAATCGACAGCGGCAAAAACTGAGACTCCTACAGAGACGCTGACAGAGGCTGCGACGCCGACTGAGATGCCGACTGAAACAGATAGGGGTAGATATAGGCATAGAGAAGGCAGCAGACCACCCAATCGACAACGGCAGCGACTGAGACGCTTACAGAGATGCTGACAGAGGCTGCTACGCCGACTGATGCGGACAGGGGTAGATATTGGCATAGAGAAGGCAGCAGACCCCCCAATCAACAGCGGCAGCGAATGAGACGCCTATAGAGACGCTGACATAGGCTGCGACGCCGACTGAGGCAGATAGGGGTAGATATAGGCATAGAGATTGCAGCAGACCCCCCAATCGACAGCGGCAGAGACTGAGACGCATTCAGAGACGCTGACAGAGGCTGCGACGCCGACTGAGGCAGATAGGGGTACATATTGGCATAGAGAAGGGAGCGGACCCCCCAATCAACAGCGGCAGCGACTGACACGCCTACAGAGCCGCTGACAGAGGCTGCGACGCCGACTAAGACGCCGACTAAGACTCCGACTGAGGCAGAGAGAAGGCAGCAGACACCCAATCGACAGCGGCAACAACTGAGACGCCTACAGAGACGCTGACAGAGGCTGCGACGCCGACTGAGATGCCGACTGAAACAGATAGGGGTAGATATAGGCATAGAGAAGGCAGCAGACCACCCAATCGACAACGGCAGCGACTGAGACGCTTACAGAGATGCTGACAGAGGCTGCGACGCCGACTGAGACGCCGACTGAGGCAGATAGGGGTAGATATAGGCATAGAGAAGGCAGCAGACCCCCCAATCGACAGCGGCAGGTACTGAGACGCCTACAGATACGCTGAGAGATTCTGCGACGCCGACTAATGCGGATAGGGGTAGATATAGCCATAGAGAAGGCAGCAGACCCCCAATCGACAACGGCAGCGACTGAGATGCCTACAGAGACGCTGACAAGAGGCTGCGACGCCGACTGAGGCAGATAGGGGTAGAAATTGGCATACAGAAGGCAGCAGACCCCCCAATCGACAACGGCAGCGACTGAGATGCCTACAGAGACGCTGACAGATACTGCGACGCCGACTGAGACTCCGGCTGAGGCAGAGATGGGTAGACATAGGCATAGAGAAGGCAGCAGACAACCCAATCGACAGCGGCAACAAATGAGACGCCTACAGAGACGCTGACAGAGGCTGCGACGCCGACTGAGATGCCGACTGAGGCAGGTAGGGGTAGATATAGGCATAGAGAAGGCAGCAGACCCCCCCCAATCGACAGCGGCAGCAACTGAGACGCCTCCATAGACGCTGACAATGGCTGCGATGCTGACTGAGACAGATAGGGGTAGATATAGGCATAGAGAAGGCATCAGACCCCCAATCCACAGCGGCAGTGACTGAGACGCCTACAGAGACGCTGACAGAGGCTGCGACGCCGACTGAGGCGCCGACTGAGGCAGATAGGGGTAGATATAGGCAAAGAGAAGGCAGCAGACCCCCAGTCGACAGTGGCAGTGACTGAGACGCCTACAGAGACGCTGACAGAGGCTGCGACGCCGACTGAGGCAGAGAGGGTTAGACATAGGCATAGAGAAGACAGCAGACCCACCAATCGACAGCGGAAACGACTGAGACGCATACAGGGACGCTGATAGAGGCTGCGACGTCGCCTGAGACGCCGACTGAGGCAGATAGGGGTAGATATAGGCATAGAGAAGGCAGCAGATCCCTCAATCGACAGCGGCAGCGACTGAGACGCATTCAGAGAGGCTGACAGAGGCTGCGACGCCGACTGCGACGCCGACTGAGGCAGATAAGGGTAGATATAAACATAGAGAAGGCAGCAGACACCCCAATCGACAGGGGCAGCGACTGAGAGGCCTACAGGGACGCTGACAGAGGCTGCGACGCCAACTGAGACGCCGACTGAGGCAGATAAGGGTAGATATAGGCATATAGAAGGCAGCAAACACCCCAATCGACAGCGGCAGCGACTGAGAGGCATACAGGGACGCTGACAGAGGCTGCGACGCCGACTGAGACGCCGACTGAGGCAGATAGAGGTAGATATATGCATAGAGAAGGCAGCAGCCCCCCTATCGACAGCGGCAGCGACTGAGACACCTACAGAGACGCTGACAGATGCTGCGACGCCGACTGAGACGCCGGCTGAGGCAGAGAGGGATAGATACAGGCATAGAGAAGGCATCAGACCCCCCAATCGACAGCGGCAGCGACTGAGACGCCTACAGAGACGCTGACAGAGGCTGTGAAGCCGACTGTGACGCCGACTGAGGCGCGTAGGGGTAGATATAGGCATAGAGAAGGCATCAGACCCTCCAATCGACAGCGGCAACAACTGAGACGCCTACAGAGACGCTGACAGAGGCTGCGATGCTGACAGATGCTGTGACGCCGACTGAGCCACCGGCTGAGGCAGAGAGGGGTAGATATTGGCATAGAGAACGCAGCAGACCCCCCAATCGACGGCGGCAGCGACTGAGACGCATAGAGAGACGCTGACAGAGGCTGCGACGCCGTCTGAGGCAGATAGGGGTAGATATAGGCAAAGAGAAGGCAGCAGACTTCCAAATCGACAGCGACAGCGACTAAGACGCCTACAGAGACGCCGAGAGAGGATGTGACGCCGACTGAGGCAGATAGGGGTAGATATAGGCATAGAGAAGGCAGCAGCCCCCCAATCGACAGCGGCAGCGACTGAGATGCCTACATAGACGCTGACAATGGCTGCGATGCCGACTGAGACGCCGACTGAGGCAGATAGGGGTAGATATAGGCTTAGAGAAGGCATCAGACCCCCCAATCGGCAGCGGCAGCGACTGAGACGCATTCAGAGACGCTGACAGAAGCTGCGACGCCGACTGAGATGCCGACTGAGGCAGGTAGGGGTAGATATAGGCATAGAGAAAGCAGAAGACCCCCCAATCGACAGCGGCAGCGACTGAGACGCTTACAGAGACGCTGACAGAGACGGCCACGCCGACAGAGGCTGCGACGCCGACTGAGGCAGAGAGGGTTAGACATAGGCATAGAGAAGGCAGCAGACAACCCAATCGACAGCGGCAACAACTGAGACGCATACAGAGACGCTGAGAGAGGCTGCGACGCCGACTGATGCGGATAGGGGTAGATATAGGCATAGTTAAGGCAGCAGTCCCCCACCTCCAATCGACAGCGGCAACGACTGAGACACCTACAGATACGCTGACAGAGGCTGCGAAGCCGACTGAGGCAGAGAGGAGTAGATATAAGCATAGAGATGGCAGCAGACCCCCCAATCGACAGCGGCAGCGACTGAGATGCCTACAGAGACGCTGACAAGAGGCTGCGACGCCGACTGAGACGCCGACTGAGGCAGATAGGGGTAGATATAGGCATAGAGAAGGCAGCAGACCCCCCAATCGACAGCGGCAGCGACTGAAACGCATTCAGAGACGCTGACAGAGGCTGCGACGCCGACTGAGACGCTGACTGAGGCAGATAAGGGAGACATAGGCATAGAGAAGGCAGCAGACCCCTCAATCGACAGCGGCAGCGACTGAGACGCTTACAGAGATGCTGACAGAGGCTGCGACGCCGACTGAGGCGCCGACTGAGAAGCCGACTGAGGCAGATAGGGGTAGATATAGGCATAGAAAAGGCAGAAGACCCCCAATCGAGAGCGGCAGCGTCTGAGACACCTACAGAGACGCTGACAGAGGCTGCGACGCCGACTGAGGCAGATAGGGGTAGATATTGGCATAGAGAAAAAAGCAGACCCCCCAATCAACAGCGGCAGCGACTGACACGCTTACAGAGACGCTGACAGAGGCTGCGACGCCGACTAAGACGCCGACTAAGACTCCGACTGAGGCAGAGAGGGTAGACGTTGGCATAGAGAAGGCAGCAGACACCCAATCGACAGCGGCAAAAACTGAGACTCCTACAGAGACGCTGACAGAGGCTGCGACGCCGACTGAGATGCCGACTGAAACAGATAGGGGTAGATATAGGCATAGAGAAGGCAGCAGACCACCCAATCGACAACGGCAGCGACTGAGACGCTTACAGAGATGCTGACAGAGGCTGCTACGCCGACTGGGACGCCGACTGAGGCAGATAGGGGCAGATATAGGCATAGAGAAGGCAGCAGACCCCCCAATCGACAGCGGCAGGTACTGAGACGCCTACAGATAAGCTGAGAGAGGCTGCGACGCCGACTGATGCGGACAGGGGTAGATATTGGCATAGAGAAGGCAGCAGACCCCCCAATCAACAGCGGCAGCGAATGAGACGCCTATAGAGACGCTGACATAGGCTGCGACGCCGACTGAGGCAGATAGGGGTAGATATAGGCATAGAGATTGCAGCAGACCCCCCAATCGACAGCGGCAGAGACTGGGACGCATTCAGAGACGCTGACAGAGGCTGCGACGCCGACTGAGGCAGATAGGGGTACATATTGGCATAGAGAAGGGAGCGGACCCCCCAATCAACAGCGGGAGCGACTGACACGCCTACAGAGCCGCTGACAGAGGCTGCGACGCCGACTAAGACGCCGACTAAGACTCCGACTGAGGCAGAGAGAAGGCAGCAGACACCCAATCGACAGCGGCAACAACTGAGACGCCTACAGAGACGCTGACAGAGGCTGCGACGCCGACTGAGATGCCGACTGAAACAGATAGGGGTAGATATAGGCATAGAGAAGGCAGCAGACCACCCAATCGACAACGGCAGCGACTGAGACGCTTACAGAGATGCTGACAGAGGCTGCGACGCCGACTGAGACGCCGACTGAGGCAGATAGGGGTAGATATAGGCATAGAGAAGGCAGCAGACCCCCCAATCGACAGCGGCAGGTACTGAGACGCCTACAGATACGCTGAGAGATTCTGCGACGCCGACTAATGCGGATAGGGGTAGATATAGCCATAGAGAAGGCAGCAGACCCCCAATCGACAACGGCAGCGACTGAGATGCCTACAGAGACGCTGACAAGAGGCTGCGACGCCGACTGAGGCATATAGGGGTAGAAATTGGCATACAGAAGGCAGCAGACCCCCCAATCGACAGCGGCAGCGACTGAGATGCCTACAGAGACGCTGACAGATACTGCGACGCCGACTGAGACTCCGGCTGAGGCAGAGATGGGTAGACATAGGCATAGAGAAGGCAGCAGACAACCCAATCGACAGCGGCAACAAATGAGACGCCTACAGAGACGCTGACAGAGGCTGCGACGCCGACTGAGATGCCGACTGAGGCAGGTAGGGGTAGATATAGGCATAGAGAAGGCAGCAGACCCCCCCCAATCGACAGCGGCAGCAACTGAGACGCCTCCATAGACGCTGACAATGGCTGCGATGCTGACTGAGACAGATAGGGGTAGATATAGGCATAGAGAAGGCATCATACCCCCAATCCACAGCGGCAGTGACTGAGACGCCTACAGAGACGCTGACAGAGGCTGCGACGCCGACTGAGGCGCCGACTGAGGCAGATAGGGGTAGATATAGGCAAAGAGAAGGCAGCAGACCCCCAATCGACAGTGGCAGCGACTGAGACGCCTACAGAGACGCTGACAGAGGCTGCGACGCCGACTGAGGCAGAGAGGGTTAGACATAGGCATAGAGAAGACAGCAGACCCACCAATCGACAGCGGCAATGACTGAGACGCATACAGGGACGCTGATAGAGGCTGCGACGTCGCCTGAGACGCCGACTGAGGCAGATAGGGGTAGATATAGGCATAGAGAAGGCAGCAGATCCCTCAATCGACAGCGGCAGCGACTGAGACGCATTCAGAGAGGCTGACAGAGGCTGCGACGCCGACTGCGACGCCGACTGAGGCAGATAAGGGTAGATATAAAAATAGAGAAGGCAGCAGACACCCCAATCGACAGGGGCAGCGACTGAGAGGCCTACAGGGACGCTGACAGAGGCTGCGACGCCGACTGAGACGCCGACTGAGGCAGATAGAGGTAGATATATGCATAGAGAAGGCAGCAGCCCCCCTATCGACAGCGGCAGCGACTGAGACGCCTACAGAGACGCTGACAGATGCTGCGACGCCGACTGAGACGCCGGCTGAGGCAGAGAGGGATAGATATAGGCATAGAGAAGGCATCAGACCCCCCAATCGACAGCGGCAGCGACTGAGACGCCTACAGAGACGCTGACAGAGGCTGTGAAGCCGACTGTGACGCCGACTGAGGCGCGTAGGGGTAGATATAGGCATAGAGAAGGCATCAGACCCTCCAATCGACAGCGGCAACAACTGAGACGCCTACAGAGACGCTGATAGAGGCTGCGACGCCGCCTGAGTTACCGACTGAGGCAGATAGGGGTAGAAATAAGCATACAGAAGGCAGCAGACCCCCAATCGACAGCGGCAGCGACTAAGACGCCTACAGAGGACGCTGACAGAGGCTGCGATGCTGACAGATGCTGTGACGCCGACTGAGCCACCGGCTGAGGCAGAGAGGGGTAGATATTGGCATAGAGAACGCAGCAGACCCCCCAATCGACGGCGGCAGCGACTGAGACGCATAGAGAGACGCTGACAGAGGCTGCGACGCCGACTGAGGCAGATAGGGGTAGATATAGGCAAAAAGAAGGCAGCAGACTTCCAAATCGACAGCGACAGCGACTAAGACGCCTACAGAGACGCCGAGAGAGGATGTGACGCCGACTGAGGCAGATAGGGGTAGATATAGGCATAGAGAAGGCAGCAGCCCCCCTATCGACAGCGGCAGCGACTGAGACGCCTACAGAGACGCTGACAGAGGCTGCGACGCCGACTGAGATGCCGACTGAGGCAGGTAGGGGTAGATATAGGCAAAGAGAATGCAGCAGACCCCCCCAATCGACAGCGGCAGCGACTGAGACGCCGACATAGACGCTGACAATGGTTGCGATGCCGACTGAGACGCCGACTGAGACAGATAGGGGTAGATATAGGCATAGAGAAGGCATCAGAACCCCCAATCGACAGCGACAGCGACTGAGACGCATTCAGAGACGCTGACAGAGGCTGCGACGCTGACAGATGCTACGCCGCCGACTGAGATGCCGGCTGAGGCAGGGAGGGTTAGACATAGGCATAGAGAAGACAGCAGACCCCCCAATCGACAGCGGCAACGACTGAGACGTCTACAAGGACGCTGATAGATGCTGCGACGTCGCCTGAGACACTGACAGAGGCTGCGACGCCGACTGAGACAGATAGGGGTAGATATAGGCATAGATAAGGCAGCAGATCCCCCAATCGACAGCGGCAGCGACTGAGACGCATTCAGAGAGGCTGACAGAGGCTGCGACGCCGACTGAGACGCCGACTGAGGCAGATAAGGGTAGATATAAGCATAGAGAAGGCAGCAGACACCCCAATCGACAGCGGCAGTGACTGAGAGGCCTACAGGGACGCTGACAGAGGCTGCGACGCCGACAGAGGCTGCGACGACGACTGAAGCAGAGATGGTTGGGCATAGGCATAGAGAAGGCAGCAGACAACCCAATCGACAGCGGCAACAACTGAGACGCATACAGAGACGCTGATAGAGGCTGCGACGCCGACTGAGACAGATATTGGTAGATATAGGCATAGAGAAGGCATCAGACCCCCCAATCGACAGCGGCAGTGACTGAGACGCCTACAGAGACGCTGACAGAGGTTGCGAAGCCGACTGAGACGCCGACTGAGGCAGAGAGGAGTAGACATAGGCATAGAGAAGCCAGCAGACACCCCAATCGACAGCGGATGCAAATGAGACGCCTACAGAGACGCTGACAGAAGCTGCGACGCCGACTGAGATGCCGACTGAGGCAGGTAGGGGTAGATATAGGCATAGAGAAGGCAGCAAAGCCCTCCAATCGACAGCGGCAGCGACTGAGACGCCTACATAGACGCTGACAATGGCTGAGATGTCGACTGAGACGCCGACTGAGACGCCGACTGAGACAGATAGGGGTAGATATAGGCATAGAGAAGGTATCAGACCCCCCCAATCGACAGCGGCAGCGACTGAGACGCATTCAGAGAGGCTGACAGAGGCTGCGATGCCTACTGAATTGCCGACTGAGGCAGATAAGGGTAGATATTGGCATAGAGAAGGCAGCAGACCCTCCCAATCGACAGCGGCAGCGACTCAGACGCCTACAGAGACGCTGACAGAGGCTGCGACGCTGACAGATGCTGCGACGCCGACTGAGACGCCGGCTGTGGCAGAGAGGGATAGATATAGGCATAAAGAAGGCATCAGACCCCCCAATCGACAGCGGCAGCGACTGAGACGCATACAGAGACGCTGACAGAGGCTGTGAAGCCGACTGTGACGCCGACTGAGGCGCGTAGGGGTAGATATAGGCATAGAGAAGGCAGCAGACCCTCCAATCGACAGCGGCAGCAACTGAGACGCCTACAGAGACGCTGATAGAGGCTGCGACGCCGACTGAGTTGCCGACTGAGTTGCCGACTGAGGCAGATAGGAGTAGGAATAGGCATACAGAAGGCATCAGACTCCCCAATCGACAGCGGCAGCGACTAAGAGGCCTATAGAGACGCTGACAGAGGCTGCGATGCTGACAGATGCTGCGACGCCGACTGAGACACCGGCTGAGGCAGAGAGGGGTAGATATTGGCATAGAGAATGCAGCAGACCCCCCAATCGACGGCGGCAGCGACTGAGACGCATACAGGGACGCTGACAGAGGATGCGACGCCGACTGAGATGCCGACGGAGGTAGAGAGGGGTAGACATAGGCAGAGAAGGCAGCAGACCCCCCAATCGACAGCGGCAACAAATGAGACGCCTACAAAGACGCTGACAGTGGCTGCGATGCCGACTGAGATGCCGACTGAAGCAGATGGATGTAGATATAGGCATACAGAAGGCAGCAGACCCCCCAATTGACAGCGGCAGTGACTGAGATGCCTACAGGGACGCTGATAGAGGCTGCGACGCCGACTGAGACACCGGCTGAGGCAGAGAGGGGTAGATATTGGCATAGAGAATGCAGCAGACCCCCCAGTCGACAGCGGCAGCGACTGAGACGCCTACAGAAACGCTGACAGAGGCTGCGACGCCGACAGTGGCTGCGACGCCGACTGAGGCAGAGCTGGTTGGGCATAGGCATAGAGAAGGCAGCAGACAACCCAATCGACAGCGGCAACAACTGAGACGCATACAGAGACGCTGATATAGGCTGCGACGCCGACTGAGATGCCGACTGAGGCAGATAAGGGTAGATATTGGTATAGAGAAGGCAGCAGACCCCCCAATCGACAGCGGCAGGGACTGAGTCGCGTACAGGGACGCTGACTGAGGCTGCGAAGCCGACTGTGATGCCGACTGAGGCGCGTAGGGGTAGATATAGGCATTGAGAAGGCAGCAGACCCACCAATCGACAGCGGCAACAACTTAGACGCCTACAGTGATGCTGACAGAGGCTGCGACGCCGACTGAGACGCCGACTGAGGCAGATAAGGATTGGCATAGAGAAGGCAGCAGACCCCCCAATCGACAGCGGCAGCGACTCAGACGCCTACAGAGACGCTGACAGAGGCTGCGACGCTAACAGATGCTGCGACGCCGACTGAGACGCCGGCTGAGGCAGAGCGGGATAGATATAGGCATAGAGAAGGCATCAGACCCCCCAATCGACAGCGGCAGCGACTGAGACGCATTCAGAGACGCTGACAGAGGCTGCGAGCCCGACTGAGACGCCGACTGAGGCAGATAAGGGTAGATATTGGCATAGAGAAGGCAGTAGACCCCCCAATCGACAGCGGCAACGACTCAGACGCCTACAGGGACGCTGACAGAGGCTGCGACGCCGACTGAGAAGCCGACTGAGGCAGATAGAGGTAGATATATGCATAGAGAAGGCAGCAGCCCCCCCTATCGACAGCGGCAGCGACTGAGACGCCTACAGAGACGCTGACAGAGGCTGCGAAGCCGACTGAGACGCCGACTGAGGCAGAGAGGAGTAGATATAGGCATATAGATGGCAGCAGTCCCCCCAATTGACAGCGGCAACGACTGAGACGCCTACAGAGACGCTGACAGATGCTGCGAGGCCGACTGAGGCGCCGACTGAAACGCCGACTGAGACTCCGACTGAGGCAGATAGGGGTAGATATAGGCATAGAGAAGGCAGCAGACTTCCCAAACGACAGCGGCAGCGACTGAGACGCCTACAGAAACGCTGACAGAGCCTGCGACGCCGACAGAGGCTGCGACGCTGACTGAGGCAGAAATGGTTGGGCATAGGCATAGAGAAGGCAGCAGACAACCCAATCGACAGCGGCAACAACTGAGACGCATACAGAGACGCTGATAGAGGCTGCGACGCCGACTGAGATGCCGACTGAGGCAGATAAGGGTAGATATTGGCATAGAGAAGGCAGCAGACCCCCCCCCAATCGACAGCGGCAGCGACTGAGTCGCCTACAGAGACGCTGACAGAGGCTGCGAAGGCGACTGTGACGCCGACTGAGACGCGTAGGGGTAGATATAAGCATAGAGAAGGCAGCAGACCCACCAATCGACAGCGGCAACAACTTAGACGCCTACAGAGACGCTGATAGAGGCTGCGACGCCGACTGAGTTGCCGACTGAGGCAGATAGGGGTAGAAATTGGCATACAGAAGGCAGCAGACCCCCCAATCGACAGCAGCAGCGACTGAGACGCCTACAGAGACGCTGACAGAGGCTGCGACGCCGACTGAGGCAGATAGGGGTAGATATAGGCATAGAGATGGTAGCAGAGCCCCCAATCGACAGCGGCAACGACTGAGACGCCTACAGAGACGCTGACAGAGGCTGCGAAGCCGACTGAGACGCCGACTGAGGCAGAGAGGAGTAGATATAGGCATAGAGAAGGCAGCAGTCCCCCCAATCGACAGAGGCAACGACTGAGACGCCTACACAGACGCTGACAGAGGCTGCGACGCTAACAGAGACTGCGACGCCGACAGAGGCTGCGACGCCGACAGAGGCTGCGACGCCAACTGAGGCAGAGATGGTTTGGCGTAGGCATAGAGAAGGCAGCAGACAACCCAATCGACAGCGCCAACAACTGAGACGCATGCAGAGTCGCTGATAGTAGCTGCGACGCCGACTGAGATGCCGACTGAGGCAGATAGGGGTAGATATTGGCAGAGAGAAGGCAGCAGACCCCCCAATCGAGAGCGGCAGCGACTGAAGCGCCTACAGAGACGCTGACAGAGGCTGCGAAGCCGACTGTGACACCGACTGAGGCGCGTAGGGGTAGAGATAGGCACAGAGAAGGCAGCAGGCCCACCAATCGATAGCGGCAACAACTTAGACGCCTACAGAGACGCTGATAGAGGCTACGACGCCGACTGAGTTGCCGATTGAGGCAGATAGGGGTAGAAATTGGCATACAGAAGGCAGCAGACCCCCCCAATCGACAGCGGCAGCGCCTGAGACGCCTACAGAGACGCTGACAGAGGCTGCGACGCTGACAGATACTGAGACGCCGACTGAGACTCCGGCTGAGGCAGAGATGGGTAGACATAGGCATAGAGAAGGTAGCAGACAACCCAATCGACAGCGGCAACAAATAAGACGCCTACATAGACGCTGACAGAGGCTGCGACGCCGACTGAGATGCCGACTGAGGCAGGTAGGGGTAGATATAGGCATAGAGAAGGCAGCAGACCCCCCCAATCGACAGCGGCAGCAACTGAGAAGCCTACATAGACGCTGACAATGGCTGCGATGCCGACTGAGACGCCGACTGAGACAGATAGGGGTCGATATAGGCATAGAGAAGGCATCAGACCCCCCAATCGACAGCGGCAGTGACTGAGACGCCTACAGAGACGCTGACAGAGGCTACGACGCCGACTGAGGCGCCGACTGAGGCAGATAGGGGTATATATAGGCATAGAGAAGGCAGCAGACCCCCAATCGACAGCGGCAGCGACTGAGACGCCTACAGAAACGCTGATAGAGGCTGCGACGCCGACTGAGGCAGATAGAGGTAGATATATGCATAGAGAAGGCAGCAGCCTCCCCCCTATCGAAAGCGGCAGCGACTGAGATGCCTACAGAGACGCTGACTGAGGCTGCGAAACCGACTGAGACGCCGACTGAGGCAGAGAGGAGTAGATATAGGCATAGAGAAGGCAGCAGTCCCCCCAATCGACAGCGGCAACGACTGAGACGCCTGAGACGCTGACAGAGGCTGCGACGCTGACAGATGCTGCGACGCCGACTGAGACGCCGGCTGAGGCAGAGAGGGATAGATATAGGCAAAGAGAAGGCATCAGACCCCCCAATCGACAGCGGCTGAACTGAGACGCCTACAGAGACGCTGACAGAGGCTGTGAAGCCGACTGTGACGCCGACTGAGGCGCGCAGGGGTAGATATAGGCATAGAGAAGGCAGCAGACCCTCCAATAGACAGCGGCAACAACTGAGACGCCTACAGAGACGCTGATAGAGGCTGTGACGCCGACTGAGTTGCCGACTGAGGCAGATAGGGGTAGAAATAGGCATACAGAAGGCAGCAGACCCCCAATCGACAGCGGCAGTGACTAAGACGCCTACAGAGACGCTGACAGAGGCTGCGATGCTGACAGATGCTGCGACGCCGACTGAGACACCGGCTGAGGCAGAGAGGGGTAGATATTGGCATAGAGAATGCAGCAGACCCCCCAATCGACAGCGGCAGCGACTGAGACGCCTACAGAAACGCTGACAGAGGCTGCGACGCCGACAGTGGCTGCGACGCCGACTGAGGCAGAGATGGTTGGGCACAGGCATAGAGAAGGCAGCAGACAACCCAATCGACAGCGGCAACAACTGAGACGCATACAGAGACGCTGATAGAGGCTGCGACGCCGACTGAGATGCCGACTGAGGCAGATAGGGGTAGAAATAGGCATACAGAAGGCAGCAGATCCCTAATCGACAGCGGCAGCGACTAAGACGCCTACATAGACGCTGACAATGCTTGCGATGCCGACTGAGACGCCGACTGAGACAGATAGGGGTAGATATAGGCATAGAGAAGGCATCAGACCCCCCAATCGACAGCGGCAGCGACTGAGACGCATTCAGAGACGCTGACAGAGGCTGCGACGCCGACTGAGACGCCGACTGAGGCAGATAAGGGTAGATATTGGCATAGAGAAGGCAACAGAACCCCCCAACCGACAGCAGCAGCGACTGAGACGCCTACAGAGACGCTGACAGAGGCTGCGACGCCGACTGAGGCAGAGAGGGATAGACATAGGCATAGAGAAGAGAGCAGACCCCCCAATCGACAGCGGCAACGACTGAGACGCCTACAGGGACGCTGATAGATGCTGCGACGTCGCCTGAGACACTGACAGAGGCTGCGACGCCGACTGAGACAGATAGGGGTAGATATAGGCATAGAGAAGGCAGCAGATCCCCCAATCGACAGCGGCAGCGACTGAGACGCATTCAGAGAGGCTGACAGAGGCTGCGACGCCGACTGAGACGCCGACTGAGGCAGATAAGGGTAGATATAAGCATAGAGAAGGCAGCAGACACCCCAATCGACAGCGGCAGTGACTGAGAGGCCTACAGGGACGCTGACAGAGGCTGCGACGCCAACTGAGACGCCGACTGAGGCAGATAAGGGTAGATATAGGCATAGAGAAGGCAGCAGACACCCCAATCGACAGCGGGAGCAACTGAGAGGCCTACAGAGACGCTGACAGATGCTGCGAGGCCCACTGAGGCGCCGACTGAGACGCCGACTGGGACAAATAGGGGTAGATATAGGCATAGAGAAGGCATCAGACCCCCCAATCGACAGCGGCAGCGACTGAGACGCATTCAGAGACGCTGACAGAGGCTGCGACGCCTACTGAATTGCCGACTGAGGAAGGTAAGGGTAGATATTGGCATAGAGAAGGCAGCAGACCCTCCCAATCGACAGCGGCAGTGACTCAGATGCCTACAGAGACGCTGACAGATGCTGCGACGCCGACTGAGACGCCGGCTGAGGCAGAGAGGGATAGATATAGGCATAGAGAAGGCATCAGACCCCCAATCGACAGCGGCAGCGACTCAGACGCCTACAGAGACGCTGATAGAGGCTGCGACGCCGACTGAGTTGCCGACTGAGGCAGATAGGGGTAGAAATAGGCATACAGAAAACAGCAGACCCCCCAATCGACAGCGGCAGCGACTAAGACGCCTACAGAGACGCTGACAGAGGCTGCGACGCCGACAGAGGGAGCGACGCCAACTGAGGCAGAGATGGTTAGGCATAGGCATAGAGAAGGCAGCAGACAACCCAATCGACAGCGGCAACAACTGAGACGCATGCAGAGACGCTGATAGAGGCTGCGACGCCGACTGAGATGCCGACTGAGGCAGATATGGGTAGATATTGGCATAGAGAAGGCAGCAGACCCACCAATCAACAGCGGCAGCGACTGAGACGCATTCAGAGACGCTGACAGAGGCTGCGACGCCGACTGAGTTGCCGACTGAGGCAGATAGGGGTAGAAATAGGCATACAGAAGGCAGCAGACCCCCAATCGACAGCGGCAGCGACTAAGACGCCTACATAGACGCTGACAATGGTTGCGATGCCGACTGAGACGCCGACTGAGACAGATAGGGGTAGATATAGGCATAGAAAAGGCATCAGACCCCCCAATCGACAGCGGCAGCGACTGAGACGCATTCAGAGACGCTGACAGAGGCTGCGACGCCGACTGAGACGCCGACTGAGGCAGATAAGGGTAGATATTGGCATAGAGAAGGCAGCAGAACCCCCCAACCGACAGCAGCAGCGACTGAGACGCATTCAGAGAGGCTGACAGAGGCTGCGACGCCGACTGAGACGCCGACTGAGGCAGATAAGGGTAGATATAAGCATAGAGAAGGCAGCAGACACCCCAATCGACAGCGGCAGTGACTGAGAGGCCTACAGGGACGCTAACAGAGGCTGCGACGCCAACTGAGACGCCGACTCAGGCAGATAAGGGCAGATATAGGCATAGAGAAGGCAGCAGACTCCCCAATCGACAGCGGCAGCGACTGAGAGGCCTACAGGGACGCTGACAGAGGCTGCGACGCCGACTGAGACGCCGACTGAGGCAGAGAGGAGTAGATATAGGCATAGAGAAGACAGCAGTCCCCCCAATCGACAGCGGCAACGACTGAGACGCCTACAGAGACGCTGACAGATGCTGCGAGGCCCACTGAGGCGCTGACTGAGACGCCGACTGAGACAGATAGGGGTAGATATAGGCATAGAGAAGGCATCAGACCCCCCAATCGACAGCGGCAGCGACTGAGACGCATTCAGAGACGCTGACAGAGGCTGCGACGCCTACTGAATTGCCGACTGAGGTAGGTAAGGGTAGATATTGGCATAGAGAAGGCAGCAGACCCTCCCAATCGACAGATACTGCGACGCCGACTGAGACGCCGGCTGAGGCAGAGAGGGATAGATATAGGCATAGAGAAGGCATCAGACCCCCCAATCGACAGCGGCAGCGACTGAGACGCCTACAGAGACGCTGACAGAGGCTGTGAAGCCGACTGTGACGCCGACTGTGACGCCGACTGAGGCGCGTAGGGGTAGATATATTCATAGAGAAGGCAGCAGACCCTCCAATCGACAGCGGCAACAACTGAGACGCCTACAGAGACGCTGGTAGAGGCTGCGACGCCGACTGAGGCAGATAGGGGTAGATATTGGCATAGAGAATGCAGCAGACCCCCAATCGACGGCGGCAGCAACTGAGACGCCTACAGAGACGCTGACAGAGGCTGCGACGCTGACAGATCCTGCGACGCCGACTGAGACTCCGGCTGAGGCAGAGTTGGGTAGACATATGCATAGAGAAGCCAGCAGACACCCTAATCGACAGCGGCAACAAATGAGACGCCTACAGAGACGCTGACAGAGGCTGCGACGCCGACTGAGATGCCAACTGAGGCAGGTAGGGGTAGATATAGGCATAGAGAAGGCAGCAGAGCCCTCCAATCGACAGCGGCAGTGACTGAGACGCCTACATAGACGCTGACAATGGCTGCGATGTCGACTGAGACGCCGACTGAAGCAGATGGATGTAGATATAGGCATACAGAAGGCAGCAGACCCCCCAATCGACAACGGCAGCGACTGAGATGCCCACAGGGACGCTGATAGAGGCTGCGACGCCGACTGAGACACCGGCTGAGGCAGAGAGGGGTAGATATTGGCATAGAGAATGCAGCAGACCCCCCAATCGACAGCGGCAGCGACTGAGACGCCTACAGAAATGCTGACAGAGGCTGCGACGCCGACAGTGGCTGCGACGCCGACTGAGGCAGAGATGGTTGGGCATAGGCATAGAGAAGGCAGCAGACAACCCAATCGACAGCGGCAACAACTGAGACGCATACAGAGACGCTGTTAGAGGCTGCGACGCCGACTGAGATGCCGACTGAGGCAGATAAGGGTAGATATTGGCATAGAGAAGGCAGCAGACCCACCCCAATCGACAGCGGCAGCGACTGAGTCGCCTACAGAGACGCTGACTGAGGCTGCGAAGCCGACTGTGACGCCGACTGAGGCGCGTAGGGGTAGATATAGGCATAGAGAAGGCAGCAGACCCACCAATCGACAGCGGCAACAACTTAGACGCCTACAGAGACGCTGATAGAGGCTGCGACGCCGACTGAGTTGCCGACTGAGGCAGATAGGGGTAGAAATTGGCATACAGAAGGCAGCAGACCCCCCAATCGACAGCAGCAGCGACTGAGACGCCTACAGAGACGCTGACAGAGGCTGCGACGCCGACTGAGGCAGATAGGGGTAGATATTGGCATAGAGAATGCAGCAGACCCCCAATCGACAGCGGCAGCGACTGAGACGCATTCAGAGAGGCTGACAGAGGCTGCGACGCCGACTGAGACGCCGACTGAGGCAGATAAGGGTAGATATAAGCATAGAGATGGCAGCAGACACCCCAATCGACAGCGGCAGCGACTGAGACGCATTCAGAGAGGCTGACAGAGGCTGCGACGCCGACTGAGACGCCGACTGAGGCAGATAAGGGTAGATATAAGCATAGAGAAGGCAGCAGAACCCCCCAACCGAGAGCAGCAGCGACTGAGACGCCTACAGAGACGCTGACAGAGGCTGCGACGCCGACTGAGGCAGAGAGGGTTAGACATAGGCATAGAGAAGAGAGCAGACCCCCCAATCGACAGCGGCAACGACTGAGACGCCTACAAGGACGCTGATAGATCCTGCGACGTCGCCTGAGACACTGACAGAGGCTGCGACGCCGACTGAGACAGATAGGGGTAGATATAGGCATAGAGAAGGCAGCAGATCACCCAATCGACAGCGACAGCGACTGAGACGCATTCAGAGAGGCTGACAGAGGCTGCGACGCCGACTGAGACGCCGACTGAGGCAGATAAGGGTAGATATAAGCATAGAGAAGGCAGCAGACACCCCAATCGACAGCGGCAGCGACTCAGACGCCTACAGAGACGCTGATAGAGGCTGCGACGCTGACTGAGTTGCCGACTGAGGCAGATAAGGGTAGAAATAGGCATACAGAAAACAGCAGACCCCCCAATCGACAGCGGCAGCGACTAAGACGCCTACAGAGACGCTGACAGAGGCTGCGACGCCGACAGAGGGAGCGACGCCAACTGAGGCAGAGATGGTTAGGCATAGGCATAGAGAAGGCAGCAGACAACCCAATCAACAGCGGCAACAACTGAGACGCATGCAGAGACGCTGATAGAGGCTGCGACGCCGACTGAGATGCCGACTGAGGCAGATAGGGGTAGATATTGGCATATAGAAGGCAGCAGACCCACCAATCAACAGCGGCAGCGACTGAGACGCATTCAGAGACGCTGACAGAGGCTGCGACGCCGACTGAGTTGCCGACTGAGGCAGATAGGGGTAGAAATAGGCATACAGAAGGCAGCAGACCCCCAATCGACAGCGGCAGCGACTAAGACGCCTACATAGACGCTGACAATGCTTGCGATGCCGACTGAGACGCCGACTGAGACAGATAGGGGTAGATATAGGCATAGAAAAGGCATCAGACCCCCCAATCGACAGCGGCAGCGACTGAGACGCATTCAGAGACGCTGACAGAGGCTGCGACGCCGACTGAGACGCCGACTGAGGCAGATAAGGGTAGATATTGGCATAGAGAAGGCAGCAGAACCCCCCAACCGACAGCAGCAGCGACTGAGACGCATTCAGAGAGGCTGACAGAGGCTGCGACGCCGACTGAGACGCCGACTGAGGCAGATAAGGGTAGATATAAGCATAGAGAAGGCAGCAGACACCCCAATCGACAGCGGCAGTGACTGAGACGCCTACAGGGACGCTAACAGAGGCTGCGACGCCAACTGAGACGCCGACTGAGGCAGATAAGGGTAGATATTGGCATAGAGAAGGCAGCAGAACCCCCCAACCGACAGCAGCAGCGACTGAGACGCATTCAGAGAGGCTGACAGAGGCTGCGACGCCGACTGAGACGCCGACTGAGGCAGAGAGGAGTAGATATAGGCATAGAGAAGGCAGCAGACCACCCAATCGACAGCGGCAACGACTGAGACGCCTACAGAGACGCTGAAAGATGCTGCGAGGCCCACTGAGGCGCCGACTGAGACGCCGACTGAGACAGATAGGGGTAGATATAGGCATAGAGAAGGCATCAGACAACCCAATCGACAGCGGCAGCGACTGAGACGCATTCAGAGACGCTGACAGAGGCTGCGACGCCTACTGAATTGCCGACTGAGGTAGGTAAGGGTAGATATTGGCATAGAGAAGGCAGCAGACCCTCCCAATCGACAGATGCTGCGACGCCGACTGAGACGCCGGCTGAGGCAGAGAGGGATAGATATAGGCATAGAGAAGGCATCAGACCCCCCAATCGACAGCGGCAGCGACTGAGACGCCTACAGAGACGCTGACAGAGGCTGTGAAGCCGACTGTGACGCCGACTGAGGCGCGTAGGGGCAGATATATTCATAGAGAAGGCAGCAGACCCTCCAATCGACAGCGGCAACAACTGAGACGCCTACAGAGACGCTGATAGAGGCTGCGACGCCGACTGAGGCAGATAGGGGTAGATATTGGCATAGAGTATGCAGCAGACCCCCAATCGACGGCGGCAGCAACTGAGACGCCTACAGAGACGCTGACAGAGGCTGCGACGCTGACAGATACTGCGACGCCGACTGAGACTCCGGCTGAGGCAGAGTTGGGTAGACATATGCATAGAGAAGCCAGCAGACACCCTAATCGACAGCGGCAAAAAATGAGACGCCTACAGAGACGCTGACAGAGGCTGCGACGCCGACTGAGATGCCGACTGAGGCAGGTAGGGGTAGATATAGGCATAGAGAAGGCAGCAGAGCCCTCCAATCGACAGCGGCAGTGACTGAGACGCCTACATAGACGCTGACAATGGCTGCGATGTCGACTGAGACGCCGACTGAGACGCCTTCTGAGACATATAGGGGTAGATATAGGCATAGAGAAGGCATCAGACCCCCCCAATCGACAGCGGCAGCGACTGAGACGCATTCAGAGACGCTGACAGAGGCTGCGACGCCTACTGAATTGCCGACTGAGGCAGATAAGGGTAGATATTGGCATAGAGAAGGCAGCAGACCCTCCCAATCGACACCAGCAGCGACTCAGACGCCTACAGAGACGCTGACAGAGGCTGCGACGCTGACAGATGCTGCGACGCCGACTGAGACGCCGGCTGAGGCAGAGAGGGATAGATATAGGCATAGAGAAGGCATCAGACCCCCCAATCGACAGCGGCAGCGACTAAGACGCCTACAGAGACGCTGACAGAGGCTGCGATGCTGACAGATGCTGCGACGCCGACTGAGACACCGGCTGAGGCAGAGAGCGGTAGATATTGGCATAGAGAATGCAGCAGACCCCCCAATCGACGGCGGCAGCGACTGAGACGCATACAGGGACGCTGAAAGAGGATGCGACGCCGACTGAGATGCCGACGGAGGTAGAGAGGGGTAGACATAGGCAGAGAAGGCAGCAGACCCCCAATCGACAGCGGCAACAAATGAGACGCCTACAGAGACGCTGACAGTGGCTGCGATGCCGACTGAGATGCCGAGTGAAGCAGATGGATGTAGATATAGGCATACAGAAGGCAGCAGACCCCCCAATCGACAACGGCAGCGACTGAGATGCCCACAGGGACGCTGATAGAGGCTGCGACGCCGACTGAGACACCGGCTGAGGCAGAGAGGGGTAGATATTGGCATAGAGAATGCAGCAGACCCCCCAATCGACAGCGGCAGCGACTGAGACGCCTACAGAAATGCTGACAGAGGCTGCGACGCCGACAGTGGCTGCGACGCCGACTGAGGCAGAGATGGTTAGGCATAGGCATAGAGAAGGCAGCAGACAACCCAATCGACAGCGGCAACAACTGAGACGCATACAGAGACGCTGTTAGAGGCTGCGACGCCGACTGAGATGCCGACTGAGGCAGATAAGGGTAGATATTGGCATAGAGAAGGCAGCAGACCCACCCCAATCGACAGCGGCAGCGACTGAGTCGCCTACAGAGACGCTGACTGAGGCTGCGAAGCCGACTGTGACGCCGACTGAGGCGCGTAGGGGTAGATATAGGCATAGAGAAGGCAGCAGACCCACCAATCGACAGCGGCAACAACTTAGACGCCTACAGAGACGCTGATAGAGGCTGCGACGCCGACTGAGTTGCCGACTGAGGCAGATTGGGGTAGAAATTGGCATACAGAAGGCAGCAGACCCCCCAATCGACAGCAGCAGCGACTGAGACGCCTACAGGGACGCTGACAGAGGCTGCGACGCCGACTGAGGCAGATAGGGGTAGATATTGGCATAGAGAATGCAGCAGACCCCCAATCGACAGCGGCAGCGACTGAGACGCATTCAGAGAGGCTGACAGAGGCTGCGACGCCGACTGAGACGCCGACTGAGGCAGATAAGGGTAAATATAAGCATAGAGAAGGCAGCAGAACCCCCCAACCGAGAGCAGCAGCGACTGAGACGCCTACAGAGACGCTGACAGAGGCTGCGACGCCGACTGAGGCAGAGAGGGTTAGACATAGGCATAGAGAAGAGAGCAGACCCCCCAATCGACAGCGGCAACGACTGAGACGCCTACAGGGACGCTGATAGATCCTGCGACGTCGCCTGAGACACTGACAGAGGCTGCGATGCCGACTGAGACAGATAGGGGTAGATATAGGCATAGAGAAGGCAGCAGATCACCCAATCGACAGCGGCAGCGACTGAGACGCATTCAGAGAGGCTGACAGAGGCTGCGACGCCGACTGAGACGCCGACTGAGGCAGATAAGGGTAGATATAAGCATAGAGAAGGCAGCAGACACCCCAATCGACAGCGGCAGCGACTCAGACGCCTACAGAGACGCTGATAGAGGCTGCGACGCTGACTGAGTTGCCGACTGAGGCAGATAAGGGTAGAAATAGGCATACAGAAAACAGCAGACCCCCCAATCGACAGCGGCAGCGACTAAGACGCCTACAGAGACGCTGACAGAGGCTGCGACGCCGACAGAGGGAGCGACGCCAACTGAGGCAGAGATGGTTAGGCATAGGCATAGAGAAGGCAGCAGACAACCCAATCGACAGCGGCAACAACTGAGACGCATGCAGAGACGCTGATAGAGGCTGCGACGCCGACTGAGATGCCGACTGAGGCAGATAGGGGTAGATATTGGCATATAGAAGGCAGCAGACCCACCAATCAACAGCGGCAGCGACTGAGACGCATTCAGAGACGCTGACAGAGGCTGCGACGCCGACTGAGTTGCCGACTGAGGCAGATAGGGGTAGAAATAGGCATACAGAAGGCAGCAGACCCCCAATCGACAGCGGCAGCGACTAAGACGCCTACATAGACGCTGACAATGGTTGCGATGCCGACTGAGACGCCGACTGAGGCAGATAAGGGTAGATATAGGCATAGAGAAGGCAGCAGACACCCCAATCGACAGCGGCAGCGACTGAGAGGCCTACAGGGACGCTGACAGAGGCTGCGACGCCGACAGAGGGAGCGACGCCAACTGAGGCAGAGATGGTTAGGCATAGGCATAGAGAAGGCAGCAGACAACCCAATCGACAACGGCAACAACTGAGACGTATGCAGAGACGCTGACAGAGGCTGCGACGCCGACTGAGTTGCCGACTGAGGCAGATAGGGGTAGAAATAGGCATACAGAAGGCAGCAGATCACCCAATCGACAGCGGCAGCGACTGAGACGCATTCAGAGAGGCTGACTGAGGCTGCGACGCCGACTGAGACGCCGACTGAGGCAGATAAGGGTAGATATAAGCATAGAGAAGGCAGCAGACACCCCAATCGACAGCGGCAGTGACTGAGAGGCCTACAGGGACGCTAACAGAGGCTGCGACGCCAACTGAGACGCCGACTGAGGCAGATAAGGGTAGATATAGGCATAGAGAAGGCAGCAGACACCCCAATCGACAGCGGCAGCGACTGAGAGGCCTACAGGGACGCTGACAGAGGCTGCGACGCCGACTGAGACGCCGACTGAGGCAGAGAGGAGTAGATATAGGCATAGAGAAGGCAGCAGTCCCCCCAATCGACAGCGGCAACGACTGAGACGCCTACAGAGACGCTGACAGATGCTGCGAGGCCCACTGAGGCGCCGACTGAGACGCCGACTGAGACAGATAGGGGTAGATATAGGCATAGAGAAGGCATCAGACCCCCCAATCGACAGCGGCAGCGACTGAGACGTATTCAGAGACGCTGACAGAGGCTGCGACGCCTACTGAATTGCCGACTGAGGTAGGTAAGGGTAGATATTGGCATAGAGAAGGCAGCAGACCCTCCCAATCGACAGATGCTGCGACGCCGACTGAGACGCCGGCTGAGGCAGAGAGGGATAGATATAGGCATAGAGAAGGCATCAGACCCCCAATCGACAGCGGCAGCGACTGAGACGCCTACAGAGACGCTGACAGAGGCTGTGAAGCCGACTGTGACGCCGACTGAGGCGCGTAGGGGTAGATATATTCATAAAGAAGGCAGCAGACCCTCCAATCGGCAGCGGCAACAACTGAGACGCCTACAGAGACGCTGATAGAGGCTACGACGCCGACTGAGGCAGATAGGGGTAGATATTAGCATAGAGTATGCAGCAGACCATCAATCGACGGCGGCAGCAACTGAGACGCCTACAGAGACGCTGACAGAGGCTGCGACGCCGACTGAGATGCCGACTGAGGCAGGTAGGGGAAGATATAGGCATAGAGAAGGCATCAGACCCCCCCAATCGACAGCGGCAGCGACTGAGACGTATTCAGAGACGCTGACAGAGGCTGCGACGCCTACTGAATTGCCGACTGAGGTAGGTAAGGGTAGATATTGGCATAGAGAAGGCAGCAGACCCTCCGAATCGACAGATGCTGCGACGCCGACTGAGACGCCGGCTGAGGCAGAGAGGGATAGATATAGGCATAGAGAAGGCATCAGACCCCCCAATCGACAGCGGCAGCGACTGAGACGCCTACAGAGACGCTGACAGAGGCTGTGAAGCCGACTGTGACGCCGACTGAGGCGCGTAGGGGTAGATATATTCATAGAGAAGGCAGCAGACCCTCCAATCGACAGCGGCAACAACTGAGACGCCTACAGTGACGCTGATAGAGGCTGCGACGCCGACTGAGGCAGATAGGGGTAGATATTAGCATAGAGTATGCAGCAGACCATCAATCGACGGCGGCAGCAACTGAGACGCCTACAGAGACGCTGACAGAGGCTGCGACGCTGACAGATACTGCGACGCCGACTGAGACTCCGGCTGAGGCAGAGTTGGGTAGACATATGCATAGAGAAGCCAGCAGACACCCTAATCGACAGCGGCAAAAAATGAGACGCCTACAGAGACGCTGACAGAGGCTGCGACGCCGACTGAGATGCCGACTGAGGCAGGTAGGGGTAGATATAGGCATAGAGAAGGAAGCAGAGCCCTCCAATCGACAGCGGCAGTGACTGAGACGCCTACATAGACGATGACAATGGCTGCGATGTCGACTGAGACGCCGACTGAGACGCCTTCTGAGACAGATAGGGGTAGATATAGGCATAGAGAAGGCATCAGACCCCCCCAATCGACAGCGGCAGCGACTGAGACGCATTCAGAGACGCTGACAGAGGCTGCGACGCCTACTGAATTGCCGACTGAGGCAGATAAGGGTAGATATTGGCATAGAGAAGGCAGCAGACCCTCCCAATCGACAGCAGCAGCGACTCAGACGCCTACAGAGACGCTGACAGAGGCTGCGACGCTGACAGATGCTGCGACGCCGACTGAGACGCCGGCTGAGGCAGAGAGGGATAGATATAGGCATAGAGAAGGCATCAGACCCCCCAATCGACAGCGGCAGCGACTAAGACGCCTACAGAGACGCTGACAGAGGCTGCGATGCTGACAGATGCTGCGACGCCGACTGAGACACCGGCTGAGGCAGAGAGCGGTAGATATTGGCATCGAGAATGCAGCAGACCCCCCAATCGACGGCGGCAGCGACTGAGACGCATACAGGGACGCTGACAGAGGATGCGACGCCGACTGAGATGCCGACGGAGGTAGAGAGGGGTAGACATAGGCAGAGAAGGCAGGAGACCCCCAATCGACAGCGGCAACAAATGAGACGCCTACAGAGACGTTGACAGTGGCTGCGATGCCGACTGAGATGCCGAGTGAAGCAGATGGATGTAGATATAGGCATACAGAAGGCAGCAGACCCCCCAATCGACAACGGCAGCGACTGAGATGCCCACAGGGACGCTGATAGAGGCTGCGACGCCGACTGAGACACCGGCTGAGGCAGAGAGGGGTAGATATTGGCATAGAGAAGCCAGCAGACACCCTAGTCGACAGCGGCAAAAAATGAGACGCCTACAGAGACGCTGACAGAGGCTGCGACGCCGACTGAGATGCCGACTGAGGCAGGTAGGGGTAGATATAGGCATAGAGAAGGCAGCAGAGCCCTCCAATCGACAGCGGCAGTGACTGAGACGCCTACATAGACGCTGACAATGGCTGCGATGTCGACTGAGACGCCGACTGAGACGCCATCTGAGACAGATATCGGTAGATATAGGCATAGAGAAGGCATCAGACCCCCCCAATCGACAGCGGCAGCGACTGAGACGCATTCAGAGACGCTGACAGAGGCTGCGACGCCTACTGAATTGCCGACTGAGGCAGATAAGGGTAGATATTGGCATAGAGAAGGCAGCAGACCCTCCCAATCGACAGCAGCAGCGACTCAGACGCCTACAGAGACGCTGACAGAGGCTGCGACGCTGACAGATGCTGCGACGCCGACTGAGACGCCGGCTGAGGCAGAGAGGGATAGATATAGGCATAGAGAAGGCATCAGACCCCCCAATCGACAGCGGCAGCGACTAAGACGCTTACAGAGACGCTGACAGAGGCTGCGATGCTGACAGATGCTGCGACGCCGACAGAGACACCGGCTGAGGCAGAGAGCGGTAGATATTGGCATAGAGAATGCAGCAGACCCCCCAATCGACGGCGGCAGCGACTGAGACGCATACAGGGACGCTGACAGAGGATGCGACGCCGACTGAGATGCCGACGGAGGTAGAGAGGGGTAGACATAGGCAGAGAAGGCAGCAGACCCCCAATCGACAGCGGCAACAAATGAGACGCCTACAGAGACGCTGACAGTGGCTGCGATGCCGACTGAGATGCCGAGTGAAGCAGATGGATGTAGATATAGGCATACAGAAGGCAGCAGACCCCCCAATCGACAACGGCAGCGACTGAGATGCCACAGGGACGCTGATAGAGGCTGCGACGCCGACTGAGACACCGGCTGAGGCAGAGTTGGGTAGACATATGCATAGAGAAGCCAGCAGACACCCTAATCGACAGCGGCAAAAAATGAGACGCCTACAGAGACGCTGACAGAGGCTGCGACGCCGACTGAGATGTCGACTGGGGCAGGTAGGGGTAGATATTGGCATAGAGAAGGCAGCAGACCCACCCCAATCGACAGCGGCAGCGACTGAGTCGCCTACAGAGACGCTGACAGAGGCTGCGACGCCGACAGTGGCTGCGACGCCGACTGAGGCAGAGATGGTTGGGCATAGGCATAGAGAAGGCAGCAGACAACCCAATCGACAGCGGCAATAACTGAGACGCATACAGAGACGCTGTTAGAGGCTGCGACGCCGACTGAGATGCCGACTGAGGCAGATAAGGGTAGATATTGGCATAGAGAAGGCAGCAGACCCACCCCAATCGATAGCGGCAGCGACTGAGTCGCCTACAGAGACGCTGACTGAGGCTGCGAAGCCGACTGTGACGCCGACTGAGGCGCGTAGTTGTAGATATAGGCATAGAGAAGGCAGCAGACCCACCAATCGACAGCGGCAACAACTTAGACGCCTACAGAGACGCTGATAGAGGCTGCGACGCCGACTGAGTTGTTGACTGGGGCAGATAGGGGTAGAAATTGGCATACAGAAGGCAGCAGACCCCCCAATCGACAGCAGCAGCGACTGAGACGCCTACAGAGACGCTGACAGAGGCTGCGACGCCGACTGAGGCAGATAGGGGTAGATATTGGCATAGAGAATGCAGCAGACCCCCAATCGACGGCGGCAGCAACTGAGACGCGTACAGAGACGCTGACAGAGGCTGCGACACTGACAGTTACTGCGAAGCCGACTGAGACGCCGACTGAGGCAGAGAGGAGTAGATATAGGCATAGAGAAGGCAGCAGAGCCCCCCAATCGACAGCGGCAGCGACTGAGACGCCTACAGATACGCTGACAGAGGCTGCGACGCTAACAGATGCTGTGACGCCGACTGAGACGCCGACTGAGACGCCGGATGAGGCAGAGAGCGATATATATAGGCATAGAGAAGGCATCAGACCCCCCAATCGACAGCGGCAGCGACTGAGATGCCTACAGAGACGCTGACAGAGGCTGTGAAGCCGACTGTGACGCCGACTGAGGCGCGTAGGGGTAGATATAGACATTGAGAAAGCAGCAGACCTTCCAATCGACAGCGGCAACAACTGAGACGCCTACAGAGACGCTGATAGAGGCTGCGACGCCGACTGAGTTGCCGACTGAGGCAGATAGGGGTAGAAATAGGCATACAGAAGGCAGCAGACCCCCCAATCGACAGCGGCAGCGACTGAGACGCCTACAGAGACGCTGACATAGGCTGCGATGCTGACAGATGCTGCGACGCCGACTGAGCCACCGGCTGAGGCAGAGAGGGGTAGATATTGGCATAGAGAATGCAGCAGACCCCCAATCGACGGCGGCAGCGACTGAGACGCATACAGAGACGCTGACAGAAGCTGCGACGCCGACTGAGGCAGACAGGGGTAGATATAGGCAAAGAGAAGGCAGCAGACTTCCCAATCGACAGCGACTAAGACGCCTACAGACACGCTGAGAAAGGCTGTGACGCCGACTGAGGCAGATAGGGGTAGATATAGGTATAGAGAAGGCAACAGACCCCCCAATCGACAGCGGCAGCGACTGAGACGCCTATAGAGACGCTGACAGAGGCTGCGACGCTAAGAGTGGCTGCGACGCCGACAGAGGGAGCGACACCAACTGAGGCAGAGATGGTTAGGCATAGGCATAGAGAAGGCAGCAGACAACCCAATCGACAGCGGCAACAACTGAGACGCATGCAGAGACGCTGATAGAGGCTGCGACGCCGACTGAGATGCCGACTGAGGCAGATAGGGGTAGATATTAGCATAGAGAAGGCAGCAGACCCACCAATCGACAGCGGCAACAACTTAGACGCCTACAGAGTCGCTGATAGAAGCTGCGACGCCGACTGAGTTACCGACTGAGGCAGATAGGGGTAGAAATTGGCATACAGAAGGCAGCAGACCCCCCCAATGGACAGCGCCAGCGACTGAGACGCCTACAGAGACGCTGACAGAGGCTGCGATGCTGACAGATACTGCGACGCCGACTGAGACTCCGGCTGAGGCAGAGATGGGTAGACATAGGCATAGAGAATGCAGCAGCCCCCAATCGACGGCGGCAGCGACTGAGACGCATACAGAGACGCTGACAGAAGCTGCGACGCCGACTGCGGCAGACAGGGGTAGATATAGGCAAAGAGAAAGCAGCAGACTTCCCAATCGACAGCGGCAGCGACTGAGACGCCTACATAGACGCTGACAATTTTTGCGATGCCGACTGAGACGCCGACTGAGACAGATAGGGGTAGATATTAGCATAGAGAAGGCAGCAAACCCCCCAATCGACACCGGCAGCGACTGAGACGCATACAGAGACGCTGACAGAAGCTGCGACGCCGACTGAGGCAGACAGGGGTAGATATAGGCAAAGAGAAGGCAGCAGACTTCCCAATCGACAGCGACCAAGACGCCTACAGAGACGCTGAGAGAGGCTGTGACGCCGACTGAGGCAGATAGGGGTAGATATAGGCATAGAGAAGGCAACAGACCCCCCAATCGACAGCGGCAGCGACTGAGACGCCTATAGAGACGCTGACAGAGGCTGCGACGCTAAGAGTGGCTGCGACGCCGACAGAGGGAGCGACGCCAACTGAGGCAGAGATGGTTAGGCATAGGCATAGAGAAGGCAGCAGACAACCCAATCGACAGCGGCAACAACTGAGACGCATGCAGAGACGCTGATAGAGGCTGCGACGCCGACTGAGATGCCGACTGAGGCAGATAGGGGTAGATATTAGCATAGAGAAGGCAGCAAACCCCCCAATCGACAGCGGCAGCGACTGAGACGCCTACATAGACCCTGACAATTTTTGCGATGCCGACTGAGACGCCGACTGAGACAGATAGGGGTAGATATAGGCATAGAGAAGGCATCAAACCCCCCAATCGACAGCGGCAGCGACTGAGACGCATTCAGAGACGCTGACAGAGGCTACGACGCCGACTGAGACGTCGACTGAGCCAGATAATTGTAGATATTGGCATAGAGAAGGCAGCAGAACCCACCAACCGACAGCAGCAGCGACTCAGACGCCTACAGAGACGCTGACAGAGGCTGCGACGCTGACAGATGCTACGACGCCGACTGAGATGCCGGCTGAGGCAGAGAGGGCTAGATATAGGCATAGAGAAAGCATCAGGAACCCCAATCGACAGCGGCAGCGACTGTGACGCCTACAGAGACGCTGACAGAGGCTGCGAAGCCGACTGAGGCAGAGAGGGTTACACATAGGCATAGAGAAGACAGCAGACCCCCCAATCGACAGCGGCTACGACTGAGACGCCTACAGGGACACTGATAGATGCTACGACGTCGCCTGAGGCGCTGACAGAGGCTTCGACGCCGACTGAGACAGATAGGGGTAGATATAGGCATAGAGAAGGCAGCAGATCCCCCAATCGACAGCGGCAGCGACTGAGACGCATTCAGAGAGGCTGACAGAGGCTGCGACGCCGACTGAGACGCCGGCTGAGGCAGAGAGGGATAGATATAGGCATAGAGAAGGCATCAGACCCCCCAATCGACAGCGGCAGCGACTAAGACGCCTACAGAGACGCTGACAGAGGCTGCGATGCTGACAGATGCTGCGACGCCGACTGAGACACCGGCTGAGGCAGAGAGCGGTAGATATTGGCATAGAGAATGCAGCAGACCCCCCAATCGACGGCGGCAGCGACTGAGACGCATACAGGGACGCTGACAGAGGATGCGACGCCGACTGAGATGCCGACGGAGGTAGAGAGGGGTAGACATAGGCAGAGAAGGCAGCAGACCCCCAATCGACAGCGGCAACAAATGAGACGCCTACAGAGACGCTGACAGAGGCTGCGACGCCGACAGTGGCTGCGACGCCGACTGAGGCAGAGATGGTTGGGCATAGGCATAGAGAAGGCAGCAGACAACCCAATCGACAGCGGCAATAACTGAGACGCATACAGAGACGCTGTTAGAGGCTGCGACGCCGACTGAGATGCCGACTGAGGCAGATAAGGGTAGATATTGGCATAGAGAAGGCAGCAGACCCACCCCAATCGACAGCGGCAGCGACTGAGTCGCCTACAGAGACGCTGACTGAGGCTGCGAAGCCGACTGTGACGCCGACTGAGGCGCGTAGTTGTAGATATAGGCATAGAGAAGGCAGCAGACCCACCAATCGACAGCGGCAACAACTTAGACGCCTACAGAGACGCTGATAGAAGCTGCGACGCCGACTGAGTTACCGACTGAGGCAGATAGGGGTAGAAATTGGCATACAGAAGGCAGCAGACCCCCCAATCGACAGCAGCAGCGACTGAGACGCCTACAGAGACGCTGACAGAGGCTGCGACGCCGACTGAGGCAGATAGGGGTAGATATTGGCATAGAGAATGCAGCAGACCCCCAATCGACGGCGGCAGCAACTGAGACGCGTACAGAGACGCTGACAGAGGCTGCGACACTGACAGTTACTGCGAAGCCGACTGAGACGCCGACTGAGGCAGAGAGGAGTAGATATAGGCATAGAGAAGGCAGCAGAGCCCCCCAATCGACAGCGGCAGCGACTGAGACGCCTACAGATACGCTGACAGAGGCTGCGACGCTAACAGATGCTGTGACGCCGACTGAGACGCCGACTGAGACGCCGGATGAGGCAGAGAGCGATATATATAGGCATAGAGAAGGCATCAGACCCCCCAATCGACAGCGGCAGCGACTGAGATGCCTACAGAGACGCTGACAGAGGCTGTGAAGCCGACTGTGACGCCGACTGAGGCGCGTAGGGGTAGATATAGACATTGAGAAGGCAGCAGACCTTCCAATCGACAGCGGCAACAACTGAGACGCCTACAGAGACGCTGATAGAGGCTGCGACGCCGACTGAGTTGCCGACTGAGGCAGATAGGGGTAGAAATAGGCATACAGAAGGCAGCAGACCCCCCAATCGACAGCGGCAGCGACTAAGATGCCTACAGAGACGCTGACATAGGCTGCGATGCTGACAGATGCTGCGACGCCGACTGAGCCACCGGCTGAGGCAGAGAGGGGTAGATATTGGCATAGAGAATGCAGCAGACCCCCAATCGACGGCGGCAGCGACTGAGACGCATACAGAGACGCTGACAGAAGCTGCGACGCCGACTGAGGCAGACAGGGGTAGATATAGGCAAAGAGAAGGCAGCAGACTTCCCAATCGACAGCGACTAAGACGCCTACAGACACGCTGAGAGAGGCTGTGACGCCGACTGAGGCAGATAGGGGTAGATATAGGTATAGATTAAGCAACAGACCCCCCAATCGACAGCGGCAGCGACTGAGACGCCTATAGAGACGCTGACAGAGGCTGCGACGCTAAGAGTGGCTGCGACGCCGACAGAGGGAGCGACACCAACTGAGGCAGAGATGGTTAGGCATAGGCATAGAGAAGGCAGCAGACAACCCAATCGACAGCGGCAACAACTGAGACGCATGCAGAGACGCTGATAGAGGCTGCGACGCCGACTGAGATGCCGACTGAGGCAGATAGGGGTAGATATTAGCATAGAGAAGGCAGCAGACCCACCAATCGACAGCGGCAACAACTTAGACGCCTACAGAGTCGCTGATAGAAGCTGCGACGCCGACTGAGTTGCCGACTGAGGCAGATAGGGGTAGAAATTGGCATACAGAAGGCAGCAGACCCCCCAATCGACAGCAGCAGCGACTGAGACGCCTACAGAGACGCTGACAGAGGCTGCGACGCCGACTGAGGCAGATAGGGGTAGATATTGGCATAGAGAATGCAGCAGACCCCCAATCGACGGCGGCAGCAACTGAGACGCGTACAGAGACGCTGACAGAGGCTGCGACACTGACAGTTACTGCGAAGCCGACTGAGACGCCGACTGAGGCAGAGAGGAGTAGATATAGGCATAGAGAAGGCAGCAGAGCCCCCCAATCGACAGCGGCAGCGACTGAGACGCCTACAGATACGCTGACAGAGGCTGCGACGCTAACAGAAGCTGTGACGCCGACTGAGACGCCGACTGAGACGCCGGATGAGGCAGAGAGCGATATATATAGGCATAGAGAAGGCATCAGACCCCCCAATCGACAGCGGCAGCGACTGAGATGCCTACAGAGACGCTGACAGAGGCTGCGACGCCGACTGAGGCAGATAGGGGTAGATATTGGCATAGAGAATGCAGCAGACCCCCAATCGACGGCGCCAGCGACTGAGACGCCTACAGAGACGCTGACAGAGGCTGCGATGCTGACAGATACTGCGACGCCGACTGAGACTCCGGCTGAGGCAGAGATGGGTAGACATAGGCATAGAGAATGCAGCAGCCCCCAATCGACGGCGGCAGCGACTGAGACGCATACAGAGACGCTGACAGAAGCTGCGACGCCGACTGAGGCAGACAGGGGTAGATATAGGCAAAGAGAAAGCAGCAGACTTCCCAATCGACAGCGGCAGCGACTGAGACGCCTACATAGACGCTGACAATTTTTGCGATGCCGACTGAGACGCCGACTGAGACAGATAGGGGTAGATATTAGCATAGAGAAGGCAGCAAACCCCCCAATCGACACCGGCAGCGACTGAGACGCATACAGAGACGCTGACAGAAGCTGCGACGCCGACTGAGGCAGACAGGGGTAGATATAGGCAAAGAGAAGGCAGCAGACTTCCCAATCGACAGCGACCAAGACGCCTACAGACACGCTGAGAGAGGCTGTGACGCCGACTGAGGCAGATAGGGGTAGATATAGGCATAGAGAAGGCAACAGACCCCCCAATCGACAGCGGCAGCGACTGAGACGCCTATAGAGACGCTGACAGAGGCTGCGACGCTAAGAGTGGCTGCGACGCCGACAGAGGGAGCGACGCCAACTGAGGCAGAGATGGTTAGGCATAGGCATAGAGAAGGCAGCAGACAACCCAATCGACAGCGGCAACAACTGAGACGCATGCAGAGACGCTGATAGAGGCTGCGACGCCGACTGAGATGCCGACTGAGGCAGATAGGGGTAGATATTAGCATAGAGAAGGCAGCAAACCCCCCAATCGACAGCGGCAGCGACTGAGACGCCTACATAGACGCTGACAATTTTTGCGATGCCGACTGAGACGCCGACTGAGACAGATAGGGGTAGATATAGGCATAGAGAAGGCATCAGACCCCCCAATCGACAGCGGCAGCGACTGAGACGCATTCAGAGACGCTGACAGAGGCTACGACGCCGACTGAGACGTCGACTGAGCCAGATAATTGTAGATATTGGCATAGAGAAGGCAGCAGAACCCACCAACCGACAGCAGCAGCGACTCAGACGCCTACAGAGACGCTGACAGAGGCTGCGACGCTGACAGATGCTACGACGCCGACTGAGATGCCGGCTGAGGCAGAGAGGGCTAGATATAGGCATAGAGAAGGCATCAGACCCCCCAATCGACAGCGGCAGCGACTGAGACGCATTCAGAGACGCTGACAGAGGCTACGACGCCGACTGAGACGTCGACTGAGCCAGATAATTGTAGAAATTGGCATACAGAAGGCAGCAGACCCCCCAATCGACAGCAGCAGCGACTGAGACGCCTACAGAGACGCTGACAGAGGCTGCGAAGCCGACTGAGGCAGAGAGGGTTACACATAGGCATTGAAAAGACAGCAGACCCCCCAATCGACAGCGGCTACGACTGAGACGCCTACAGGGACACTGATAGATGCTACGACGTCGCCTGAGGCGCTGACAGAGGCTGCGACGCCGACTGAGACATATAGGGGTAGATATAGGCATAGAGAAGGCAGCAGATCCCCCAATCGACAGCGGCAGCGACTGAGACGCATTCAGAGAGGCTGACAGAGGCTGCGACGCCGACTGGGACGCCGACTGAGGCAGATAGGGGTAGATATAGGCATAGAGAAGGCAGCAGACACCCCAATCGACAGCGGCAGCGACTGAGAGGCCTACAGGGACGCTGACAGAGGCTGCGACGCCAACTGAGACGCCGACTGAGGCACATAAGGGGAGATATAGGCATAGAGAAGGCAGCAGACACCCCAAATGACAGCGGCAGCGACTGAGAGGCCTACAGGGACGCTGACAGAGGCTGCGACGCCGACTGAGACTCCGACTGAGACGCCGACTGAGGCAGAGAGGAGTAGATATAGGCATAGAGAAGGCAGCAGTCCCCCAATCGACAGCGGCAACGACTGAGACGCCTACAGAGACGCTGACAGATGCTGCGAGGCCGACTGAGGCGCCTACTGAGACGCCGACTGAGACGCCGACTGAGGCAGATAGGGGTAGATATAGGCATAGAGAAGGCAGCAGAATTCCCAATCGACAGCGGCAGCGACTAAGACGCCTACAGAGACGTTGAGAGAGGCTGCGACGCTGACTGAGGCAGATAGGGGTAGATATAGGCATAGAGATGGCAGCAGACCCCCCAATCGACAGCGGCAGCGACTGAGACGTTTACAGAAACGCTGACAGAGGCTGCGACGCCGACAGAGGCTGCGACGCCGACTATGGCAGAGATGGTTAGGCATAGGCATAGAGAAGGCAGCAGACAACCCAATCGACAGCGGCAACAACTGAGACGCATACAGAGACGCTGATAGAGACTGGGACGCCGACTGAGATGCCGACTGAGGCAGATAAGGGTATATATTGGCATAGAGAAGGCAGCAGACCCCCCCCCCCAATCGACAGCAGCAGCGACTGAGACGCCTACAGAGACGCTGACAGAGGCTGCGAAGCCGACTGAGGCGCGTAGGGGTAGATATAGGCATAGAGAAGGCAGCAGACCCACCAATCGACAGCGGCAGTAACTTAGACGCCTACAGAGACGCTGATAGAGGCTGCGCCGCCGACTGAGTTGCCGACTGAGGCAGATAGGGGTAGAAATTGGCATACACAAGGCGGCAGACCCCCCAATCGACAGCAGCAGCGACTGAGACGCCTACAGAGACGCTGACAGAGGCTGCGACGCCGACTGAGGCAGATAGGGGTAGATATTGGCATAGAGAATGCAGCAGAGCCCTCCAATCGACAGCGGCAGCAACTGAGACGCATTCAGAGACGCTGACAATGGCTGCGATGTCGACTGAGACGCCGACTGAGACGCCGACTGAGACAGATAGGGGTAGATATAGGCATAGAGAAGGCATCAGACCCCCCCAATCGACAGCGGCAGCGACTGAGACGCATTCAGAGACGCTGACAGAGGCTGCGACGCCTACTGAATTGCCGACTGGGGCAGATAAGGATAGATATTGGCATAGAGAAGGCAGCAGACCCTCCCAATCGACAGCGGCAGCGGCTCGGACGACTACAGAGACGCTGACAGAGGCTGCGACGCTGACAGATGCTGCGACGCCGACTGAGACGCCGGCTGAGGGAGAGAGGGATAGATATAGGCATAGAGAAGGCATCAGACCCCCCAATCGACAGCGGCAGCGACTGAGACGCCTACAGAGACGCTGCCAGAGGCTGTGAAGCCGACTGTGACGCCGACTGAGGCGCGTAGGGGTAGATATAGGCATAGAGAAGGCAGCAGACCCTCCAATCGACAGCGGCAGCAACTGAGACGCCTACAGAGACGCTGATAGAGGCTGCGACGCCAACTTAGATGCCGACGGACGTAGAGAGGGGTATACATAGGCAGAGAAGGCAGCAGACCCCCCAATCGACAGCGGCAGCGCCTTAGATGCCTACAGGGACGCTGATAGAGGCTGCGACGCCGACTGAGCCACCGGCTGAGGCAGATTGGGGTAGATATTGGCATAGAGAATCCAGCAGACCCCCCAATCGACGGCGGCAGCGACTGAGACGCATACAGAGACGCTGACAGAGGCTGCGAAGCCGACTGAAATGCCGACGGAGGTAGAGAGGGGTAGACATAGGTAGAGAAGGCAGCAGACCCCCCAATCGACAGCGGCAACAAATGAGACGCCTACAAAGACGCTGACAGTGGCTGCGACGTCGTCTGAGATGCCGACTGAAGCAGATGGATGGAGATATAGGCATACAGAAGGCAGCAGACCTCCAATCGACAGCAGCAGCGACTGAGACGCCTACAGAGACTCTGACAGAGGCTGCGACGCCGACTGAGGCAGAGAGGGTTAGACATAGGCATAGAGAAGACAGCAGACCCCCCAATCGACGGCGGCGGCGACTGAGACGCCTTCAGAGACGCTGACAGAGGCTGCGACGCCGACTGAGACGCCGACTGAGGCAGATAGGGGTAGATATAGGAATAGAGAAGGCAGCAGACCCCCAATCGACAGCGGCAGCGACTGAGACGCATACAGAGACTCTGACAGAGGCTGCGACGCCGTCTGAGGCAGAGAGGGTTAGACATAGGCATAGAGAAGACAGCAGACCCCCCAATCGACAGCGGCAACGACTGAGACGCCTACAGGGACGCTGATAGAGGCTGCGACGCCGCCTGAGACGCCGACTGAGGCAGATAGGGGTAGATATAGGCATAGAGAAGGCAGCAGATCCCCCAATCGACAGCGGCAGCAACTGAGATGCATTCAGAGACGCAGACAGATGCTGCGACGCCGACTGAGACGCCGACTGAGGCAGATAGGGGTAGATATAGGCATAGAGAAGGCAGCAGACTTCCCAATCGACAGCGACTAAGACGCCTACAGAGACGCTGAGAGAGGCTGCGACGCCGACTGAGACGCCGACTGAGGCAGAGATGGGTAGATATAGGCATAGAGAAGGCAGCAGTCCCCCCAATCGACAGCGGCAACGACTGAGACGCCTACAGAGACGCTGACAGAGGCTGCGAAGCCGACTGTGACACCGACTGAGGCAGAGAGGGTTAGACATAGGCATAGAGAAGACAGCAGACCCCCCAATCGACGGCGGCGGCGACTGAGACGCCTACAGAGACGCTGACAGAGGCTGCGAAGCCGACTGTGACACCGACTGAGGCGCGTAGGGGTAGAGATAGGCATAGAGAAGGCAGTAGACCCACCAATCGACAGCGGCAACAACTTAGACGCCTACAGAGACGCTGATAGAGGCTGCGACGCCGACTGAGTTGCCGACTGAGGCAGAAAGGGGTAGAATTTGGCATACAGAAGGCAGCAGACCCCCCAATCGACAGCGGCAGCAACTGAGACGCATTCAGAGAGTCTGACAGAGGCTGCGACGCCGACTGAGGCAGATAGGGGTAGATATTGGCATAGAGAATGCAGCAGACCCCCAATCGACGGCGGCAGCGACTGAGACGCCTACAGAGACGCTGACAGAGGCTGCGACGCTGACAGATACTGCGACGCCGACTGAGACGCCGGCTGAGGCAGAGAGGGGTAGATATAGGCATAGAGAAGGCACCAGACCCCCAATCGACAGCAGCAGCGACTGACACGCCTACAGAGACGCTGACAGAGGCTGCGACGCCGACTGAGTTGCCGACTGAGGCAGATAGGGGTAGAAATAGGCATACAGAAGGCAGCAGACCCCCCAATCGACAGCGGCAGCGACTTAGATGCCGACGGGGGTAGAGAGGGGAAGACATAGGCAGAGAAGGAAGCAGACCACCAATCGACAGCGGCAACAAATGAGACGCCTACAGAGACGCTGACAGTGGCTGCGACGCCGTCTGAGAGGCCGACTGAAGCAGATGGATGGAGATATAGGCATACAGAAGGCAGCAGACCCCCTAATCGACAACGGCAGCGACTGAGATGCCGACAGGGACGCTGATAGAGGCTGCGACGCCGACTGAGACACCGACTGAGGCAGATAGGGGTAGAAATTGGCATACAGAAGGCAGCAGACCCCCAATCGACAGCAGCAGCGACTGACACGCCTACAGAGACGCTGACAGAGGCTGCGACGCCGACTGAGGCAGATAGGGGTAGATATTGGCATAGAGAATGCAGCAGACCCCCCAATCGACGGCGGCAGCGACTGAGACGCCTACAGAGACGCTGACAGAGGCTGCGACGCCGACTGAGATGCCGACTGAGATGCCGACTGAGACAGATAGGGGTAGATATGGGCATAGAGAAGGCATCAGACCCCCCCCAATCGACAGCGGCAGCGACTGAGACGCATTCAGAGACGCTGACAGAGGCTGCGACGCCTACTGAATTGCCGACTGGGGCAGATAAGGGTAGATATTGGCATAGAGAAGGCAGCAGACCCTCCCAATCGACAGCGGCAGCGACTCAGACGCCTACAGAGACGCTGACAGAGGCTGCGATGCTGACAGATGCTGCGACGCCGATTGAGACACCGGCTGAGGCAGAGAGGGGTAGATATTGGCATAGAGAATGCAGCAGACCCCCCAATCGACGGCGGCAGCGACTGAGGCGCATACAAAGACGCTGACAGAGGATGTGACGCCGACTTAGATGCCGACGGAGGTAGAGAGGGGTAGACATAGGCAGAGAAATCAGGAGACCCCCCAATCGACAGCGGCAGCGACTTAGATGCCGACGGAGGTAGAGAGGGGTAGACATAGGCAGAGAAGGCAGCAGACCACCAATCGACAGCGGCAACAAATGAGACGCCTACAGAGACGCTGACAGTGGCTGCGACGCCGTCTGAGATGCCGACTGAAGCAGATGGATGGATATATAGGCAACGGCAGCGACTGAGATGCCGACAGGGACGCTGATAGAGGCTGCGGCGCCGACTGAGACACCGACTGAGGCAGATAGGGGTAGAAATTGGCATACAGAAGGCAGCAGACCCCCACTGGACAGCAGCAGCGACTGACACGCCTGCAGAGACGCTGACAGAGGCTGCGACGCCGACTGAGGCAGATAGGGTTAGACATAGGCATAGAGAAGACAGCAGACCCCCCAATCGACGGCGGCGGCGACTGAGACGCCTACAGAGACGCTGACAGAGGCTGCGACGCCGACTGAGACGCCGACTGAGACAGATAGGGATATAGATATAGGAATAGAGAAGGCAACAGACCCCCCAATCGACAGCGGCAGCGACTGAGACGCCTATAGAGACGCTGACAGAGGCTGCGACGCTAAGAGTGGCTGCGACGCCGACAGAGGGAGCGACGCCAACTGAGGCAGAGATGGTTAGGCATAGGCATAGAGAAGGCAGCAGACAACCCAATCGACAGCGGCAACAACTGAGACGCATGCAGAGACGCTGATAGAGGCTGCGACGCCGACTGAGATGCCGACTGAGGCAGATAGGGGTAGATATTAGCATAGAGAAGGCAGCAAACCCACCAATCGACAGCGGCAGCGACTGAGACGCCTACATAGACGCTGACAATTTTTGCGATGCCGACTGAGACGCCGCCTGAGACAGATAGGGGTAGATATAGGCATAGAGAAGGCATCAGACCCCCCAATCGACAGCGGCAGCGACTGAGACGCATTCAGAGACGCTGACAGAGGCTACAACGCCGACTGAGACGTCGACTGAGCCAGATAATTGTAGATATTGGCATAGAGAAGGCAGCAGAACCCACCAACCGACAGCAGCAGCGACTCAGACGCCTACAGAGACGCTGACAGAGGCTGCGACGCTGACAGATGCTACGACGCCGACTGAGATGCCGGCTGAGGCAGAGAGGGCTAGATATAGGCATAGAGAAAGCATCAGGAACCCCAATCGACAGCGGCAGCGACTGTGACGCCTACAGAGACGCTGACAGAGGCTGCGAAGCCGACTGAGGCAGAGAGGGTTACACATAGGCATAGAGAAGACAGCAGACCCCCCAATCGACAGCGGCTACGACTGAGACGCCTACAGGGACACTGATAGATGCTACGACGTCGCCTGAGGCGCTGACAGAGGCTGCGACGCCGACTGAGACATATAGGGGTAGATATAGGCATAGAGAAGGCAGCAGATCCCCCAATCGACAGCGGCAGCGACTGAGACGCATTCAGAGAGGCTGACAGAGGCTGCGACGCCGACTGAGACGCCGACTGAGGCAGATAGGGGTAGATATAGGCATAGAGAAGGCAGCAGACACCCCAATCGACAGCGGCAGCGACTGAGAGGCCTACAGGGACGCTGACAGAGGCTGCGACGCCAACTGAGACGCCGACTGAGGCACATAAGGGGAGATATAGGCATAGAGAAGGCAGCAGACACCCCAAATGACAGCGGCAGCGACTGAGAGGCCTACAGGGACGCTGACAGAGGCTGCGACGCCGACTGAGACTCCGACTGAGACGCCGACTGAGGCAGAGAGGAGTAGATATAGGCATAGAGAAGGCAGCAGTCCGCCAATCGACAGCGGCAACGACTGAGACGCCTACAGAGACGCTGACAGATGCTGCGAGGCCGACTGAGGCGCCTACTGAGACGCCGACTGAGACGCCGACTGAGGCAGATAGGGGTAGATATAGGCATAGAGAAGGCAGCAGAATTCCCAATCGACAGCGGCAGCGACTAAGACGCCTACAGAGACGTTGAGAGAGGCTGCGACGCTGACTGAGGCAGATAGGGGTAGATATAGGCATAGAGATGGCAGCAGACCCCCCAATCGACAGCGGCAGCGACTAAGACGTTTACAGAAACGCTGACAGAGGCTGCGACGCCGACAGAGGCTGCGACGCCGACTATGGCAGAGATGGTTAGGCATAGGCATAGAGAAGGCAGCAGACAACCCAATCGACAGCGGCAACAACTGAGACGCATACAGAGACGCTGATAGAGACTGGGACGCCGACTGAGATGCCGACTGAGGCAGATAAGGGTATATATTGGCATAGAGAAGGCAGCAGACCCCCCCCCAATCGACAGCAGCAGCGACTGAGACGCCTACAGAGACGCTGACAGAGGCTGCGAAGCCGACTGAGGCGCGTAGGGGTAGATATAGGCATAGAGAAGGCAGCAGACCCACCAATCGACAGCGGCAGTAACTTAGACGCCTACAGAGACGCTGATAGAGGCTGCGCCGCCGACTGAGTTGCCGACTGAGGCAGATAGGGGTAGAAATTGGCATACACAAGGCGGCAGACCCCCCAATCGACAGCAGCAGCGACTGAGACGCCTACAGAGACGCTGACAGAGGCTGCGACGCCGACTGAGGCAGATAGGGGTAGATATTGGCATAGAGAATGCAGCAGAGCCCTCCAATCGACAGCGGCAGCAACTGAGACGCATTCAGAGACGCTGACAATGGCTGCGATGTCGACTGAGACGCCGACTGAGACGCCGACTGAGACAGATAGGGGTAGATATAGGCATAGAGAAGGCATCAGACCCCCCCAATCGACAGCGGCAGCGACTGAGACGCATTCAGAGACGCTGACAGAGGCTGCGACGCCTACTGAATTGCCGACTGGGGCAGATAAGGATAGATATTGGCATAGAGAAGGCAGCAGACCCTCCCAATCGACAGCGGCAGCGGCTCAGACGACTACAGAGACGCTGACAGAGGCTGCGACGCTGACAGATGCTGCGACGCCGACTGAGACGCCGGCTGAGGGAGAGAGGGATAGATATAGGCACAGAGAAGGCATCAGACCCCCCAATCGACAGCGGCAGCGACTGAGACGCCTACAGAGACGCTGTCAGAGGCTGTGAAGCCGACTGTGACGCCGACTGAGGCGCGTAGGGGTAGATATAGGCATAGAGAAGGCAGCAGACCCTCCAATCGACAGCGGCAGCAACTGAGACGCCTACAGAGACGCTGATAGAGGCTGCGACGCCAACTTAGATGCCGACGGACGTAGAGAGGGGTATACATAGGCAGAGAAGGCAGCAGACCCCCCAATCGACAGCGGCAGCGCCTTAGATGCCTACAGGGACGCTGATAGAGGCTGCGACGCCGACTGAGCCACCGGCTGAGGCAGATTGGGGTAGATATTGGCATAGAGAATCCAGCAGACCCCCCAATCGACGGCGGCAGCGACTGAGACGCATACAGAGACGCTGACAGAGGCTGCGAAGCCGACTGAAATGCCGACGGAGGTAGAGAGGGGTAGACATAGGTAGAGAAGGCAGCAGACCCCCCAATCGACAGCGGCAACAAATGAGACGCCTACAAAGACGCTGACAGTGGCTGCGACGTCGTCTGAGATGCCGACTGAAGCAGATGGATGGAGATATAGGCATACAGAAGGCAGCAGACCTCCAATCGACAGCAGCAGCGACTGAGACGCCTACTGAGACTCTGACAGAGGCTGCGACGCCGACTGAGGCAGAGAGGGTTAGA
This sequence comes from Clusia tigrina, assembly GCA_920105625.2. Classification (NCBI taxonomy): domain Eukaryota; kingdom Metazoa; phylum Arthropoda; class Insecta; order Diptera; family Clusiidae; genus Clusia; species Clusia tigrina. The sequence goes on from OV050030.1 coordinate 235,465,613, forward strand.
CATAGGCATAGAGAAGACAGCAGACCCCCCAATCGACGGCGGCGGCGACTGAGACGCCTACAGAGACGCTGACAGAGGCTGCGATGCCGACTGAGACGCCGACTGAGGCAGATAGGGGTAGATATAGGAATAGAGAAGGCAGCAGACCCCCAATCGACAGCGGCAGCGACTGAGACGCATACAGAGACTCTGACAGAGGCTGCGACGCCGTCTGAGGCAGAGAGGGTTAGACATAGGCATAGAGAAGACAGCAGACCCCCCAATCGACAGCGGCAACGACTGAGACGCCTACAGGGACGCTGATAGAGGCTGCGACGCCGCCTGAGACGCCGACTGAGGCAGATAGGGGTAGATATAGGCATAGAGAAGGCAGCAGATCCCCCAATCGACAGCGGCAGCAACTGAGATGCATTCAGAGACGCAGACAGATGCTGCGACGCCGACTGAGACGCCGACTGAGGCAGATAGGGGTAGATATAGGCATAGAGAAGGCAGCAGACTTCCCAATCGACAGCGACTAAGACGCCTACAGAGACGCTGAGAGAGGCTGCGACGCCGACTGAGACGCCGACTGAGGCAGAGATGGGTAGATATAGGCATAGAGAAGGCAGCAGTCCCCCCAATCGACAGCGGCAACGACTGAGACGCCTACAGAGACGCTGACAGAGGCTGCGACGCCGACTGAGACGCCGACTGAGGCAGATAGGGGTAGATATAGGAATAGAGAAGGCAGCAGACCCCCATTCGACAGCGGCAACGACTGAGACCCATACAGAGACGCTGACAGAGGCTGCGAAGCCGACTGTGACACCGACTGAGGCGCGTAGGGGTAGAGATAGGCATAGAGAAGGCAGTAGACCCACCAATCGACAGCGGCAACAACTTAGACGCCTACAGAGACGCTGATAGAGGCTGCGACGCCGACTGAGTTGCCGACTGAGGCAGAAAGGGGTAGAATTTGGCATACAGAAGGCAGCAGACCCCCCAATCGACAGCGGCAGCAACTGAGACGCATTCAGAGAGTCTGACAGAGGCTGCGACGCCGACTGAGGCAGATAGGGGTAGATATTGGCATAGAGAATGCAGCAGACCCCCAATCGACGGCGGCAGCGACTGAGACGCCTACAGAGACGCTGACAGAGGCTGCGACGCTGACAGATACTGCGACGCCGACTGAGACGCCGGCTGAGGCAGAGAGGGATAGATATAGGCATAGAGAAGGCACCAGACCCCCAATCGACAGCAGCAGCGACTGACACGCCTACAGAGACGCTGACAGAGGCTGCGACGCCGACTGAGTTGCCGACTGAGGCAGATAGGGGTAGAAATAGGCATACAGAAGGCAGCAGACCCCCCAATCGACAGCGGCAGCGACTTAGATGCCGACGGGGGTAGAGAGGGGAAGACATAGGCAGAGAAGGAAGCAGACCACCAATCGACAGCGGCAACAAATGAGACGCCTACAGAGACGCTGACAGTGGCTGCGACGCCGTCTGAGAGGCCGACTGAAGCAGATGGATGGAGATATAGGCATACAGAAGGCAGCAGACCCCCTAATCGACAACGGCAGCGACTGAGATGCCGACAGGGACGCTGATATAGGCTGCGACGCCGACTGAGACACCGACTGAGGCAGATAGGGGTAGAAATTGGCATACAGAAGGCAGCAGACCCCCAATCGACAGCAGCAGCGACTGAGACGCCTACAGAGACGCTGACAGAGGCTGCGACGCCGACTGAGGCAGATAGGGGTAGATATTGGCATAGAGAATGCAGCAGACCCCCCAATCGACGGCGGCAGCGACTGAGACGCCTACAGAGACGCTGACAGAGGCTGCGACGCCGACTGAGATGCCGACTGAGATGCCGACTGAGACAGATAGGGGTAGATATGGGCATAGAGAAGGCATCAGACCCCCCCCAATCGACAGCGGCAGCGACTGAGACGCATTCAGAGACGCTGACAGAGGCTGCGACGCCTACTGAATTGCCGACTGGGGCAGATAAGGGTAGATATTGGCATAGAGAAGGCAGCAGACCCTCCCAATCGACAGCGGCAGCGACTCAGACGCCTACAGAGACGCTGACAGAGGCTGCGATGCTGACAGATGCTGCGACGCCGATTGAGACACCGGCTGAGGCAGAGAGGGGTAGATATTGGCATAGAGAATGCAGCAGACCCCCCAATCGACGGCGGCAGCGACTGAGGCGCATACAAAGACGCTGACAGAGGATGCGACGCCGACTTAGATGCCGACGGAGGTAGAGAGGGGTAGACATAGGCAGAGAAATCAGGAGACCCCCCAATCGACAGCGGCAGCGACTTAGATGCCGACGGAGGTAGAGAGGGGTAGACATAGGCAGAGAAGGCAGCAGACCACCAATCGACAGCGGCAACAAATGAGACGCCTACAGAGACGCTGACAGTGGCTGCGACGCCGTCTGAGATGCCGACTGAAGCAGATGGATGGATATATAGGCAACGGCAGCGACTGAGATGCCGACAGGGACGCTGATAGAGGCTGCGGCGCCGACTGAGACACCGACTGAGGCAGATAGGGGTAGAAATTGGCATACAGAAGGCAGCAGACCCCCACTGGACAGCAGCAGCGACTGACACGCCTGCAGAGACGCTGACAGAGGCTGCGACGCCGACTGAGACAGATAGGGATATAGATATGGGAATAGAGAAGGCAGCAGACCCCCAATCGACAGCGGCGGCGACTGAGACGCATACAGAGACTCTGACAGAGGCTGCGACGCCGACTGAGGCAGAGAGGGTTAGACATAGGCACAGAGAAGACAGCAGACCCCCAATCGACAGCGGCAACGACTGAGACGCCTACAGAGACTCTGACAGAGGCTGCGACGCCGACTGAGACGCCGACTGAGACGCCGACTGAGGCAGAGATGGGTAGATATAGGCATAGAGAAGGCAGCAGTCCCCCCCCTCCAATCGACAGCGGCAACGACTGAGACGCCTACAGAGACGCTGACAGAGGCTGCGAAGCTGACTGAGACGCCGACTGAGGCAGAGAGGGGTAGATATAGGCATAGAGAAGGCAGCAGTCTCCCCAATCGACAGCGGCAACGACTGAGACGCCTACAGAGACGCAGACAGATGCTGCGACGCCGACTGAGACGCCGACTGAGACGCCGACTGAGACGCCGACTGAGGCAGATAGGGGTAGATATAGGCATAGAGAAGGCAGCAGACTTCCCAATCGACAGCGACAGCGACTAAGACGCCGACTGAGACGCCGACTGAGGCAGAGATGGGTAGATATAGGCATAGAGAAGGCAGCAGTCCCCCCCCCCCTCCAATCGACAGCGGCAACGACTGAGACGCCTACAGAGACGCTGACAGAGGCTGCGAAGCCGACTGTGACACCGACTGAGGCGCGTATTGGTAGAGATAGGCATAGAGAAGGCAGTAGACCCACCAATCGACAGCGGCAACAACTTAGACGCCTACAGAGACGCTGATAGAGGCTGCAACGCCGACTGAGTTGCCGACTGAGGCAGATAGGGGTAGAAATTGGCATACAGAAGGCAGCAGACCCCCAATCGACAGCGGCAGCGACTGAGACGCATTCAGAGAGGCTCACAGAGGCTGCGACACCGACTGAGACGCCGACTGAGGCAGATAAGGGTAGATATAGGCATAGAGAAGGCAGCAGATCCCCCAATCGACAGCGGCAGCGACTGAGACGCATTCAGAGAGGCTGACAGAGGCTGCGACGCCGACTGAGACGCCGACTGAGGCAGATAAGGGTAGATATAGGCATAGAGAAGGCAGCAGACACCCCAATTGACAGCGGCAGCGACTGAGAGGCTTACAGGTACGCTGGCAGAGCCTGCGACGCCGACTGAGACGCCGACTGAGGCAGATAGAGGTAGATATATACATAGAGAAGGCAGCAGACCCCCCAATCGACAGCGGCAGCTACTGAGACGCCTACAGAGACGCTGACAGAGGCTGCGACGCCAACTGAGACGTCGACTGAGGCAGAGATCGGTAGATATAGGCATAGAGAAGGCAGCAGTCCCCCCCCCTCCAATCGACAGCGGCAACGACTGAGACGCCTACAGAGACGCTGACAGAGGCTGCGAAGCTGACTGAGACGCCGACTGAGGCAGAAAGGGGTAGAATTTGGCATACAGAAGGCAGCAGACCCCCTATCGACAGCGGCAGCAACTGAGACGCATGCAGAGAGGCTGACAGAGGCTGCGACGCCGACTGAGGCAGATAGGGGTAGATATTGGCATAGAGAATGCAGCAGACCCCCAATCGACGGCGGCAGCGACTGAGACGCCTACAGAGACGCTGACAGAGGCTGCGACGCTGACAGATACTGCGACGCCGACTGAGACTCCGGCTGAGGCAGAGAGGGATAGATATAGGCATAGAGAAGGCATCAGACCCCCCAATCGACTGCGGCAGCGACTGAGACGCATACAAAGACGCTGACAGAGGATGCGATGCCGACTTAGATGCCGACGGAAGTTGAGAGAGGTAGACATAGGCAGAGAAATCAGCAGACCCCCAATCGACAGCGGCAGCGACTTAGATGCCGACGGAGGTAGAGAGGGGTAGACATAGGCAGAGAAGGCAGCAGACCACCAATCGACAGCGGCAACAAATGAGACGCCTACAGAGACGCTGACAGTGGCTGCGACGCCGTCTGAGATGCCGACTGAAGCAGATGGATGGAGATATAGGCATACAGAAGGCAGCAGACCCCCCAATCGACAACGGCAGCGACTGATATGCCGACAGGGACGCTGATAGAGGCTGCGACGCCGACAGAGACACCGACTGAGGCAGATAGGGGTAGAAATTGGCATACAGAAGGCAGCAGACCCCCACTCGACAGCAGCAGCGACTGATACGCCTGCAGAGACGCTGACAGAGGCTGCGACGCCGACTGAGGCAGATAGGGGTAGATATTGGCATAGAGAATCCAGCAGACCCCCCAATCGACGGCGGCAGCGACTGAGACGCCTACAGAGACGCTGACAGAAGCTGCGACGCCGTTTGAGACGCCGACTGAGGCAGATAGGGATAGATATAGGCATAGAGAAGGCAGCAGACCCCCAATCGACGGCGGCGGCGACTGAGACGCCTACAGAGACGCTGACAGAGGCTGCGACGCCGACTGAGACGCCGACTGAGGCAGATAGGGATATAGATATAGGAATAGAGAAGGCAGCAGACCCCCAATCGACAGCGGCAGCGACTGAGACGCATACAGAGACTCTGACAGAGGCTGCGACGCCGACTGAGGCAGAGAGGGTTAGACATAGGCATAGAGAAGACAGCAGACCCCCAATCGACGGCGGCGGCGACTGAGACGCCTACAGAGACGCTGACAGAGGCTGCGACGCCGACTGAGACGCCGACTGAGGCAGATAGGGATATAGATATAGGAATAGAGAAGGCAGCAGACCCCCAATCGACAGCGGCAGCGACTGAGACGCATACAGAGACTCTGACAGAGGCTGCGACGCCAAATGAGGCAGAGAGGGTTAGACATAGGCATAGAGAAGACAGCAGACCCCCAATCGACAGCGGCAACGACTGAGACGCCTACAGGGACGCTGATAGAGGCTGGGACGCCGCCGGAGACGCCGACTGAGGCAGATAGGGGTAGATATAGGCATAAAGAAGGCAGCAGATCCCCCAATCGACAGCGGCAGCGACTGAGACGCATTCAGAGAGGCTGACAGAGGCTGCGACGCCGACTGAGACGCCGACTGAGGCAGATAAGGGTAGATATAGGCATAGAGAAGGCAGCAGACACCCCAATTGACAGCGGCAGCGACTGAGAGGCCTACAGGGACGCTGGCAGAGCCTGCGACGCCGACTGAGACGCCGACTGAGGCAGATAGAGGTAGATATGTGCATAGAGAAGGCAGCAGACCCCCCAATCGACAGCGGCAGCGACTGAGACGCCTACAAAGACGCTGACAGAGGCTGCGAAGCTGACTGAGACGCCGACTGAGGCAGAGAGGGGTAGATATGGGCATAGAGAAGGCAGCAGTCTCCCCAATCGACAGCGGCAACGACTGAGACGCCTACAGAGACGCAGACAGATGCTGCGACGCCGACTGAGACGCCGACTGAGACGCCGACTGAGGCAGATAGGGGTAGATATAGGCATAGAGAAGGCAGCAGACTTCCCAATCGACAGCGACAGCGACTAAGACGCCTACAGAGACGCTGAGAGAGGCTGCGACGCCGACTGAGACGCCGACTGAGACGCCGACTGAGGCAGAGATGGGTAGATATAGGCATAGAGAAGGCAGCAGTCCCCCCCCCTCCAATCGACAGCGGCAACGACTGAGACGCCTACAGAGACGCTGACAGAGGCTGCGAATCCGACTGTGACACCGACTGAGGCGCGTAGGGGTACAGATAGGCATAGGGAAGGCAGTAGACCCACCAATCGACAGCGGCAACAACTTAGACGCCTACAGAGACGCTGATAGAGGCTGCAACGCCGACTGAGGCAGATAGGGGTAGAAATTGGCATACAGAAGGCAGCAGACCCCCCAATCGACAGCGGCAGCGACTGAGTCGCATTCAGAGAGGCTGACAGAGGCTGCGACGCCTACTGAGACGCCGACTGAGGCAGATAAGGGTAGATATAGGCATAGAGAAGGCAGCAGATCCCCCAATCGACAGCGGCAGCGACTGAGACGCATTCAGAGAGGCTGACAGAGGCTGCGACGCCGACTGAGACGCCGACTGAGGCAGATAAGGGTAGATATAGGCATAGAGAAGGCAGCAGACACCCCAATTGACAGCGGCAGCGACTGAGAGGCCTCTAGGGACGCTGGCAGAGCCTGCGACGCCGACTGAGACGCCGACTGAGGCAGATAGAGGTAGATATATGCATAGAGAAGGCAGCAGACCCCCCAATCGACAGCGGCAGCGACTGAGACGCCTACAAAGACGCTGACAGAGGCTGCGACGCCAACTGAGACGCCGACTGAGGCAGAGATGGGTAGATATAGGCATAGAGAAGGTAGCAGTCTCCCCAATCGACAGCGGCAACGACTGAGACGCCTACAGAGTCGCAGACAGATGCTGCGACGCCGACTGAGGCAGAGAGGGTTAGATATAGGCATAGAGAAGACAGCAGACACCCCAATCGACAGCGGCAAGAACTGAGACGCCTACAGAGATGCTGACAGATGCTGCGAGGCCGACTGAGGCGCCGACTGAGACGCCGACTCAGACGCCGACTGAGGCAGATAGGGGTAGATATAGGCATAGAGAAGGCAGCAGACCCCCCAATCGACAGCAGCAGCGACAGAGACGCCTACAGAGACGCTGACAGAGGCTGCGACGCCGACTGAGGCAGATAGTGGTAGATATTGCAGCAGACCACCAATCGACGGCGGCAGCGACTGAGACGCCTACAGAGACGCCGACTGAGACTCCGGCTGAGGCAGAGTTGGGTAGACATAGGCATAGAGAAGCCAGCAGACACCCCAATAGACAGCGGCAACAAATGAGACGCCTACAGAGACGCTGACAGAGGCTGCGACGCCGACTGAGATGCCGATTGAGGCAGGTAGGGGTAGATATAGGCATAGAGAAGGCAGCAGAGCCCTCCAATCGACAGCGGCAGTGACTGAGACGCCTACATAGACGCTGACAATGGCTGCGATGTCGATTGAGACGCCAACTGAGACGCCGACTGAGACAGATAGGGGTAGATATAGGCATATAGAAGGCATCAGACCCCCCCAATCGACAGCGGCAGCGCCTGAGACGCATTCAGAGACGCTGACAGAGGCTGCGACGCCGACTGAGACAGATAGGGGTAGATATAGGCATAGAGAAGGCAGCAGACACCCCAATCGACAGCGGCAGCGACTGAGAGGCCTACAGGGACGCTGACAGAGGCTGCGACGCTGACTGAGATGCCGACTGAGGCAGATAAGGGTAGATATTGGCATAGAGAAGGCAGCAGACCCCCCCCAATCGACAGCAGCAGCGACTGAGACGCCTACAGAGACGCTGACAGAGGCTGCGAAGCCGACTGTGACGCCGACTCAGGCGCGTAGGGGTAGATATAGGCATAGAGAAGGCAGCAGTCCCACCAATCGACAGCGGCAACAACTTAGACGCCTACAGAGACGCTGATAGAGGCTGCGACGCCCACTGAGTTGCCGACTGAGGCAGATAGGGGTAGAAATTGGCATACATACACAAGGCTGCAGACCCCCCAATCGACAGCAGCAGCGACTGAGACGCCTACAGAGACGCTGACAGAGGCTGCGACGCCGACTGAGGCAGATAGGGGTAGATTTTGCAGCAGACCCCCAATCGACGGCGGCAGCGACTGAGACGCCTACAGAGACGCCGACTGAGACTCCGGCTGAGGCAGAGTTGGGTAGACATAGGCATAGAGAAGCCAGCAGACACCCCAATCGACAGCGGCAACAAATGAGACGCCTACAGAGACGCTGACAGAGGCTGCGACGCCGACTGAGATGCCGATTGAGGCAGGTAGGGGTAGATATAGGCATAGAGAAGGCAGCAGAGCCCTCCAATCGACAGCGGCAGCGACTGAGACGCCTACATAGACGCTGACAATGGCTGCGATGTCGACTGAGACGCCGACTGAGCCGCCGACTGAGACAGATAGGGGTAGATATAGGCATAGAGAAGGCATCAGACCCCCCCAATCGACAGCGGTAGCGACTGAGACGCATTCAGAGACGCTGACAGAGGCTGCGACGCCTACTGAATTGCCGATTGAGGCAGATAAGGGTAGATATTGGCATAGAGAAGGCAGCAGACCCTCCCAATCGTCAGCGGCAGTGACTCAGACGCCTACAGAGACGCTGACAGATGCTGCGACGCTGACAGATGCTGCGACGCCGACTGAGACGCCGGCTGAGGCAGAGAGGGATAGATATAGGCATAGAGAAAGCATCAAACGCCCCAATCGACAGCGGCAGCGACTGAGACGCCTACAGAGACGCTGTCAGAGGCTGTGAAGCCGACTGTGACGCCGACTGAGGCGCGTAGGGGTAGATATAGGCATAGAGAAGGCAGCAGACCCTCCAATCGACAGCGGCAACAACTGAGACGCCTACAGAGTCGCTGATAGAGGCTGCGACGCCGACTGAGTTGCCGACTGATACAGATAGGGGTAGAAATAGGCATACAGAAGGCAGCAGATCCCCCAAACGACAGCGGCAGCGACTAAGACGCCTACAGAGACGCTGACAGAGGCTGCGATGCTGACAGATGCTGCGACGCCGACTGAGACACCGGCTGAGTCAGAGAGGGGTAGATAATATCATAGAGAATGCAGCAGACCCCCCAATCGACGGCTGCAGCGACTGAGACGCATACAGAGACGCTGACAGAGGATGCGACGCCGACTGAGATGCCGACGGAGGTAGAGAGGGGTAGACATAGGCAGAGAAGGCAGCAGACCCCCCACTCGATAGCGGCAGCTACTGAGATGCCTACAGGGACGCTGATAGAGGCTGCGACGCCGACTGAGACACCGGCTGAGGCAGAGAGGGGTAGATATTGGCATAGAGAATTCAGCAGACCCTCCAATCGACGGCGGCAGCGACTGAGACGCATACAGAGACGCTGATAGAGGCTGCGAAGCCGACTGTGATGCCGACGGAGGTAGAGAGGGGTAGACATAGGCAGAGAAGGCAGCAGACCCCCCAATCGACAGCGGCAACAAATGAGACGCCTACAGAGACGCTGACAGTGGCTGCGACGCCGTCTGAGTTGCCGACTGAAGCAGATGGATGTAGATATAGGCATACAGAAGGCAGCAGACCCCCCAATCGACAACGGCAGCGACTGAGATGCCGACAGGGACGCTGATAGAGGCTGCCACGCCGACTGAGACACCGACTGAGGCAAATAGGGGTAGAAAGTGGCATACAGAAGGCAGCAGACCCCCAATCGACAGCGGCAACGACTGAGACGCCTACAGAGACGCTGACAGATGCTGCGAGGCCGACTGAGGCGCCGACTTAGACGCCAACTGAGATGCCGACTGAGGCAGATAGGGGTAGATATAGGCATAGAGAAGGCAGCAGAATTCCCAATGGACAGCGGCAGCGACTAAGACGCCTACAGAGACGCTGAGAGAGGCTGCGACGCCGACTGAGGCAGATAGGGGTAGATATAGGCATAGAGATGGCAGCAGACCCCCCAATCGACAGCGGCAGCGACTGAGACGCTTACAGAAACTCTGACAGAGGCTGCGACGCCGACAGAGGCTGCGACGCCGACTATGGCAGAGATGGTTAGGTATAGGCATAGAGAAGGCAGCAGACAACCCAATCGATAGCGGCAACAACTGAGACGCCTACAGAGACGCTGACAGAGGCTGCGAAGCCGACTGTGACACCGACTGAGGCGCGTAGGGGTAGATAGAGGCATAGAGAAGGCAGCAGACCCACCAATCGACAGCGGCATCAACTTAGACGCCTACAGAGACGCTGATAGAGGCTGCGACGCCGACTGAGGCAGATAGGGGTAGATATTCGCATAGAGAATGCAGCAGACCCCCAATCGACGGCGGCAGCGACTGAGACGCCTACAGAGACGCCGACTGAGTCTCCGGCTGAGGCAGAGTTGGGTAGACATAGGCATAGAGAAGCCAGCAGACACCCCAATCGACAGCGGCAACAAATGAGACGCCTACAGAGACGCTGACAGAGGCTGCGACGCCGACTGAGATGCCGACTGAGGCAGCTAGGGGTAGATACAGGCATAGAGAATTCAGCAGAGCCCTCCAATCGACAGCGGCAGCGACTGAGACGCCTACATAGACGATGACAATGGCTGCGATGTCGACTGAGACGCCGACTGAGACGCCGACTGAGACAGATAGGAGTAGATATAGGCATAGAGAAGGCAGCAGACCGTCCAATCGACAGCGGCAACAACTGAGACGCCTACAGAGACGCTGATAGAGGCTGCGACGCCAACTGAGTTGCCGACTGAGGCAGATAAGGGTAGATATTGGCATAGAGAAGGCAGCAGACCCTCCCAATCGACAGCGGCAGTGACTCACACGCCTACAGAGACACTGACAGAGGCTGCGACGCTGACAGATGCTGCGACGCCGACTGAGACGGCGGCTGAGGCAGAGAGGGATAGATATAGGCATAGAGAAGGCATCAGACCCCCCCATCGACAGCGGCAGCGACTGAGACGCCTACAGAGACGCTGACAGAGGCTGCGAAGCCGACTGAGATGCCGACGGAGGTAGAGAGGGGTAGACATAGGCAGAGAAGGCAGCAGACCCCCCAATCGACAGCGGCAACAAATGAGACGCCTACAGAGACGCTGACAGTGGCTGCGACGCCGTCTGAGATGCCGACTGAAGCAGATGGATGTAGATATAGGCATACAGAACGCAGCAGACCCCCCAATCGACAACGGCAGCGACTGAGATGCCGTCAGGGACGCTGATAGAGGCTGCGACGCCGACTGAGACACCGACTGAGGCAGATAGGGGTAGATATAGGCATAATGAAGGCAGCAGACCCACCAATCGACAGCGGCAACAACTTAGACGCCTACAGAGACGCTGATAGAGGCAGCGACGCCGACTGAGTTGCCGACTGAGGCAGATAGGGGTAGAAATTGGCATACACAAGGCAGCAGACCCCCCAATCGACAACAGCAGCGACTGAGACGCCTACAGAGACGCTGACAGAGGCTGCGAAGCCGACTGTGACACCGACTGAGGCGCGGAGGGGGTAGATATAGGCATAATGAAGGCAGCAGACCCACCAATCGACAGCGGCAACAACTTAGACGCCTACAGAGACGCTGATAGAGGCAGCGACGCCGACTGAGTTGCCGACTGAGGCAGATAGGGGTAGAAATTGGCATACACAAGGCAGCAGACCCCCCAATCGACAGCAGCAGCGACTGAGACGCCTACAGAGACGCTGACAGAGGCTGCGACGCCGACTGACGCAGATAGGGGTAGATATTGGCATAGAGAATGCAGCAGACCCCCAAATCGACAACGGCAGCGACTGAGATGCCGACAGGGACGCTGATAGAGGCTGCGACGCCGACTGAGACACCGACTGAGGCAGATAGGGGTAGAAATTGGCATACAGAAGGCAGCAGACCCCCAATCGACAGCAGCAGCGACTGACACGCCTACAGAGACGCTGACAGAGGCTGCGACACCGACTGAGGCAGATAGGGGTAGATATTGGCATAGAGAATGCAGCAGACCCCCCAATCGACGACGGCAGCGACTGAGACGCCTACAGAGACGCTGACAGAGGCTGCGACGCCGACTGAGACGCCAACTGAGGCAGATAGGGGTAGATATAGGCAGAGAGAAGGCAGCAGACCCCCAATCGACAGCGGCAGCGACTGAGACGCCTACAGAGACTCTGACAGACGCTGCGACGCCGACTGAGGCAAGGAGGGTTAGACATAGGCATAGAGAAGACAGCAGACCCCCCAATCGACAGCGGCAACGACTGAGACGCCTACAGAGACGCTGATAGAGGCTGCGACGCCGCCTGAGACGCCGATTGAGGCAGATAGGGGTAGATATAGGCATAGAGAAGGCAGCAGATCCCCCAATCGACAGCGGCAGCGACTGAGACGCATTTAGAGAGGCTGACAGAGGCTCCGACGCCGACTGAGGCAGATAAGGGTAGATATAGGCATAGAGAAGGCAGCAGACACCCCAATCGACAGCAGCAGCGACTGAGAGGCCTACAGGGCCGCTGGCAGAGGCTGCGACGCCGACTGAGACGCCGACTGAGGCAGATAGAGGTATATATATGCATAGAGAAGGCAGCGGACCCCCCAATCGACAGCGGCACCGACTGAGACCCCTACAAAGACGCTGACAGAGGCTGCGACGCCAACTGAGACGCCGACTGAGGCAGAGATGGGTAGATATAGGCATAGAGAAGGCAGCAGTGCCCCCCCCCCTCCAATCGACAGCGGCAACAACTGAGACGCCTGCAGAGACTCTAATAGAGGCTGCGACTCCGACTGAGATGCCGACTGAGGCAGATAGGGGTATATATTGGCATAGAGAAGGCGGCAGACCCCCCAATCGAGAGCGGCAGCGACTGAGACGCCTACAGAGACGCTGACAGTGGCTGCGATGCTGGCAGATACTGCGACGCCGACTGAGACACCGGCTGAGGCAGAGAGGGGTAGATATTGGCATAGAGAATGCAGCAGACCCCCCAATCGACGGCGGCAGCGACTGAGACGCCTACAGAGACGCTGACAGAGGCTGCGAAGCCGACTGTGACACCGACTGAGGCGCGTAGGGGTAGATATAGGCATAGAGAAGGCAGCAGACCCACCAATCGACAGCGGAAACAACTTAGAAGCCTACAGAGACGCTGATAGAGGCAGCGACGCCGACTGAGTTGCCGACTGAGGCAGATAGGGGTAGAAATTGGCATACACAAGGCAGCAGACCCCCCAATCGACAGCAGCAGCGACTGAGACGCCTACAGAGAAGCTGACAGAGGCTGCGACGCCGACTGAGGCAGATAGGGGTAGATATTGGCTTAGAGAATGCAGCAGACCCCCAAATCGACAACGGCAGCGACTGAGAGGCCTACAGGGCCGCTGGCACAGGCTGCGACGCCGACTGAGACGCCGACTGAGGCAGATAGAGGTATATATATGCATAGAGAAGGCAGCAGACACCCCAATCGACAGCGGCACCGACTGATACCCCTACAGAGACGCAGACAGAGGCTGCGACGCCAACTGAGACGCCGACTGAGGCAGAGATGGGTAGATATAGGCATAGAGAAGGCAGCAGACCCCCCAATCGACGGCGGCAGCGACTGAGATGCCTACAGAGACGCTGACAGAGGCTGCGATGCTGGCAGATACTGCGACGCCGACTGAGACACCGGCTGAGGCAGAGAGGGGTAGATATTGGCAGAGAGAAGGCAGCAGACCCCCAATCGACAGCGGCAGCGACTGAGACGCCTACAGAGACTCTGACAGAGGCTGCGACGCCGACTGAGGCAAAGAGGGTTAGACATAGGCATAGAGAAGACAGCAGACCCCCCAATCGACAGCAGCAACGACTGAGCCGCCTACAGGGACGCTGATAGAGGCTGCGACGCCGCCTGAGACGCCGATTGAGGCAGATAGGGGTAGATATAGGCATAGAGAAGGCAGCAGATCCCCCAATCGACAGCGGCAGCGACTGAGACGCATTCAGAGAGGCTGACAGAGGCTGCGACGCCGACTGAGGCAGATAAGGGTAGATATAGGCATAGAGAAGGCAGCAGACACCCCAATCGACAGCAGCAGCGACTGAGAGGCCTACAGGGCCGCTGGCACAGGCTGCGACGCCGACTGAGACGCCGACTGAGGCAGATAGAGGTATATATATGCATAGAGAAGGCAGCAGACACCCCAATCGACAGCGGCACCGACTGAGACCCCTACAGAGACGCAGACAGAGGCTGCGACGCCAACTGAGACGCCGACTGAGGCAGAGATGGGTAGATATAGGCATAGAGAAGGCAGCAGTCCCCCCCCCTCCAATCCACAGCGGCAACGACTGAGACGCCTACAGAGACGCTGACAGAGGCAGATAGGGGTAGAAATTGGCATACAGAAGGCAGCAGACCCCCAATCGACAGCAGCAGCGACTGACACGCCTACAGAGACGCTGACAGAGGCTGCGACACCGACTGAGGCAGATAGGGGTAGATATTGGCATAGAGAATGCAGCAGACCCCCCAATCGACGGCGGCAGCGACTCAGACGCCTACAGAGACGCTGACAGAGGTTGCGACGCCGACTGAGGCAAAGAGGGTTAGACATAGGCATAGAGAAGATAGCAGACCCCCCAATCGACAGCGGCAGCGACTGAGACGCATTCAGAGAGGCTGACAGAGGCTGCGACGCCGACTGAGGCAGATAAGGGTAGATATAGGCATAGAGAAGGCAGCAGACAGCCCAATCGACAGCAGCAGCGACTGAGAGGCCTATAGGGCCGCTGGCAGAGGCTGCGACGCCGACTGAGACGCCGACTGAGGCAGATAGAGGTATATATATGCATAGAGAAGGCAGCAGACCCCCCAATAGACAGCGGCACCGACTGAGACCCCTACAGAGACGCTGACAGAGGCTGCGAAGCCGACTGAGACGCCGACTGAGGCAGAGAGGAGTAGATATAGGCATAGAGAAGGCAGCAGTCCCCCCAATCGACAGCGGCAACGACTGAGACGCCTACAGAGACGCTGACAGAGGCTGCGACGAAAACTGAGGCAAAGATGGTTAGGCATAGGCATAGAGAAGGCAGCAGACAACCCAAACGACAGCGGCAACAACTGAGACGCATGCAGAGACGCTGACAGAGGCTGCGATGCTGGCAGATACTGCGACGCCGACTGAGACACCGGCTGAGGCAGAGAGGGGTAGATATTGGCATAGAGAATGCAGCAGACCCCCCAATCGACGGCGGCAGCGACTGAGACGCATACAGAGACGCTGCCAGAGGCTGCGACGCCGACTGAGGCAGATAGGGGTAGATATAGGCAAAGAGAAGGCAGCAGACTTCCCAATCGACAGCGACAGCGACTAAGACGCCTACAGAGGCGCTGAGAGAGGCTGCGACGCCGACTGAAGCAAATAGGGGTAGATATAGGCATAGAGAAGGCAGCAGACCCCCAATCGACAGCGGCAGCGACTGAGACGCCTACAGAGACGCTGACAGAGGCTACGACGCTAACAGAGGCTGCGACGCCGACAGAGGCTGCGACGCCGACAGAGGGAGCGACGCCAACTGAGGCAGAGATGGTTAGGCATAGGCATAGAGAAGGCAGCAGACAACCCAATCGACAGCGGCAACAACTGAGACGCATGCAGAGACGCTGATAGAAGCTGCGACGCCGACTGAGACGCCGACTGAGGCAGATAGGGGTAGATATAGGCATAGAGATGGCAGCAGACACCCTAATCGACAGCGGCAGCGACTGAGACGCCTACAGAAACGCTGACAGAGGCTGCGACGCCGACAGAGGCTGCGACGCCGACTATGGCAGAGATGGTTAGGCATAGGCATAGAGAAGGCAGCAGACAACCCAATCGACAGCGGCAACAGCTGAGACGCATGCAGAGACGCTGATAGAGGCTGCGACGCCGACTGAGACGCCGACTGAGGCAGATAGGGGTAGATATTGGCATAGGGAAGGCAGCAGACCCCCCCAATCGACAGCGGCAGCGACTGAGACGCCTACAGAGACGCTCACAGAGGCTGCGACGCTGACAGATACTGCGACGCCGACTGAGACTCCGGCTGAGGCAGAGATGGGTAGACATTGGCATAGAGAAGGCAGCAGTCCCCCCAATCGACAGCGGCAACGACTGAGACGCCTACAGAGACGCTGACAGATGCTGCGAGGCCGACTGAGGCGCCGACTGAGACGCCGACTGAGACGCCGACTGAGGCAGATATAGGCATAGAGAAGGCAGCAGACTTCCCAATCGACAGCGGCAGCGACTAAGACGCCTACAGAGACGCTGAGAGAGGCTGCGACGCCAACTGAGGCAGATAGGGGTAGACATAGGCATAGAGATGGCAGCAGACCCCCCAATCGACAGCGGCAGCGACTGAGACGCCTACAGAAACGCTGACAGAGGCTGCGACGCCGACAGAGGCTACGCCGACAGAGGCTGCGACGCCGACTGAAGCAGAGATGGTTAGGCATAGGCATAGAGAAGGCAGCAGGCAACCCAATCGACAGCGGCAACAACTGAGACGCATACAGAGACGCTGATAGAGGCTGCGACGCCGACTGAGACGCCGACTGAGGCAGATAGGGGTAGATATAGGCATAGAGATGGCAGCAGACACCCTAATCGACAGCGGCAGCGACTGAGACGCCTACAGAAACGCTGACAGAGGCTGCGACGCCGACTATGGCAGAAATGGTTAGGCATAGGCATAGAGAAGGCAGCAGACAACCCAATCGACAGCGGCAACAACTGAGACGCATACAGAGACGCTGATAGAGGCTGCGACGCCGACTGAGATGCCGACTGAGGCAGATAAGGGTAAATATTGGCATAGAGAAGGCAGCAGACCCCCCAATCGACAGCAGCAGCGACTGAGACGCCTACAGAGACGCTGACAGAGGCTGCGATGCCGACTGTGACACCGACTGAGGCGCGTAGGGGTAGATAGAGGCATAGAGAAGGCAGCAGACCCACCAATCGACAGCGGCAACAACTTAGACGCCTACAGAGACGCTGATAGAGGCTGCGACGCCGACTGAGTTGCCGACTGAGGCAGATAGGAGTAGAAATTGGCATACACAAGGCAGCAAACCCCCCAATCGACAGCAGCAGCGACTGAGACGCCTACAGAGACGCTGACAGAGGCTGCGACGCCGACTGAGGCAGATAGGGGTAGATATTCGCATAGAGAATGCAGCAGACCCCCAATCGACGGCGGCAGCGACTGAGACGCCTACAGAGACGCCGACTGAGACTCCGGCTGAGGCAGAGTTGGGTAGACATAGGTATAGAGAAGCCAGCAGACACCCCAATCGACAGAGGCAACAAATGAGACGCCTACAGAGACGCTGACAGAGGCTGCGACGCCGACTGAGATGCCGACTGAGGCAGCTAGGGGTAGATACAGGCATAGAGAATTCAGCAGAGCCCTCCAATCGACAGCGGCAGCGACTGAGACGCCTACATAGACGATGACAATGGCTGCGATGTCGACTGAGACGCCGACTGAGACGCCGACTGAGACAGATAGGGGTAGATATAGGCATAGAGAAGGCATCAGACCCCCCCAATCGACAGCGGCAGCGACTGAGACGCATTCAGAGAAGCTGACAGAGGCTGCGACGCCGGCTAAGACGCCGACTGAGGCAGATAAGGGTAGATATTGGCATAGAGAAGGCAGCAGACCCTCCCAATCGACAGCGGCAGTGACTCAGACGCCTACAGAGACGCTGACAGAGGCTGCGACACTGACAGATGCTGCGACGCGGACTGAGACGGCGGCTGAGGCAGAGAGGGATAGATATAGGCCTAGAGAAGGCATCATACCCCCCAATCGACAGCGGCAGTGACTGAGACGCCTACAGAGACGCTGACAGAGGCTGCGACGCCGACTGAGACGGCGGCTGAGGCAGATAGGGGTAGAAATAGGCATACAGAAGGCAGCAGACCCCCCAATCGACAGCGGCAGCGACTAAGACGCCTACAAAGACGCTGACAGAGGCTGCGATGCTGACAGATGCTGCGACGCCGACTGAGACACCGGCTGAGGCAGAGAGGGGTAGATATTGGCATAGAGAATGCAGCAGCCCCCCAATCGACGGCGGCAGCGACTGAGACGCATACAGAGACGCTGACAGAGGATGCGACGCCGACGGAGATGCCGACGGAGGTAGAGAGGGGTAGACATAGGCAGAGAAGGCAGCAGACCCCCCAATCGACAGCGGCAGCGACTGAGATGCCTACAGGGACGCTGATAGAGGCTGCGACGCCGACTGAGAAACCGACTGAGGCAGATAGGGGTAGAAATTGGCATACAGAAGGCAGCAGACCCCCAATCGACAGCGGCAACGACAGAGACGCCTACAGAGACGCTGACAGATGCTGCGAGGCCGACTGAGGCGCCGACTGAGGCGCCGACTGAGACGCCGACTGAGACGCCGACTGCCGAAGGCAGCAGACCCCCCCCAATCGACAGCAGCAGCAACTGAGACGCCTACAGAGACGCTGACAGAGGCTGCGAAGCCGACTGTGACACCGACTGAGGCGCGTAGGGGTAGATATAGGCATAGAGAAGGCAGCAGACCCACCAATCGACAGCGGCAACAACTTAGACGCCTACAGAGACGCTGATAGAGGCAGCGACGCCGACTGAGTTGCCGACTGAGGCAGATAGGGGTAGAAATTGGTATAGACAATGCAGCAGACCCCCCAATCGACAGCAGCAGCGACTGAGACGCCTACAGAGACGCTGACAGAGGCTGCGACGCCGACTGAGGCAGATAGGGGTAGATATTGGCATAGAGAATGCAGCAGACCCCCAAATCGACAACGGCAGCGACTGAGATGCCGACAGGGACGCTGATAGAGGCTGCGACGCCGACTGAGACACCGACTGAGGCAGATAGGGGTAGAAATTGGCATACAGAAGGCAGCAGACCCCCAATCGACAGCAGCAGCGACTGACACGCCTACAGAGACGCTGACAGAGGCTGCGACACCGACTGAGGCAGATAGGGGTAGATATTGGCATAGAGAACGCAGCAGACCCCCCAATCGATGGCGGCAGCGACTGAGACGCCTACAGAGACGCTGACAGAGGCTGCGACGCCGACTGAGACGCCAACTGAGGCAGATAGGGGTAGATATAGGCAGAGAGAAGGCAGCAGACCCCCAATCGACAGCGGCAGCGACTGAGACGCCTACAGAGACTCTGACAGAGGCTGCGACGCCGACTGAGGCAAAGAGGGTTAGACATAGGCATAAAGAAGACAGCAGACCCCCAATCGACAGCGGCAACGACTGAGACGCCTACAGGGACGCTGATAGAGGCTGCGACGCCGCCTGAGACGCCGATTGAGGCAGATAGGGGTAGATATAGGCATAGAGAAGGCAGCAGATCCCCCAATCGACAGCGGCAGCGACTGAGACGCATTCAGAGAGGCTGACAGAAGCTGCGACGCCGACTGAGGCAGATAAGGGTAGATATAGGCATAGAGAAGGCAGCAGACACCCCAATCGACAGCAGCAGCGACTGAGAGGCCTACAGGGCCGCTGGCAGAGGCTGCGACGCCGACTGAGACGCCGACTGAGGCAGCTAGAGGTATATATATGCATAGAGAAGGCAGCAGACCCCCCAATCGACAGCGGCACCGACTGAGACCCTTACAGAGACGCTGACAGAGGCTGCGACGCCAACTGAGACGCCAACTGAGGCAGAGATGGGTAGATATAGGCATAGAGAAGGCAGCAGTCCCCCCCTCCAATCGACAGCGGCAACGACTGAGACGCCTACAGAGACGCTGACAGAGGCTGCGAAGCCGACTAAGACGCCGACTGAGGCAGAGAGGAGTAGATATAGGCATAGAGAATGCAGCAGACCCCCCAATCGACAGCGACAGCGACTAAGACGCCTACAGAGGCGCTGAGAGAGGCTGCGACGCCGACTGAGGCAAATAGGGGTAGATATAGGCATAGAGAAGGCAGCAGACCCCCAATCGACAGCGGCAGCGACTAAGACGCGTACAGAGACGCTGACAGAGGCTGCGACGCCAACTGAGGCTGCGACGCCGACTGAGATGCCGGCTGAGGCAGAAAGGGCTAGATATAGGCATAGAGAAAGCATCAGACCCCCCAATCGACAGCGGTAGTGACTGAGACGCCTACAGAGACGCTGACAGAGGCTGCGACGCCGACTGAGATGCCGACTGAGGCAGGTAGGGGTAGATATAGGCATAGAGAAGGCATCAGACCCCCCAATCGACAGCGGCAGCGACTGAGACGCATTCAGAGACGCTGACAGAGGCTGCGACGCCGACTGAGACGCCGACTGAGGCAGATAAGGGTAGGTATTGGCATAGAGAAGGCAGCAGACCCCCCAACCGACAGCGGCAGCGACTGAGACGCTGACAGAGGCTGCGACGCCTTCTGAGAGGCCGACTGAGGCAGATAAGGGTAGATATATTGGCATAGAGAAGGCAGAAGACCCCCCCAATCGACAGCGGCATCGACTCAGACGCCTACAGAGACGCTGACAGAGGCTGCGACGCTGACAGAGGCTGCGACGCCGACTGAGATGCCGGCTGAGGCAGAGAGGGCTAGATATAGGCATAGAGAAGGCAGCAGACACCCCAATCGACAGCGGCAGCGACTGAGAGGCATACAGGGACGCTGACAGAAGCTGCGACGCCAACTGAGACGCCGACTGAGGCAGATAAGGGTAGATATAGGCATAGAGAAGGCAGCAGACACTCCAATCGACAGCGGCAGCGACTGAGAGGCCTACAGGGACGCTGACAGAGGCTGCGACGCCGACTGAGACGCCGACTGAGACAAATAGAGGTAGATATATGCATATAGAAGGCAGCAGACCCCCCAATCGACAGCGGCAGCGACTGAGACGCCTACAGAGACGCTGACAGAGGCTGCGAAGCCGACTGAGACGCCGACTGAGGCAGAGAGGAGTAGATATAGGCATAGAGAAGGGAGCAGTCCCCCCAATCAACAGCGGCAACGACTGAGACGCCTACAGAGACGCTGACAGATGCTGCGAGGCCGACTGAGGCGCCGACTGAGACGCCGACTGAGACGCCGACTGAGACGCCGACTGAGGCAGATATAGGCATAGAGAAGGCAGCAGACTTCCCAATCGACAGCGGCAGCGACTAAGACGCCTACAGAGACGCTGAGAGAGGCTGCGACGCCAACTGAGGCAGATAGGGGTAGGTATAGGCATAGAGATGGCACAGACCCCCCAATCGACAGCGGCAGCGACTGAGACGCCTACAGAAACGCTGACAGAGGCTGCAAAGCCGACTGTGACGCTGACTGTGACGCCGACTGAGGCGCATAGGGGTAGATATAGGCATAGATAAGGCAGCAGACCCACCAATCGTCAGCGGCAACAACTTAGACGCCTACAGAGACGCCGAGAGAGGCTGCGACGCCGACTGAGTTGCCAACTGAGGCAGATAGGGGTAGAAATTGGCATACAGAAGGCAGCAGACCCCCCAATCGACAGCAGCAGCGACTGAAACGCCTACAGAGACGCTGACAGAGGCTGCGACGCCGACTGCGGCAGATAGGGGTAGATATTGGCATAGAGAATGCAGCAGACCCCCAATCGACGGCGGCAGCGACTGAGACGCCTACAGAGACGCTGACAGAGGCTGCGACGCCGACAGAGGCTGCGACGCCGACTGAAGCAGAGATGGTTAGGCATAGGCATAGAGAAGGCAGCAGGCAACCCAATCGACAGCGGCAACAACTGAGACGCATACAGAGACGCTGGTAGAGGCTGCGACGCCGACTGAGATGCCAACTGAGGCAGATAAGGGTAGATATTGGCATAGATAAGGCAGCAGACCCCCCCAATCGACAGCGGCAGCGACTGAGACGCCTAGATAGACGCTGACAATGGTTGCGATGCCGACTGAGACGCCGACTGAGACAGATAGGGGTAGATATAGGCATAGAGAAGGCATCAGACCCCCAATCGACAGCGGCAGCGACTGAGACGCATTCAGAGATGCTGACAGAGGCTGCGACGTCGACTGAGACGCCGACTGAGGCAGATAAGGGTAGATATTGGCATAGAGAAGGCAGCAGACCCCCCAACCGACAGCGGCAGCGACAGAGACGCTGACAGAGGCTGCGACGCCTTCTGAGAGGCCGACTGAAGCAGATAAGGGTAGATATATTGGCATAGAGAAGGCAGAAGACCCCCCCAATCGACAGCGGTAACGACTGAGACGCCTACAGGGACGCTGATAGATGCTGCGACGTCGCCTGAGACGCCGACTGAGGCAGATAGGAGTAGATATAGGCATAGAGAAGGCAGCAGATCCGCCAATCGACAGCGGCAGCGACTGAGACGCATTCAGAGAGGCTGACAGAGGCTGCGACGCCGACTGAGACGCCGACTGAGGCAGATAAGGGTAGATATAGGCATAGAGAAGGCAGCAGACACCCCAATCGACAGCGGAAGCGACTGAGAGGCCTACAGGGACGCTGACAGAGGTTGCGACGACAACTGAGAGGCCGACTGAGGCAGATAAGGGTAGATATGGGCATAGAGAAGGCAGCAGACACCCCAATCGACAGCGGCAGCGACTGAGAGGCCTACAGGGACGCTGACAGAGGCTGCGACGCCGACTGAGACGCCGACTGAGGCAGATAGAGGTAGATATATGCATAGAGAAGGCAGCAGACCTCCCAATCGATAGCGGCAGCGACTGAGACGCCTACAGAGACGCTGACAGAGGCTGCGAAGCCGACTGACACGCCGACTGAGGCAGAGAGGAGTAGATATAGGCATAGAGAAGGCAGCAGTCCCCCCAATCGACAGCGGCAGCGACTGCGACGCCTACAGAGACGCTGACAGATTCTGCGAAGCCGACTGAGATGCCGACTGAGGCAGAGAGGAGTAGATATAGGCATAGAGAAGGCAGCAGACCCCCAATCGACAGCGGCAGCGACTGAGACGCCTACAGAGACGCTGACAGAGGCTGCGAAACCGACTGAGACGCCGACTGAAGCAGAGAGGAGTAGATATAGGCATAGAGATGGCAGCAGACTTCCCAATCGACAGCGGCAGCTGCTAAGACGCCTACAGAGACGCTGAGAGAGTCTGCGACGCCGACTGAGGCAGATAGGGGTAGATATAGGCATAGAGATGGCAGCAGACCCCCCAATCGACAGCTGCAGCGACTGAGACGCCTACAGAAACGCTGACAGAGGCTGCGACGCCGACAGAGGCTGCAACGCCGACAGAGGCTGCGACGCCGACAGAGGCTGCGACGCCGACAGAGGCTGCGACGCCGACTGAAGCAGAGATGGTTAGGCATTGGCATAGCGAAGGCAGCAGGCAACCCAATCGACAGCGGCAACAACTGAGATGCATACAGAGACGCTGATAGAGGCTGCGACGCCGACTGAGTTGCCGACTGAGGGAGATAGTGGTAGAAATTGGCATACAGAAGGCAGCAGACCCCCCAATCGACAGCAGCAGCGCCTGAGACGCCTACAGAAACGCTGACAGAGGCTGCGACGCCGACAGAGGCTGCGACGCCGACTGAAGCAGAGATGGTTAGGCATAGGCATAGCGAAAGCAGCAGGCAACCCAATCGACAGCGGCAACAACTGAGACGCATACAGAGACGCTGATAGAGGCTGCGACGCCGACTGAGATGCCGACTGAGGCAGATAAGGGTAGACATTGGCATAGAGAAGGCAGCAGACCCCCCAATCGACAGCAGCAGCGACTGAGACGCCTACAGAGACGCTGACAGAGGCTGCGACGCCGACTGAGACGCCGACTGAGGCAGATAGGGGTAGATATAGGCATAGAGAAGGCAGCAGACCCCCAAATGGACAACGGTAGCGACTGAGACGCAGTCAGGGAGGCTGACAGAGGCTGCAACGCCGACTGAGACGCCTACTGAAGCAGATAAAGGTAGATATAGGCATAGATAAGGCAGCAGACCCCCCCAATCGACAGCGGCAGCGACTGAGACGCCTAGATAGACGCTGACAATGGTTGCGATGCCGACTGAGACGCCGACTGAGACAGATAGGGGTAGATATAGGCATAGAGAAGGCATCAGACCCCCAATCGACAGCGGCAGCGACTGAGACGCATTCAGAGATGCTGACAGAGGCTGCGACGTCGACTGAGACGCCGACTGAGGCAGATAAGGGTAGATATTGGCATAGAGAAGGCAGCAGACCCCCCCAACCGACAGCGGCAGCGACAGAGACGCTGACAGAGGCTGCGACGCCTTCTGAGAGGCCGACTGAAGCAGATAAGGGTAGATATATTGGCATAGAGAAGGCAGAAGACCCCCCCAATCGACAGCGGTAACGACTGAGACGCCTACAGGGAGGCTGATAGATGCTGCGACGTCGCCTGAGACGCCGACTGAGGCAGATAGAAGAAGATATAGGCATAGAGAAGGCAGCAGATCCCCCCAATCGACAGCGGCAGCGACTGAGACGCTTTCAGAGAGGCTGACAGAGGCTGCGACGCCGACTGAGACGCCGACTGAGGCACATAAGGGTAGATATAGGCATAGAGAAGGCAGCAGACACCCCAATCGACAGCGGCAGCGACTGAGACACCTACAGACACGCTGACATAGGCTGCGACGCCGACTGAGACGCCGACTGAGGCAGATAGGTGTAGATATAGGCATAGAGAAGGCATCAGACCCCCAATCGACAGCGGCAGCGACTGAGACGCATTCAGAGACGCTGACAGAGGCTGCGAAGCCAACTGAGACGCCGACTGAGGCAGAGAGGAGTAGATATAGGCATAGAGAAGGCAGCAGTCCCCCCAATCGACAGCGGCAGCGACTGCGACGCCTACAGAGACGCTGACAGAGGCTGCGAAGCCGACTGAGACGCCGACTGAGGCAGAGAGGAGTAGATATAGGCATAGAGAAGGCAGCAGACCCCCAATCGACAGCGGCAGCGACTGAGACGCCTACAGAGACGCTGACAGATGCTGCGAAGCCGACTGAGACGCCGACTGAAGCAGAGAGGAGTAGATATAGGCATAGAGAAGGCAGCAGACTTCCCAATCGACAGCGGCAGCGACTGAGACGCTGACAGAGGCTGCGACGCCTTCTGAGAGGCCGACTGAGGCAGATCAGGGTAGATATATTGGTATAGAGAAGGCAGAAGACCCCCCCCCCCCCAATCGACAGCGGTAACGACTGAGACGCCTACAGGGACGCTGATAGATGCTGCGACGTCGCCTGAGACGCCGACTGAGGCAGATAGGAGTAGATATAGGCATAGAGAAGGCAGCAGATCCGCCAATCGACAGCGGCAGCGACTGAGACGCATTCAGAGAGGCTGACAGAGGCTGCGACGCCGACTGAGACGCCGACTGAGGCAGATAAGGGTAGATATAGGCATAGAGAAGGCAGCAGACACCCCAATCGACAGCGGAAGCGACTGAGAGGCCTACAGGGACGCTGACAGAGGTTGCGACGACAACTGAGTGGCCGACTGAGGCAGATAAGGGTAGATATGGGCATAGAGAAGGCAGCAGACACCCCAATCGACAGCGGCAGCGACTGAGAGGCCTACAGGGACGCTGACAGAGGCTGCGACGCCGACTGAGACGCCGACTGAGGCAGATAGAGGTAGATATATGCATAGAGAAGGCAGCAGACCTCCCAATCGATAGCGGCAGCGACTGAGACGCCTACAGAGACGCTGACAGAGGCTGCGAAGCCGACTGACACGCCGACTGAGGCAGAGAGGAGCAGATATAGGCATAGAGAAGGCAGCAGTCCCCCCAATCGACAGCGGCAGCGACTGCGACGCCTACAGAGACGCTGACAGAGGCTGCGAAGCCGACTGAGATGCCGACTGAGGCAGAGAGGAGTAGATATAGGCATAGAGAAGGCAGCAGACCCCCAATCGACAGCGGCAGCGACTGAGACGCCTACAGAGACGCCGACAGAGGCTGCGAAACCGACTGAGACGCCGACTGAAGCAGAGAGGAGTAGATATAGGCATAGAGAAGGCAGCAGACTTCCCAATCGACAGCGGCAGCGACTAAGACGCCTACAGAGACGCTGAGAGAGTCTGCGACGCCGACTGAGGCAGATAGGGGTAGATATAGGCATAGAGATGGCAGCAGACCCCCCAATCGACAGCTGCAGCGACTGAGACGCCTACAGAAACGCTGACAGAGGCTGCGACGCCGACAGAGGCTGCGACGCCGACTGAAGCAGAGATGGTTAGGCATAGGCATAGCGAAGGCAGCAGGCAACCCAATCGACAGCGGCAACAACTGAGACGCATACAGAGACGCTGATAGAGGCTGCGACGCCGACTGAGAAGCCGACTGAGGCAGATAAGGGTAGACATTGGCATAGAGAAGGCAGCAGACCCCCCAATCGACAGCAGCAGCGACTGAGACGCCTACAGAGACGCTGACAGAGGCTACGAAGCCGATTGTGACGCCGACTGTGGCGGGTAGGGGTAGATATAGGCATAGAGAAGGCAGCAGACCCACCAATCGACAGCGGCAACAACTTAGACGCCTACCGAGACACTGATAGAGGCTGCGACGCCGACTGAGTTGCCGACTGAGGCAGATAGGGGTAGAAATTGGCATACAGAAGGCAGCAGACCCCCCAATCGACAGCAGCAGCGACTGAGACGCCTACAAAAACGCTGACAGAGGCTGCGACGCCGACTGAGGCAGATAGGGGTAGATATTGGCATAGAGAATGCAGCAGACCCCCCAATCAACAGCTGCAGCGACTGAGACACCTACAGACACGCTGGCATAGGCTGCGACGCCGACTGAGACGCCGACTGAGGCAGATAGGGGTAGATATAGGCATAGAGAAGGCAGCAGACCCCCAAATCGACAACGGTAGCGACTGAGACGCATTCAGAGAGGCTGACAGCGGCTGCAGCGCCGACTGAGACGCCTACTGAGGCAGATAAGGGTCGATATAGGCATAGATAAGGCAGCAGACCCCCCCCAATCGACAGCGGCAGCGACTGAGACGCCTACATAGACGCTGACAATGGTTGCGATGCCGACTGAGACGCCGACTGAGACAGATAGGGGTAGATATAGACATAGAGAAGGCATCAGACCCCCAATCGATAGCGGCAGCGACTGAGACGCATTCAGATACGCTGACAGAGGCTGGGACGCCGACTGAGACGCCGACTGAGGCAGATAAGGGTAGATATTGGCATAGAGAAGGCAGCAGACCCCCCCAACCGACAGCGGCAGCGACTGAGACGCTGACAGAGGCTGCGACGCCTTCTGAGAGGCCGACTGAGGCAGATAAGGGTAGATATATTGGCATAGAGAAGGCAGAAGACCCCCCCCAATCGACAGCCGTAACGACTGAGACGCCTACAGGGACGCTGATAGATGCTGCGACGCCGACTGAGACGCCGACTGAGGCAGATAAGGGTAGATATAGGCATAGAGAAGGCAGCAGACACCCCAATCGACAGCGGCAGCGACTGAGAGGCCTACAGGGACGCTGACAGAGGTTGCGACGACAACTGAGACGCCGACTGAGGCAGATAAGGGTTGATATGGGCATAGAGAAGGCAGCAGACACCCCAATCGACAGCGGCAGCGACTGAGAGGCCTACAGGGACGCTGACAGAGGCTGCGACGCCGACTGAGACGCTGACTGAGGCAGATA
The DNA here is from genome assembly GCA_920105625.2 of Clusia tigrina. NCBI lineage: Eukaryota > Metazoa > Arthropoda > Insecta > Diptera > Clusiidae > Clusia > Clusia tigrina. The sequence continues at coordinate 235,493,576 of OV050030.1, forward strand.
GAGGTAGATATATGCATAGAGAAAGCAGCAGACCCCCCAATCGATAGCGGCAACAACTGAGACGCATACAGAGACGCTGATAGAGGCTGCGACGCCGACTGAGATGCCGACTGAGGCAGATAAGGGTAGACATTGGCATAGAGAAGGCAGCAGACCCCCCCCAATCGACAGCAGCAGCGACTGAGACGCCTACAGAGACGCTGACAGAGGCTGCGAAGCCGACTGTGACGCCGACTGAGGCGCGTAGGGGTAGATATAGGCATAGAGAAGGCAGCAGACCCACCAATCGACAGCGGCAACAACTTAGACGCCTACAGAGACGCTGACAGAGGCTGCGACGCCGACTGAGGCAGATAGGGGTAGATATTGGCATAGAGAATGCAGCAGACCCCACAATCAACAGCTGCAGCGACTGAGACACCTACAGACACGCTGACATAGGCTGCGACGCCGACTGAGACTCCGGCTGAGGCAGAGTTGGGTAGACATAGGCAGAGAGAAGCCAGAAGACACCCCAATCGACAGCGGCAACAAATGAGACGCCTACAGAGACGCTGACAGAGGCTGCGACGCTGACTGAGATGCCGACTGAGGCAGATAGGGGTAGAAATTGGCATACAGAAGGCAGCAGACCCCCAATCGACGGCGGCAGCGACTGAGACGCCTACAGAGACGCTGACAGAGGCTGCGACGCTGACAGATACTGCGACGCCGACTGAGACTCCGGCTGAGGCAGAGTTGGGTAGACATAGGCATAGAGAAGCCAGAAGACACCCCAATCGACAGCGGCAACAAATGAGACGCCTACAAAGACGCTGACAGAGGCTGCGACGCTGACTGAGATGCCGACTGAGGCAGGTAGGGGTAGATATAGGCATAGAGAAGGCAGCAGAGCCCCCCAATCGACAGCAGCAGCGACGAAGACGCCTACATAGACGCTGACAATGGTTGCGATGCCGACTGAGACGCCGACTGAGACAGATAGGGGTAGATATAGGCATAGAGAAGGCATCAGACCCCCCAATCGACAGCGGCAGCGACTGAGACGCATTCAGAGACGCTGACAGAGGCTGCGACGTCGACTGAGACGCCGACTGAGGCAGATAACGTTAGATATTGGCATAGAGAAGGCAGCAGACCCCCCCAACCGACAGCGGCAGCGACTGAGACGCTGACAGAGGCTGCGACGCCTTCTAAGAGGCCGACTGAGGCAGATAAGGGTATATATATTGGCATAGAGAAGGCAGACGACCCCCCCAATCGACAGCGGTAACGACTGAGACGCCTACAGGGACGCTGATAGATTCTGCGACGTCGCCTGAAACGCCGACTGAGGCAGATAGGAGTAGATATAGGCATAGAGAAGGCAGCAGATCCGCCAATCGACAGCGGCAGCGACTGAGACGCATTCAGAGATGCTGACAGAAGCTGCGACGCCGACTGAGACGCCGACTGAGACGCCTACTGAGGCAGATAAGGGTCGATATAGGCATAGATAAGGCAGCAGACCCCCCCCAATCGACAGCGGCAGCGACTGAGACGCCTACATAGACGCTGACAATGGTTGCGATGCCGACTGAGACGTCGACTGAGACAGATAGGGGTAGATATAGGCATAGAGAAGGCATCAGACCCCCAATCGATAGCGGCAGCGACTGAGACGCATTCAGATACGCTGACAGAGGCTGGGACGCCGACTGAGACGCCGACTGAGGCAGATAAGGGTAGATATTGGCATAGAGAAGGCAGCAGACCCCCCCAACCGCCAGCGGCAGCGACTGAGACGCTGACAGAGGCTGCGACGCCTTCTGAGAGGCCGACTGAGGCAGATAAGGGTAGATATATTGGCATAGAGAAGGCAGAAGACCCCCCCCCCCAATCGACAGCGGTAACGACTGAGACGCCTACAGGGACGCTGATAGATGCTGCGACGTCGCCCGAGACGCCGACTGAGGCAGATAGGAGTAGATATAGGCATAGAGAAGGCAGCAGATCCGCCAATCGACAGCGGCATCGACTGAGACGCATTCAGAGAGGCTGACAGAGGCTGCGACGCCGACTGAGACGCCGACTGAGGCAGATAAGGGTAGATATAGGCATAGAGAAGGCAGCAGACACCCCAATCGACAGCGGCAGCGACTGAGAGGCCTACAGGGACGCTGACAGAGGTTGCGACGACAACTGAGACGCCGACTGAGGCAGATAAGGGTTGATATGGGCATAGAGAAGGCAGCAGACACCCCAATCGACAGCGGCAGCGACTGAGAGGCCTACAGGGACGCTGACAGAGGCTGCGACGCCGACTGAGACGCCAACTGAGGCAGATAGAGGTAGATATATGCATAGAGAAAGCAGCAGACCCCCCAATCGATAGCGGCAACAACTGAGACGCATACAGAGACGCTGATAGAGGCTGCGACGCCGACTGAGATGCCGACTGAGGCAGATAAGGGTAGACATTGGCATAGAGAAGGCAGCAGACCCCCTCCAATCGACAGCAGCAGCGACTGAGACGCCTACAGAGACGCTGACAGAGGCTGCGAAGCCGACTGTGACGCCGACTGAGGCGCGTAGGGGTAGATATAGGCATAGAGAAGGCAGCAGACCCACCAATCGACAGCGGCAACAACTTAGACGCCTACAGAGACGCTGACAGAGGCTGCGACGCCGACTGAGGCAGATAGGGATAGATATTGGCATAGAGAATGCAGCAGACCCCCCAATCAACAGCTGCAGCGACTGAGACACCTACAGACACGCTGACATAGGCTGCGACGCCGACTGAGACTCCGGCTGAGGCAGAGTTGGGTAGACATAGGCATAGAGAAGCCAGAAGACACCCCAATCGACAGCGGCAACAAATGAGACGCCTACAGAGATGCTGACAGAGGCTGCGACGCTGACTGAGATGCCGACTGAGGCAGATAGGGGTAGAAATTGGCATACAGAAGGCAGCAGACCCCCAATCGACGGCGGCAGCGACTGAGACGCCTACAGAGACGCTGACAGAGGCTGCGACGCTGACAGATACTGCGACGCCGACTGAGACTCCGGCTGAGGCAGAGTTGGGTAGACATAGGCATAGAGAAGCCAGAAGACACCCCAATCGACAGCGGCAACAAATGAGACGCCAACAAAGACGCTGACAGAGGCTGCGACGCTGACTGAGATGCCGACTGAGGCAGGTAGGGGTAGATATAGGCATAGAGAAGGCAGCAGAGCCCCCCAATCGACAGCAGCAGCGACGAAGACGCCTACATAGACGCTGACAATGGTTGCGATGCCGACTGAGACGCCGACTGAGACAGATAGGGGTAGATATAGGCATAGAGAAGGCATCAGACCCCCCAATCGATAGCGGCAGCGACTGAAACGCATTCAGATACGCTGACAGAGGCTGGGACGCCGACTGAGACGCCGACTGAGGCAGATATGGGTAGATATTGGCATAGAGAAGGCAGCAGACCCCCCCAACCGACAGCGGCAGCGACTGAGACGCTGACAGAGGCTGCGACGCCTTCTGAGAGGCCGACTGAGGCAGATAAGGGTAGATATATTGGCATAGAGAAGGCAGAAGACCCCCCAATCGACAGCGGTAACGACTGAGACGCCTACAGGGACGCTAATAGATGCTGCGACGTCGCCTGAGACGCCGACTGAGGCAGATAGGAGTAGATATAGGCATAGAGAAGGCAGCAGATCCGCCAATCGACAGCGGCAGCGACTGAGACGCGTTCAGAGAGGCTGACAGAGGCTGCGACGCCGACTGAGACGCCGACTGAGGCAGATAAGGGTAGATATAGGCATAGAGAAGGCTGCAGACACCCCAATCGACAGCGGCAGCGACTGAGAGGCCTACAGGGACGCTGACAGAGGTTGCGACGACAACTGAGACGCCGACTGAGGCAGATAAGTGTAGATATGGGCATAGAGAAGGCAGCAGACACCCCAATCGACAGCGGCAGCGACTGAGAGGCCTACAGGGACGCTGACAGAGGCTGCGACGCCGACTGAGACGCCGACTGAGGCAGATAGAGGTAGATATATGCATAGAGAAAGCAGCAGACCCCCCAATCGATAGCGGCAACAACTAAGACGCATAAAGAGACGCTGATAGAGGCTGCGACGCCGACTGAGATGCCGACTGAGGCAGATAAGGGTAGACATTGTCATAGAGAAGGCAGCAGACCCCCCCCAATCGACAGCAGCAGCGACTGAGACGCCTACAGAGACGCTGACAGAGGCTGCGAAGCCGACTGTGACGCCGACTGAGGCGCGTAGGGGTAGATATAGGCATAGAGAAGGCAGCAGACCCACCAATCGACAGCGGCAAAAACTTAGACGCCTACAGAGACGCTGACAGAGGCTGCGACGCCGACTGAGGCAGATAGGGGTAGATATTGGCATAGAGAATGCAGCAGACCCCCCAATCAACAGCTGCAGCGACTGAGACACCTACAGACACGCTGACATAGGCTGCGACGCCGACTGAGACTCCGGCTGAGGCAGAGTTGGGTAGACATAGGCATAGAGAAGCCAGAAGACACCCCAATCGACAGCGGCAACAAATGAGACGCCTACAGAGACGCTGACAGAGGCTGCGACGCTGACTGAGATGCCGACTGAGGCAGATAGGGGTATAAATTGGCATACAGAAGGCAGCAGACCCCCAATCGAAGGCGGCAGCGACTGAGACGCCTACAGAGACGCTGACAGAGGCTGCGACGCTGACAGATACTGCGACGCCGACTGAGACTCCGGCTGAGGCAGAGTTGGGTAGACATAGGCATAGAGAAGCCAGAAGACACCCCAATCGACAGCGGCAACAAATGAGACGCCTACAAAGACGCTGACAGAGGCTGCGACGCTGACTGAGATGCCGACTGAGGCAGGTAGGGGTAGATATAGGCATAGAGAAGGCAGCAGAGCCCCCCAATCGACAGCAGCAGCGACGAAGACGCCTACATAGACGCTGACAATGGTTGCGATGCCGACTGAGACGCCGACTGAGACAGATAGGGGTAGATATAGGCATAGAGAAGGCATCAGACCCCCCAATCGACAGCGGCAGCGACTGAGACGCATTCAGAGACGCTGACAGAGGCTGCGACGTCGACTGAGACGCCGACTGAGGCAGATAACGTTAGATATTGGCATAGAGAAGGCAGCAGACCCCCCAACCGACAGCGGCAGCGACTGAGACGCTGACAGAGGCTGCGACGCCTTCTGAGAGGCCGACTGAGGCAGATAAGGGTAGATATATTGGCATAGAGAAGGCAGGCGACCCCCCCAATCGACAGCGGTAACGACTGAGACGCCTACAGGGACGCTGATAGATGCTGCGACGTCGCCTGAAACGCCGACTGAGGCAGATAGGAGTAGATATAGGCATAGAGAAGGCAGCAGATCCGCCAATCGACAGCGGCAGCGACTGAGACGCATTCAGAGAGGCTGACAGAAGCTGCGACGCCGACTGAGACGCCGACTGAGACGCCGACTGAGGCAGATAAGGGTAGATATAGGCATAGAGAAGGCAGCAGACACCCCAATCGACAGCGGCAGCGACTGAGAGGCCTACAGGGACGCTGACAGAGGTTGCGACGACAACTGAGACGCCGATTGAGGCAGATAAGGGTAGATAGGGGCATAGAGAAGGCAGCAGACACCCCAATCGATAGCGGCAGCGACTGAGACGCATTCAGATACGCTGACTGAGGTTGGGACGCCGACTGAGACGCCGACTGAGGCAGATAAGGGTAGATATTGGCATAGAGAAGGCAGCAGACCCCCCCAACCGACAGCGGCAGCGACTGAGACGCTGACAGAGGCTGCGACGCCTTCTGAGAGGCCGACTGAGGCAGATAAGGGTAGATATATTGGCATAGAGAAGGCAGAAGACCCCCCCCCCAATCGACAGCGGTAACGACTGAGACGCCTACAGGGACGCTGATAGATGCTGCGACGTCGCCTGAGACGCCGACTGAGGCAGATAGGAGTAGATATAGGCATAGAGAAGGCAGCAGATCCGCCAATCGACAGCGGCAGCGACTGAGACGCATTCAGAGAGGCTGACAGAGGCTGCGACGCCGACTGAGACGCCGACTGAGGCAGATAAGGGTAGATATAGGCATAGAGAAGGCAGCAGACACCCCAATCGACAGCGGCAGCGACTGAGAGGCCTACAGGGACGCTGACAGAGGTTGCGACGACAACTGAGACGCCGACTGAGGCAGATAAGGGTAGATATGGGCATAGAGAAGGCAGCAGACACCCCAATCGACAGCGGCAGCGACTGAGAGGCCTACAGGGACGCTGACAGAGGCTGCGACGCCGACTGAGACGCCGACTGAGGCAGATAGAGGTAGATATATGCATAGAGAAAGCAGCAGACCCCCCAATCGATAGCGGCAACAACTGAGACGCATACAGAGACGCTGATAGAGGCTGCGACGCCGACTGAGATGCCGACTGAGGCAGATAAGGGTAGACATTGGCATAGAGAAGGCAGCAGACCCCCTCCAATCGACAGCAGCAGCGACTGAGACGCCTACAGAGACGCTGACAGAGGCTGCGAAGCCGACTGTGACGCCGACTGAGGCGCGTAGGGGTAGATATAGGCATAGAGAAGACAGCAGACCCACCAATCGACAGCGGCAACAACTTAGACGCCTACAGAGACGCTGACAGAGGCTGCGACGCCGACTGAGGCAGATAGGGATAGATATTGGCATAGAGAATGCAGCAGACCCCCCAATCAACAGCTGCAGCGACTGAGACACCTACAGACACGCTGACATAGGCTGCGACGCCGACTGAGACTCCGGCTGAGGCAGAGTTGGGTAGACATAGGCATAGAGAAGCCAGAAGACACCCCAATCGACAGCGGCAACAAATGAGACGCCTACAGAGATGCTGACAGAGGCTGCGACGCTGACTGAGATGCCGACTGAGGCAGATAGGGGTAGAAATTGGCATACAGAAGGCAGCAGACCCCCAATCGACGGCGGCAGCGACTGAGACGCCTACAGAGACGCTGACAGAGGCTGCGACGCTGACAGATACTGCGACGCCGACTGAGACTCCGGCTGAGGCAGAGTTGGGTAGACATAGGCATAGAGAAGCCAGAAGACACCCCAATCGACAGCGGCAACAAATGAGACGCCAAGAAAGACGCTGACAGAGGCTGCGACGCTGACTGAGATGCCGACTGAGGCAGGTAGGGGTAGATATAGGCATAGAGAAGGCAGCAGAGCCCCCCAATCGACAGCAGCAGCGACGAAGACGCCTACATAGACGCTGACAATGGTTGCGATGCCGACTGAGACGCCGACTGAGACAGAGAGGGGTAGATATAGGCATAGAGAAGGCATCAGACCCCCCAATCGATAGCGGCAGCGACTGAGACGCTGACAGAGGCTGCGACGCCTTCTGAGAGGCCGACTGAGGCAGATAAGGGTAGATATATTGGCATAGAGAAGGCAGAAGACCCCCCAATCGACAGCGGTAACGACTGAGACGCCTACAGGGACGCTGATAGATGCTGCGACGTCGCCTGAGACGCCGACTGAGGCAGATAGGAGTAGATATAGGCATAGAGAAGGCAGCAGATCCGCCAATCGACAGCGGCAGCGACTGAGACGCGTTCAGAGAGGCTGACAGAGGCTGCGACGCCGACTGAGACGCCGACTGAGGCAGATAAGGGTAGATATAGGCATAGAGAAGGCAGCAGACACCCCAATCGACAGCGGCAGCGACTGAGAGGCCTACAGGGACGCTGACAGAGGTTGCGACGACAACTGAGACGCCGACTGAGGCAGATAAGTGTAGATATGGGCATAGAGAAGGCAGCAGACACCCCAATCGACAGCGGCAGCGACTGAGAGGCCTACAGGGACGCAGACAGAGGCTGCGACGCCGACTGAGACGCCGACTGAGGCAGATAGAGGTAGATATATGCATAGAGAAAGCAGCAGACCCCCCAATCGATAGCGGCAACAACTGAGACGCATAAAGAGACGCTGATAGAGGCTGCGACGCTGACTGAGATGCCGACTGAGGCAGATAAGGGTAGACATTGTCATAGAGAAGGCAGCAGACCCCCCCCCAATCGACAGCAGCAGCGACTGAGACGCCTAGAGAGACGCTGACAGAGGCTGCGAAGCCGACTGTGACGCCGACTGAGGCGCGTAGGGGTAGATATAGGCATAGAGAAGGCAGCAGACCCACCAATCGACAGCGGCAACAACTTAGACGCCTACAGAGACGCTGACAGAGGCTGCGACGCCGACTGAGGCAGATAGGGGTAGATATTGGCATAGAGAATGCAGCAGACCCCCCAATCAACAGCTGCAGCGACTGAGACACCTACAGACACGCTGACATAGGCTGCGACGCCGACTGAGACTCCGGCTGAGGCAGAGTTGGGTAGACATAGGCATAGAGAAGCCAGAAGACACCCCAATCGACAGCGGCAACAAATGAGACGCCTACAGAGACGCTGACAGAGGCTGCGACGCTGACTGAGATGCCGACTGAGGCAGATAGGGGTATAAATTTTCATACAGAAGGCAGCAGACCCCCAATCGACGGCGGCAGCGACTGAGACGCCTACAGAGACGCTGACAGAGGCTGCGACGCTGACAGATACTGCGACGCCGACTGAGACTCCGGCTGAGGCAGAGTTGGGTAGACATAGGCATAGAGAAGCCAGAAGACACCCCAATCGACAGCGGCAACAAATGAGACGCCTACAAAGACGCTGACAGAGGCTGCGACGCTGACTGAGATGCCGACTGAGGCAGGTAGGGGTAGATATAGGTATAGAGAAGGCAGCAGAGCCCCCCAATCGACAGCAGCAGCGACTGAGACGCATTCAGAGACGCTGCCAGAGGCTGCGACGTCGACTGAGACGCCGACTGAGGCAGATAACGTTAGATATTGGCATAGAGAAGGCAGCAGACCCCCCCAACCGACAGCGGCAGCGACTGAGACGCTGACAGAGGCTGCGACGCCTTCTGAGAGGCCGACTGAGGCAGATAAGGGTAGATATATTGGTATAGAGAAGGCAGACGACCCCCCCAATCGACAGCGGTAACGACTGAGACGCCTACAGGGACGCTGATAGATGCTGCGACGTCGCCTGAAACGCCGACTGAGGCAGATAGGAGTAGATATAGGCATAGAGAAGGCAGCAGATCCGCCAATCGACAGCGGCAGCGACTGAGACGCATTCAGAGAGGCTGACAGAAGTTGCGACGCCGACTGAGACGCCGACTGAGGCAGATAAGGGTAGATATAGGCATAGAGAAGGCAGCAGACACCCCAATCGACAGCGGCAGCGACTGAGAGGCCTACAGGGACGCTGACAGAGGTTGCGACGACAACTGAGACGCCGACTGAGGCAGATAAGGGTAGATATGGGCATAGAGAAGGCAGCAGACACCCCAATCGACAGCGGCAGTGACTGAGAGGCCTACAGGGACGCTGACAGAGGCTGCGACGCCGACTGAGACGCCGACTGAGGCAGATAGAGGTAGATATATGCATAGAGAAGGCAGCAGACCCCCCAATCGATAGCGGCAGCGACTGAGACGCCTACAGAGACGCTGACAGAGGCTGCGAAGCCGACTGAGACGCCGACTGAGGCAGAGAGGAGTAGATATAGGTATAGAGAAGGCAGCAGACTTCCCAATCGACAGCGGCAGCGACTAAGACGCCTACAGAGACGCTGAGAGAGGCTGCGACGCCGACTGAGACAGATAGGGGTAGATATAGGCATAGAGATGGCAGCAGACCCCCCAATCGACAGCGGCAGTGACTGAGACGCCTACAGAAAAGCTGACAGAGGCTGCGACGCCGACAGAGGCTGCGACGCCGACTGAAGCAGAGATGGTTAGGCTTAGGCATAGCGAAGGCAGCAGGCAACCCAATCGACAGCGGCAACAACTGAGACGCATACAGAGACGCTGATAGAGGCTGCGACGCCGACTGAGATGCCGACTGAGGCAGATAAGGGTAGATATGGGCATAGAGAAGGCAGCAGACACCCCAATCGACAGCGGCAGCGACTGAGAGGCCTACAGGGACGCTGACAGAGGTTGCGACGACAACTGAGACAGATAAGGGTAGATATGGGCATAGAGAAGGCAGCAGACACTCCAATCGACAGCGGCAGCGACTGAGAGGCCTACAGGGACGCTGACAGAGGCGGCGACGCCGACTGAGACGCCGACTGAGGCAGATAGAGGTAGATATATGCATAGAGAAGGCAGCAGACCCCCCAATCGATAGCGGCAGCGACTGAGACGCCTACAGATACGCTGACAGAGGCTGCGAAGCCGACTGAGACGCCGACTGAGGCAGAGAGGAGTAGATATAGGCATAGAGAAGGCAGCAGACCCCCCAATCGATAGCGGCAGCGACTGAGACGCCTACAGAGACGCTGACAGAGGCTGCGAAGCCGACTGAGACGCCGACTGATGCAGAGAGGAGTAGATATAGGCATAGAGAAGGCAGCAGACTTCCCAATCGACAGCGGCAGCGACTAAGACGCCTACAAAGACGCTGGGAGAGGCTGCGACGCCGACTGAGGCAGATAGGGGTAGATATAGGCATAGTGATGGCAGCAGACCCCCCAATCGACAGCTGCAGCGACTGAGACGCCTACAGACACGCTGACATAGGCTGCGACGCCGACTGAGACTCCGGCTGAGGCAGATAGAGGTAGATATATGCATAGAGAAAGCAGCAGACCCCCCAATCGATAGCGGCAACAACTGAGACGCATAAAGAGACGCTGATAGAGGCTGCGACGCCGACTGAGATGCCGACTGAGGCAGATAAGTGTAGACATTGGCATAGAGAAGGCAGCAGACCACCCCCAATCGACAGCAGCAGCGACTGAGACGCCTACAGAGACGCTGACAGAGGCTGCGAAGCCGACTGTGACGCCGACTGAGGCGCGTAGGGGTAGATATAGGCATAGAGAAGGCAGCAGACCCACCAATCGACAGCGGCAACAACTTAGACGCCTACAGAGACGCTGACAGAGGCTGCGACGCCGACTGAGGCAGATAGGGGTAGATATTGGCATAGAGAATGCAGCAGACCCCCCAATCAACAGCTGCAGCGACTGAGACACCTACAGACACGCTGACATAGGCTGCGACGCCGACTGAGACTCCGGCTGAGGCAGAGTTGGGTAGACATAGGCATAGAGAAGCCAGAAGACACCCCAATCGACAGCGGCAACAAATGAGACGCCTACAGAGACGCTGACAGAGGCTACGACGCTGACTGAGATGCCGACTGAGGCAGATAGGGGTAGAAATTGGCATACAGAAGGCAGCAGACCCCCAATCGACGGCGGCAGCGACTGAGACGCATTCAGAGACGCTGACAGAGGCTGCGACGTCGACTGAGACGCCGACTGAGGCAGATAACGTTAGATATTGGCATAGAGAAGGCAGCAGACCCCCCCATCCGACAGCGGCAGCGACTGAGACGCTGACAGAGGCTGCGACGCCTTCTGAGAGGCCGACTGAGGCAGATAAGGGTAGATATATTGGCATAGAGAAGGCAGACGACCCCCCCAATCGACAGCGGTAACGACTGAGACGCCTACAGGGACGCTGATAGATGCTGCGACGTTGCCTGAAACGCCGACTGAGGCAGATAGGAGTAGATATAGGCATAGAGAAGGCAGCAGATCCGCCAATCGACAGCGGCAGCGACTGAGACGCATTCAGAGAGGCTGACAGAAGCTGCGACGCCGACTGAGACGCCGACTGAGACGCCGACTGAGGCAGATAAGGGTAGATATAGGCATAGAGAAGGCAGCAGACCAACCAATCGACAGCGGCAACAACTTAGACGCCTACAGAGACGCTGATAGAGGCTGCGACGCCGACTGAGTTGCCGACTGAGGCAGATAGGGGTAGAAATTGGCATACAGAAGGCAGCAGACCCCCCAATCGACAGCAGCAGCGACTGAGATGCCTACAGAGACGCTGACAGAGGCTGCGACGCCGACTGAGGCAGATAGGGGTAGATATTGGCATAGAGAATGCAGCAGACCCCCAATCGACAGCGGCAGCGACTGAGACGCATTCAGAGACGCTGACAGAGGCTGCGACGCCGACTGAGACGCCGACTGAGGCAGGTAGGGGTAGATATAGGCATAGAGAAGGCAGCAGAGCCCCCAATCGACAGCAGCAGCGACGAAGACGCCTACATAGACGCTGACAATGGTTGCGATGCCGACTGAGACGCCGACTGAGACAGATAGGGATAGATATAGGCATAGAGAAGGCATCAGACCCCCCAATCGACAGCGGCAGCGACTGAGACGCATTCAGAGACGCTGACAGAGGCTGCGACGCCGACTGAGACGCCGACTGAGGCAGATAACGTTAGATATTGGCATAGAGAAGGCAGCAGACCCCCCAACCGACAGCGGCAGCGACTGAGACGCTGACAGAGGCGGCGACGCCTTCTGAGAGGCCGACTGAGGCAGATAAGGGTAGATATATTGGCATAGAGAAGGCAGACGACCCCCCCAATCGACAGCGGTAACGACTGAGACGCCTACAGGGACGCTGATAGATGCTGCGACGTCGCCCGAAACGCCGACTGAGGCAGATAGGAGTAGATATAATCATAGAGAAGGCAGCAGATCCGCCAATCGACAGCGGCAGCGACTGAGACGCAGAGAGGCTGACAGAGGCTGCGACGCCGACTGAGACGCCGACTGAGACGCCGACTGAGACGCCGACTGAGACGCCGACTGAGACGCCGACAGAGGCAGATAGGGGTAGATATAGGCATAGAGAAAGCACCAGACACCCCAATCGACAGCGGCAGCGACTGAGAGGCCTACAGGGACGCTGACAGAGGTTGCGACGACAACTGAGACAGATAAGGGTAGATATGGGCATAGAGAAGGCAGCAGACACCCCAATCGACAGCGGCAGCGACTGAGAGGCCTACAGGGACGCTGACAGAGGCTGCGACGCCGACTGAGACGCCGACTGAGGCAGATAGAGGTAGATATATGCATAGAGAAGGCAGCAGACCCCCCAATCGATAGCGGCAGCGACTGAGACGCCTACAGAGACTCTGACAGAGGCTGCGAAGCCGACTGAGACGCCGACTGAGGCAGAGAGGAGTAGATATAGGCATAGAGAAGGCAGCAGACCCCCCAATCGATAGCGGCAGCGACTGAGACGCCTACAGAGACGCTGACAGAGGCTGCGAAGCCAACTGAGACGCCGACTGAGGCAGAGAGGAGTAGATATAGGCATAGAGAAGGCAGCAGACTTCCCAATCGACAGCGGCAGCGACTAAGAAGCCTACAGAGACGCTGAGAGAGGCTGCGACGCCGACTGAGTCAGATAGGGGTAGATATGGGCATAGAGATGGCAGCAGACCCCCCAATCGACAGCGGCAGCGACTGAGACGCCTACAGAAACGCTGACAGAGGCTGCGACGCCGACAGAGGCTGCGACGCCGACTGAAGCAGAGATGGTTAGGCATAGGCATAGCGAAGGCAGCAGGCAACCCAATCGACAGCGGCAACAACTGAGACGCATACAGAGACGCTGATAGAGGCTGCGACGCCGACTGAAATGCCGACTGAGGCAGATAAGGGTAGACATTGGCATAGAGAAGGCAGCAGACCCCCCCAATCGACAGCTGCAGCGACTGAGACGCCTACAGAGACGCTGACAGAGGCTGCGAAGCCGACTGTGACGCCGACTGAGGCGCGTAGGGGTAGATATAGGCATAGAGAAGGCAGCAGACCTACCAATCGACAGCGGCAACAACTTAGACGCCTACAGAGACGATGATAGAGGCTGCGACGCCGACTGAGTTGCCGACTGAGGCAGATAGGGGTAGAAATTGGCATACAGAAGGCAGCAGACCCCCCAATCGACAGCAGCAGCGACTGAGACGCCTACAGAGACGCTGACAGAGGCTGCGACGCCGACTGAGGCAGATAGGGGTAGATATTGGCATAGAGAATGCAGCAGACCCCCAATCGACGGCGGCAGCGACTGAGACGCCTACAGAGACGCTGACAGATACTGCGACGCCGACTGAGACTCCGGCTGAGGCAGAGTTGGGTAGACATGGGCATAGAGAAGCCAGAAGACACCCCAATCGACAGCGGCAACAAATGAGACGCCTACAGAGACGCTGACAGAGGCTGCGACACTGACTGAGATGCCGACTGAGGCAGGTAGGGGTAGATATAGGCATAGAGAAGGCAGCAGAGCCCCCCAATCGACAGCAGCAGCGACTGAGACGCCTACATAGACGCTGACAATGGTTGCGATGCCGACTGAGACGCCGACTGAGACAGATAGGGGTAGATATAGGCATAGAGAAGGCATCAGACCCCCAATCGACAGCGGCAGCGACTGAGACGCATTCAGAGACGCTGACAGAGGCTGCGACGCCGACTGAGACGCCGACTGAGGCAGATAACGGTAGATATTGGCATAGAGAAGGCAGCAGACCCCCCCAACCGACAGCGGCAGCGACTGAGACGCTGACAGAGGCTGCGACGCCTTCTGAGAGGCCGACTGAGGCAGATAAGGGTAGATATATTGACATAGAGAAGGCAGAAGACCCCCCCCAATCGACAGCGGCAGCGACTCAGACGCCTAAAGAGACGCTGACAGATGCTGCGACGCCGACTCAGATGCCGGCTGAGGCAGAGAGGGCTAGATATAGGCATAGAGAAAGCATCAGACCCCCAATCGACAGCGGCAGTGACTGAGACGCCTACAGAGACGCTGACAGAGGCTGCGACGCCGACTTAGACGCCGACTGAGGCAGATAGGGGTAGATATAGGCATAGAGAAGGCAGCAGACCCCCAATCGACAGCTGCAGCGACTGAGACGCCTACAGTGACGCTGACAGAGGCTGCGACGCCGACTGAGGCAGAGAGGGTTAGACATAGGCATAGAGAAGGCAGCAGACAGCCCAATCGACAGCGGCAGTGACTGAGAGGCCTACAGGGACGCTGACAGAGGTTGCGACGACAACTGAGACGCCGACTGAGGAAGATAAGGGTAGATATAGGCATAGAGAAGGCAGCAGACACCCCAATCGACAGCGGCAGCGACTGAGACGCCTACAGAGACGCTGACAGAGGCTGCGAAGCCGACTGAGACGCCGGCTGAGGCAGAGAGGAGTAGATATAGGCATAAAGAAGGCAGCAGTCCCCCCAATCGACAGCGGCAGCGACTGAGACGCCTACAGAGACGCTGACAGAGGCTGCGAAGCCGACTGAGACGCCGACTGAGGCAGAGAGGAGTAGATATAGGCATAGAGAAGGCAGCAGTCCCCCCAATCGACAGCGGCAACGACTGAGACGCCTACAGAGACGCTGACAGATGCTGCGAGGCCGACTTTGGCGCCGACTGAGACGCCGACTGAGACGCCGACTGAGGCAGAGAGGAGTAGATATACGCATAGAAAAGGCAGCAGATCCGCCAATCGACAGGGGCAGCGACTGAGACGCATTCAGAGAGGCTGGCAGAGGCTGCGACGCCGACTGAGACGCCGACTGAGGCAGATAAGGGTAGATATATGCATAGAGAAGGCAGCGGACACCCCAATCGACAGCGGCAGCGACTGAGAGGCCTACAGGGACGCTGACAGAGGTTGCGACGACAACTGAGACGCCGACTGAGGCAGATAAGGGTAGATATGGGCATAGAGAAGGCAGCAGACACCCCAATCGACAGCGGCAGCGACTGAGAGGCCTACAGGGACGCTGACAGAGGCTGCGACGCCGACTGAGACACCGACTGAGGCAGATAGAGGTAGATATATGCATAGAGAAGGCAGCAGACCCCCCAATCGATAGCGGCAGCGACTGAGACGCCTACAGAGACGCTGACAGAGGCTGCGAAGCCGACTGAGACGCCGACTGAGGCAGAGAGGAGTAGATATAGGCATAGAGAAGGCAGCAGTCCCCCCAATCGACAGCGGCAGCGACTGAGACGCCTACAGAGACGCTGACAGAGGCTGCGAAGCCGATTGAGACGCCGACTGAGGGAGAGAGGAGTAGATATAGGCATAGAGAAGGCAGCAGACCCCCCAATCGTTAGCGGCAGCGAATGAGAAGCCTACAGAGACGCTGACAGAGACTGCGAAGCCGACTGAGACGCCGACTGAGGCAGATTGGAGTAGATATAGGCATAGAGAAGGCAGCAGACTTCCCAATCGACAGCGGCAGCGACTAAGACGCCTACAGAGACGCTGAGAGAGGCTGCGACGCCGACTGAGGCAGATAGGGGTAGATATAGGCATAGAGATGGCAGCAGACCCCCCAATCGACAGCGGCAGCGACTGAGACGCCTACAGAAACGCTGACAGAGGCTGCGACGCCGACTGAGTTGCCGACTGAGGCAGATAGGGGTAGAAATTGGCATACAGAAGGCAGCAAACCCCCCAATCGACAGCAGCAGCGACTGAGACGCCTACAGAGACGCTGACAGAGGCTGCGAAGCCGACTGTGACGCCGACTGAGGCGCGTAGGGGTAGATATAGGCATAGAGAAGGCAGCAGACCCACCAATCGACAGCGGCAACAACTTAGACGCCTACAGAGACGCTGATAGAGGCTGCGACCCCGACGGAGTTGCCGACTGAGGCAGATAGGGGTAGAAATTGGCATACAGAAGGCAGCAGACCCCCCAATCGACAGCAGCAGCGACTGAGACGCCTACAGAGACGCTGGCAGAGTCTGCGACGCCGACTGAGGCAGATAGGGGTAGATATTGGCATAGAGAATGCAGCAGACCCCCAATCGACGGCGGCAGCGACTGAGACGCCTACAGAGCCGCTGACAGAGGCTGCGACGCTGACAGATACTGCGACGCCGACTGAGACTCCGGCTGAGGCAGAGTTGGGTAGACATAGGCATAGAGAAGCCAGAAGACACCCCAATCGACAGCGGAAACAAATGAGACGCCTACAGAGTCGCTGACAGAGGCTGCGACGCTGACTGAGATGCCGACTGAAGCAGGTAGGGGTAGATATAGACATAGAGAAGGCAGCAGAGCCCCCCAATCGACAGCGGCAGCGACTGAGACGCCTACATAGACGCTGACAATGGCTGCGATGTCGACTGAGACGCCGACTGAGGCAGAGAGGAGTAGATATAGGCATAGAGAAGGCAGCAGACTTCCCAATCGACAGCGGCAGCGACTGAGACGCCTACAGAGACGCAGACAGAGGCTGCGAAGCCGACTGAGACGCCGACCTTGGCAGAGCGGAGTAGATATAGGCAGAGAGAAGGCAGCAGACTTCCCAATCGACAGCGGCAGCGACTAAGACGCCTACAGAGACGCTGAGAGAGGCTGCGACTCCGACTGAGGCAGATAGGGGTAGATATAGGCATAGAGAAGGCAGCAGACCCCCCAATCGACAGCGGCAGCGACTGAGACGCTGACAGAGGCTGCGACGCCTTCTGAGAGGCCGACTGAGGCAGATAAGGGTAGATATATTGGCATAGAGAAGGCAGAAGACCCCCCCAATCGACAGCGGCAGCGACTCAGACGCCTACAGAGACGCTGACAGATGCCGCGACGCCGACTGAGACGCCGACTGAGGCAGATAGGGGTAGATATAGGCATAGAGAAGGCAGCAGACCCCCAATCGACAGCTGCAGCGACTGAGACGCCTACAGAGACGCTGACAGAGGCTGCGACGCCGACTGAGGCGCCGACTGAGGCAGAGAGGAGTAGATATAGGCATAGAGAAGGCAGCAGACCCCCCCAATCGATAGCGGCAGCGACTGAGACGCCTACAGAGACGCTGTAGAGGCTGCGAAGCCGACTGAGACGCCGACGGAGGCAGAGAGGAGTAGATATAGGCATAGAGAAGGCAGCAGACTTCCCAATCGACAGCGGCAGCGACTAAGACGCCTACAGAGACGCTGAGAGAGGCTGCGACGCCGACTGAGGCAGATAGGGGTAGATATAGGCATAGAGATGGCAGCAGACCCCCCAATCGACAGCGGCAGCGACTGAGACGCCTACAGAAACGCTGACAGAGGCTGCGACGCCGACTGAAGCAGAGATGGTTAGGCATAGGCATAGCGAAGGCAGCAGGCAACCCAATCGACAGCGGCAACAACTGAGACGCATACAGAGACGCTGATAGAGGCTGCGACGCCGACTGAGATGCCGACTGAGGCAGATGAGGGTAGACATTTTCATAGAGAAGGAAGCAGACCCCCCAAATCGACAGCAGCAGCGACTGAGACGCCTACAGAGACGCTGACAGAGGCTGCGAAGCCGACTGTGACGCCGACTGAGGCGCGTAGGGGTAGATATAGGCATAGAGAAGGCAGCAGACCCACCAATCGACAGCGGCAACAACTTAGACGCCTACAGAGACGCTGATAGAGGCTGCGACGCCGACTGAGTTGCCAACTGAGGCAGATAGGGGTAGAAATAGGCATACAGAAGGCAGCAGACCCCCCAATCGATAGCAGCAACGACTGAGACGCCTACAGAGACGCTGACAGAGGCTGCGACGCCGACTCAGGCAGATAGGGGTAGATATTGGAATAGAGAATGCAGCAGACCCCCAATCGACGGCGGCAGCCACTGAGACGCCTACAGAGACGCTGACAGAGGCTGCGACACTGACAGATACTGCGACGCCGACTGAGACTCCGGCTGAGGCAGAGTTGGGTAGACATAGGCATAGAGAAGCCAGAAGACACCCCAATCGACAGCGGCAACAAATGAGACGCCTACAGAGACGCTGACAGAGGCTGCGACGCTGACTGAGATGCCGACTGAGGCAGGTAGGGGTAGATATAGGCATAGAGAAGGCAGCAGAGCCCCCCAATCGACAGCGGCAGCGACTGAGACGTCTACATAGACGCTGACAATGGCTGCGATGTCGACTGAGACGCCGACTGAGACGCCGACTGAGACAGATAGGGGTAGATATAGGCATAGAGAAGGCATCAGACCCCCCCAAACGACAGCGGCAGCGACTGAGACGCATTCAGAGACGCTGACAGAGGCTGCGACGCCGACTGAGATGCCGACTGAGGCAGATAAGGGTAGATATTGGCATAGAGAAGGCAGCAGACCCCCCCAAACGACAGCGGCAGCGACTGAGACGCATTCAGAGACGCTGACAGAGGCTGCGACGCCTACTGAGATGCCGACTGAGGCAGATAAGGGTAGATATTGGCATAGAGAAGGCAGCAGACCCTCCCAATCGACAGCGGCAGCGACTCAGACGCCTACAGAGACGCTGACAGATGCTGTGAAGCCGACTGTGACGCCGACTCAGGCAGATAGGGGTAGAAATAGGCATACAGAAGGCAGCAGACCCCCCCAATCGACAGCGGCAGCGACTAAGACGCCTACAGAGACGGTGACAGAGGCTGCGATGCTGACAGATGCTGCGACGCCGACTGAGACACCGGCTGAGGCAGAGAGGGGTAGATATTGGCATAGAGAATACAGCAGACCCCCCAATCGACGGCGGCAGCGACTGAGACGCATACAGAGACGCTGACAGAGGCTGCGAAGCCGACATAGACAGAGAAGGCAGCAGACCCCCCAATCGATAGCGGCAACAAATGAGACGCCTAAAAAGACGCTGACAGAGGCTGCGACGCCGACTGAGATGCCGATTGAAGCAGATGGATGTAGATATAGGCATACAGAAGGCAGTAGACCGCCCAATCGACAACGGCAGCGACTGAGATGCCTACAGAGACGCCGACAAGAGGCTGCGACGCCGACAGAGGCAGAAAGTTGTAGATATTGGCATGCAGAAGGCAGCAGACCCCCCCATCGACGGCAGCAGCGACTGAGACGCCTACAGAGACGCTGACAGAGGCTGCGACGCCGACTGAGATGCCGACGGAGGTAGAGAGGGGTAGACATAGGCAGAGAAGGCAGCAGACCCCCCAATCGACAGCGGCAACAAATGAGACGCCTACAGAGACGCTGACAGAGGCTGCGACGCCGACTGAGATGCCGACTGAGGCAGATGGATGTAGATATAGGCAAACAGAAGGCAGCAGACCCCCCAATCGACAACGGCAGCGACTGAGATGCCTACAGAGACGCTGACAAGAGGCTGCGACGCCGACTGAGGCAGATAGGGGTAGATATAGGGATAGAGAAGGCAGCAGACCCCCCCAATCGACAACGGCAGCGACTGAGATGCCTACAGAAACGGTGACAAGAGGCTGCGACGCCGACTGAGACGCCGACTGAGGCAGATAGGGGAAGACATGGGCATAGAGAAGTCAGCAGACCCCCCAATCAACAGCTGCAGCGACTGAGACACCTACAGACACGCTGACATAGGCTGCGACACCGACTGAGACGCCGACTGAGGCAGATAGGGGTAGATATAGGCATAGAGAAGGCAGCAGACCCCCCCAATCGACAACGGTAGCGACTGAGACGCATTCAGAGATACTGACAAAGGCTGCGATGTCGACTGAGACGCCGACTGAGGCAGAGAGGAGTAGATATAGGCATAGAGAAGGCAGCAGACCCCCCAATCGATAGCGACAGCGACTGAGACGCCTACAGAGACGCTGACAGAGGCTGCGAAGCCAACTGAGACGCCGACTGAGGCAGAGAGGAGTAGATATAGGCATAGAGAAGGCAGCAGACTTCCCAATCGACAGCGGCAGCGACTAAGACGCCTACAGAGACGCTGAGAGAGGCTGCGACGCCGACTGAGACAGATAGGGGTAGATATAGGCATAGTGATGGCAGAAGACCCCCCAATCGACAGCGGCAGCGACTGAGACGCCTACAGAGACGCTGACAGAGGCTGCGACGCCGACTGAGGCAGATAGGGGTAGATATTGGCTTAGAGAATGCAGCAGACCCCCAATCGACGGCGGCAGCGACTGAGACGCCTACAGAGACGCTGACAGAGGCTGCGACGCTGACAGATACTGCGACGCCGACTGAGACTCCGGCTGAGGCAGAGTTGGGTAGACATAGGCATAGAGAAGCCAGAAGACACCCCAATCGACAGCGGCAACAAATGAGACGCCTACAGAGACGCTGACAGAGGCTGCGACACTGACTGAGATGCCGACTGAGGCAGGTAGGGGTAAATATAGGCATAGAGAAGGCAGCAGATCCCCCCAATCGACAGCAGCAGCGACTGAGACGCCTACATAGACGCTGACAATGGTTGCGATGCCGACTGAGACGCCGACTGAGACAGATAGGGGTAGATATAGGCATAGAGAAGGCATCAGACCCCCCAATCGACAGCGGCAGCGACTGAGACGCATTCAGAGACGCTGACAGAGGCTGCGACGCCGACTGAGACGCCGACTGAGGCAGATAACGGTAGATATTGGCATAGAGAAGGCAGCAGACCCCCCAACCGACAGCGGCAGCGACTGAGACGCTGACAGAGGCTGCGACGCCTTCTGAGAGGCCGACTGAGGCAGATAAGGGTAGATATATTGGCATAGAGAAGGCAGAAGACCCCCCCAATCGACAGCGGCAGCGACTCAGACGCCTACAGAGACGCTGCCAGATGCTGCGACGCCGACTCAGATGCCGGCTGAGGCAGAGAGGGCTAGATATAGGCATAGAGAAAGCATCAGACCACCAATCGACAGCGGCAGTGACTGAGACGCCTACAGAGACGCTGACAGAGGCTGCGACGCCGACTTAGACGGCGACTGAGGCAGATAGGGGTAGATATAGGCATAGAGAAGGCAGCAGACCCCCAATCGAAAGCGGCAGCGACTGAGACGCCTACAGAGACGCTGACAGAGGCTGCGACGCCGACTGAGGCAGAGAGGGTTAGACATAGGCATAGAGAAGGCAGCAGACACCCCAATCGACAGCGGCAGCGACTGAGACGCCTACAGAGACGCTGACAGAGGCTGCGAAGCCGACTGAGACGCCGACTGAGGCAGAGAGGAGTAGATATAGGCAGATAGAAGGCAGCAGTCCCCCCAATCGACAGCGGCAGCGAATGAGAAGCCTACAGAGACGCTGACAGAGACTGCGAAGCCGACTGAGACGCCGACTGAGGCAGATTGGAGTAGATATAGGCATAGAGAAGGCAGCAGACTTCCCAATCGACAGCGGCAGCGACTAAGACGCCTACAGAGACGCTGAGAGAGGCTGCGACGCCGACTGAGGCAGATAGGGGTAGATATAGGCATAGAGATGGCAGCAGACCCCCCAATCGACAGCGGCAGCGACTGAGACGCCTACAGAAACGCTGACAGAGGCTGCGACGCCGACTGAGTTGCCGACTGAGGCAGATAGGGGTAGAAATTGGCATACAGAAGGCAGCAAACCCCCCAATCGACAGCAGCAGCGACTGTGACGCCTACAGAGACGCTGACAGAGGCTGCGAAGCCGACTGTGACGCCGACTGAGGCGCGTAGGGGTAGATATAGGCATAGAGAAGGCAGCAGACCCACCAATCGACAGCGGCAACAACTTAGACGCCTACAGAGACGCTGATAGAGGCTGCGACCCCGACGGAGTTGCCGACTGAGGCAGATAGGGGTAGAAATTGGCATACAGAAGGCAGCAGACCCCCCAATCGACAGCAGCAGCGACTGAGACGCCTACAGAGACGCTGGCAGAGTCTGCGACGCCGACTGAGGCAGATAGGGGTAGATATTGGCATAGAGAATGCAGCAGACCCCCAATCGACGGCGGCAGCGACTGAGACGCCTACAGAGCCGCTGACAGAGGCTGCGACGCTGACAGATACTGCGACGCCGACTGAGACTCCGGCTGAGGCAGAGTTGGGTAGACATAGGCATAGAGAAGCCAGAAGACACCCCAATCGACAGCGGAAACAAATGAGACGCCTACAGAGTCGCTGACAGAGGCTGCGACGCTGACTGAGATGCCGACTGAAGCAGGTAGGGGTAGATATAGACATAGAGAAGGCAGCAGAGCCCCCCAATCGACAGCGGCAGCGACTGAGACGCCTACATAGACGCTGACAATGGCTGCGATGTCGACTGAGACGCCGACTGAGGCAGAGAGGAGTAGATATAGGCATAGAGAAGGCAGCAGACTTCCCAATCGAAAGCGGCAGCGACTGAGACGCCTACAGAGACGCAGACAGAGGCTGCGAAGCCGACTGAGACGCCGACCTTGGCAGAGCGGAGTAGATATAGGCAGAGAGAAGGCAGCAGACTTCCCAATCGACAGCGGCAGCGACTAAGACGCCTACAGAGACGCTGAGAGAGGCTGCGACTCCGACTGAGGCAGATAGGGGTAGATATAGGCATAGATATGGCAGCAGACCCCCCAATCGACAGCGGCAGCGACTGAGACGCTGACAGAGGCTGCGACGCCTTCTGAGAGGCCGACTGAGGCAGATAAGGGTAGATATATTGGCATAGAGAAGGCAGAAGACCCCCCCAATCGACAGCGGCAGCGACTCAGACGCCTACAGAGACGCTGACAGATGCCGCGACGCCGACTGAGACGCCGACTGAGGCAGATAGGGGTAGATATAGGCATAGAGAAGGCAGCAGACCCCCAATCGACAGCGGCAGCGACTGAGACGCCTACAGAGACGCTGACAGAGGCTGCGACGCCGACTGAGGCGCCGACTGAGGCAGAGAGGAGTAGATATAGGCATAGAGAAGGCAGCAGACCCCCCCAATCGACAGCGGCAGCGACTGAGACGCCTACAGAGACGCTGTAGAGGCTGCGAAGCCGACTGAGACGCCGACGGAGGCAGAGAGGAGTAGATATAGGCATAGAGAAGGCAGCAGACTTCCCAATCGACAGCGGCAGCGACTAAGACGCCTACAGAGACGCTGAGAGAGGCTGCGACGCCGACTGAGGCAGATAGTTGTAGATATAGGCATAGAGATGGCAGCAGACCCCCCAATCGACAGCGGCAGCGACTAAGACGCCTACAGAAACGCTGACAGAGGCTGCGACGCCGACTGAAGCAGAGATGGTTAGGCATAGGCATAGCGAAGGCAGCAGGCAACCCAATCGACAGCGGCAACAACTGAGACGCATACAGAGACGCTGATAGAGGCTGCGACGCCGACTGAGATGCCGACTGAGGCAGATGAGGGTAGACATTTTCATAGAGAAGGAAGCAGACCCCCCAAATCGACAGCAGCAGCGACTGAGACGCCTACAGAGACGCTGACAGAGGCTGCGAAGCCGACTGTGACGCCGACTGAGGCGCGTAGGGGTAGATATAGGCATAGAGAAGGCAGCAGACCCACCAATCGACAGCGGCAACAACTTAGACGCCTACAGAGACGCTGATAGAGGCAGCGACGCCGACTGAGTTGCCAACTGAGGCAGATAGGGGTAGAAATAGGCATACAGAAGGCAGCAGACCCCCCAATCGATAGCAGCAACGACTGAGACGCCTACAGAGACGCTGACAGAGGCTGCGACGCCGACTCAGGCAGATAGGGGTAGATATTGGAATAGAGAATGCAGCAGACCCCCAATCGACGGCGGCAGCCACTGAGACGCCTACAGAGACGCTGACAGAGGCTGCGACGCCGACTGAGACGCCGACTGAGGCAGATAGGGGTAGATATAGGCATAGAGAAGGCAGCAGACCCCCAATCGACAGCTGCAGCGACTGAGACGCCTACAGAGACGCTGACAGAGGCTGCGACGCCGACTGAGGCGCCGACTGAGGCAGAGAGGAGTAGATATAGGCATAGAGAAGGCAGCAGACCCCCCCAATCGATAGCGGCAGCGACTGAGACGCCTACAGAGACGCTGTAGAGGCTGCGAAGCCGACTGAGACGCCGACGGAGGCAGAGAGGAGTAGATATAGGCATAGAGAAGGCAGCAGACTTCCCAATCGACAGCGGCAGCGACTAAGACGCCTACAGAGACGCTGAGAGAGGCTGCGACGCCGACTGAGGCAGATAGTTGTAGATATAGGCATAGAGATGGCAGCAGACCCCCCAATCGACAGCGGCAGCGACTAAGACGCCTACAGATACGCTGACAGAGGCTGCGACGCCGACTGAAGCAGAGATGGTTAGGCATAGGCATAGCGAAGGCAGCAGGCAACCCAATCGACAGCGGCAACAACTGAGACGCATACAGAGACGCTGATAGAGGCTGCGACGCCGACTGAGATGCCGACTGAGGCAGATGAGGGTAGACATTTTCATAGAGAAGGAAGCAGACCCCCCAAATCGACAGCAGCAGCGACTGAGACGCCTACAGAGACGCTGACAGAGGCTGCGAAGCCGACTGTGACGCCGACTGAGGCGCGTAGGGGTAGATATAGGCATAGAGAAGGCAGCAGACCCACCAATCGACAGCGGCAACAACTTAGACGCCTACAGAGACGCTGATAGAGGCAGCGACGCCGACTGAGTTGCCAACTGAGGCAGATAGGGGTAGAAATAGGCATACAGAAGGCAGCAGACCCCCCAATCGATAGCAGCAACGACTGAGACGCCTACAGAGACGCTGACAGAGGCTGCGACGCCGACTCAGGCAGATAGGGGTAGATATAGGCATAGAGAATGCAGCAGACCCCCAATCGACGGCGGCAGCCACTGAGACGCCTACAGAGACGCTGACAGAGGCTGCGACACTGACAGATACTGCGACGCCGACTGAGACTCCGGCTGAGGCAGAGTTGGGTAGACATAGGCATAGAGAAGCCAGAAGACACCCCAATCGACAGCGGCAACAAATGAGACGCCTACAGAGACGCTGACAGAGGCTGCGACGCTGACTGAGATGCCGACTGAGGCAGGTAGGGGTAGATATAGGCATAGAGAAGGCAGCAGAGCCCCCCAATCGACAGCGGCAGCGACTGAGACGTCTACATAGACGCTGACAATGGCTGCGATGTCGACTGAGACGCCGACTGAGACGCCGACTGAGACAGATAGGTGTAGATATAGGCATAGAGAAGGCATCAGACCCCCCCAATCGACAGCGGCAGCGACTGAGACGCATTCAGAGACGCTGACAGAGGCTGCGACGCCGACTGAGATGCCGACTGAGGCAGATAAGGGTAGATATTGGCATAGAGAAGGCAGCAGACCCCCCCAAACGACAGCGGCAGCGACTGAGACGCATTCAGAGACGCTGACAGAGGCTGCGACGCCTACTGAGATGCCGACTGAGGCAGATAAGGGTAGATATTGGCATAGAGAAGGCAGCAGACCCTCCCAATCGACAGCGGCAGCGACTCAGACGCCTACAGAGACGCTGACAGATGCTGTGAAGCCGACTGTGACGCCGACTCAGGCAGATAGGGGTAGAAATAGGCATACAGAAGGCAGCAGACCCCCCCAATCGACAGCGGCAGCGACTAAGACGCCTACAGAGACGGTGACAGAGGCTGCGATGCTGACAGATGCTGCGACGCCGACTGAGACACCGGCTGAGGCAGAGAGGGGTAGATATTGGCATAGAGAATACAGCAGACCCCCCAATCGACGGCGGCAGCGACTGAGACGCATACAGAGACGCTGACAGAGGCTGCGAAGCCGACATAGACAGAGAAGGCAGCAGACCCCCCAATCGATAGCGGCAACAAATGAGACGCCTAAAAAGACGCTGACAGAGGCTGCGACGCCGACTGAGATGCCGATTGAAGCAGATGGATGTAGATATAGGCATACAGAAGGCAGTAGACCGCCCAATCGACAACGGCAGCGACTGAGATGCCTACAGAGACGCCGACAAGAGGCTGCGACGCCGACAGAGGCAGAAAGTTGTAGATATTGGCATGCAGAAGGCAGCAGACCCCCCCATCGACGGCAGCAGCGACTGAGACACCTACAGAGACGCTGACAGAGGCTGCGACGCCGACTGAGATGCCGACGGAGGTAGAGAGGGGTAGACATAGGCAGAGAAGGCAGCAGACCCCCCAATCGACAGTGGCAACAAATGAGACGCCTACAGAGACGCTGACAGAGGCTGCGACGCCGACTGAGATGCCGACTGAGGCAGATGGATGTAGATATAGGCATACAGAAGGCAGCAGACCCCCCAATCGACAACGGCAGCGACTGAGATGCCTACAGAGACGCTGACAAGAGGCTGCGACGCCGACTGAGGCAGATAGGGGTAGATATAGGGATAGAGAAGGCAGCAGACCCCCCCAATCGACAACGGCAGCGACTGAGATGCCTACAGAAACGGTGACAAGAGGCTGCGACGCCGACTGAGACGCCGACTGAGGCAGATAGGGGAAGACATGGGCATAGAGAAGTCAGCAGACCCCCCAATCAACAGCTGCAGCGACTGAGACACCTACAGACACGCTGACATAGGCTGCGACACCGACTGAGACGCCGACTGAGGCAGATAGGGGTAGATATAGGCATAGAGAAGGCAGCAGACCCCCCCAATCGACAACGGTAGCGACTGAGACGCATTCAGAGATACTGACAAAGGCTGCGATGTCGACTGAGACGCCGACTGAGGCAGAGAGGAGTAGATATAGGCATAGAGAAGGCAGCAGACCCCCCAATCGATAGCGACAGCGACTGAGACGCCTACAGAGACGCTGACAGAGGCTGCGAAGCCAACTGAGACGCCGACTGAGGCAGAGAGGAGTAGATATAGGCATAGAGAAGGCAGCAGACTTCCCAATCGACAGCGGCAGCGACTAAGACGCCTACAGAGACGCTGAGAGAGGCTGCGACGCCGACTGAGACAGATAGGGGTAGATATAGGCATAGTGATGGCAGAAGACCCCCCAATCGACAGCGGCAGCGACTGAGACGCCTACAGAGACGCTGACAGAGGCTGCGACGCCGACTGAGGCAGATAGGGGTAGATATTGGCTTAGAGAATGCAGCAGACCCCCAATCGACGGCGGCAGCGACTGAGACGCCTACAGAGACGCTGACAGAGGCTGCGACGCTGACAGATACTGCGACGCCGACTGAGACTCCGGCTGAGGCAGAGTTGGGTAGACATGGGCATAGAGAAGCCAGAAGACACCCCAATCGACAGCGGCAACAAATGAGACGCCTACAGAGACGCTGACAGAGGCTGCGACACTGACTGAGATGCCGACTGAGGCAGGTAGGGGTAAATATAGGCATAGAGAAGGCAGCAGATCCCCCCAATCGACAGCAGCAGCGACTGAGACGCCTACATAGACGCTGACAATGGTTGCGATGCCGACTGAGACGCCGACTGAGACAGATAGGGGTAGATATAGGCATAGAGAAGGCATCAGACCCCCCAATCGACAGCGGCAGCGACTGAGACGCATTCAGAGACGCTGACAGAGGCTGCGACGCCGACTGAGACGCCGACTGAGGCAGATAACGGTAGATATTGGCATAGAGAAGGCAGCAGACCCCCCAACCGACAGCGGCAGCGACTGAGACGCTGACAGAGGCTGCGACGCCTTCTGAGAGGCCGACTGAGGCAGATAAGGGTAGATATATTGGCATAGAGAAGGCAGAAGACCCCCCCAATCGACAGCGGCAGCGACTCAGACGCCTACAGAGACGCTGCCAGATGCTGCGACGCCGACTCAGATGCCGGCTGAGGCAGAGAGGGCTAGATATAGGCATAGAGAAAGCATCAGACCACCAATCGACAGCGGCAGTGACTGAGACGCCTACAGAGACGCTGACAGAGGCTGCGACGCCGACTTAGACGGCGACTGAGGCAGATAGGGGTAGATATAGGCATAGAGAAGGCAGCAGACCCCCAATCGATAGCTGCAGCGACTGAGACGCCTACAGAGACGCTGACAGAGGCTGCGACGCCGACTGAGGCAGAGAGGGTTAGACATAGGCATAGAGAAGGCAGCAGACACCCCAATCGACAGCGGCAGCGACTGAGACGCCTACAGAGACGCTGACAGAGGCTGCGAAGCCGACTGAGACGCCGACTGAGGCAGAGAGGAGTAGATATAGGCAGATAGAAGGCAGCAGTCCCCCCAATCGACAGCGGCAGCGACTGAGACGCCTACAGAGACGCTGACAGAGGCTGCGAAGCCGACTGAGACGCCGACTGAGGCAGAGAGGAGTAGATATAGGCATAGAGAAGGCAGCAGTCCCCCCAATCGACAGCGGCAACGACTGAGACGCCTACAGAGACGCTGACAGATGCTGCGAGGCCGACTGAGGCGCCGACTGAGACGCCGACTGAGACGCCGACTGAGGCAGAGAGGAGTAGATATAGGCATAGAGAAGGCAGCAGATCCGCCAATCGACAGCGGCAGCGTCTGAGACGCATTCAGAGAGGCTGACAGAGGCTGCGACGCCGACTGAGACGCCGACTGAGGCAGATAAGGGTATATATAGGCATAGAGAAGGCAGCGGATACCCCAATCGACAGCGGCAGCGACTGAGAGGCCTACAAGGACGCTGACAGAGGTTGCGACGACAACTGAGACGCCGACTGAGGCAGATAAGGGTAGATATGGGCATAGAGAAGGCAGCAGACACTCCAATCGACAGCGGCAGCGACTGAGAGGCCTACAGGGACGCTGACAGAGGCTGCGACGCCGACTGAAACGCCGACTGAGGCAGAGAGGAGTAGATATAGGCATAGAGAAGGCAGCAGTCCCCCCAATCGACAGCGGCAGCGACTGAGACGCCTACAGAGACGCTGACAGAGGCTGCGAAGCCGACTGAGACGCCGACTGAGGCAGAGAGGAGTAGATATAGGCATAGAGAAGGCAGCAGACCCCCCAATCGTTAGCGGCAGCGACTGAGACGCCTACAGAGACGCTGACAGAGGCTGCGAAACCGACTGAGACGCCGACTGTGGCAGAGAGGAGTAGATATAGGCATAGAGAAGGCAGCAGACTTCCCAATCGACAGCGGCAGCGACTAAGACGCCTACAGAGACGCTGAGAGAGGCTGCGGCGCCGACTGAGGCAGATAGGGGTAGATATAGGCATAGAGATGGCAGCAGACCCCCCCAATCGACAGCGGCAGCGACTGAGACGCCTACAGAAACGCTGACAGAGGCTGCGACGCCACCTGAGTTGCCGACTGAGGCAGATAGGGGTAGAAATTGGCATACAGAAGGCAGCAGACCCCCCAATCGACAGCAGCAGCGACTGTGACGCCTACAGAGACGCTGACAGAGGCTGCGAAGCCGACTGTGACGCCGACTGAGGCGCGTAGGGGTAGATATAGGCATAGAGAAGGCAGCAGACCCACCAAACGACAGCGGCAACAAGTTAGACGCCTACAGAGACGCTGATAGAGGCTGCGACCCCGACTGAGTTGCCGACTGAGGCAGATAGGGAAGAAATTGGCATACAGAAGGCAGCAGACCCCCCAATCGACAGCAGCAGCGACTGAGACGCCTACAGAGACGCTGACAGAGTCTGCGACGCCGACTGAGGCAGATAGGGGTAGATATTGGCATAGAGAATGCAGCAGACCCCCAATCGACGGCGGCAGCGACTGAGACGCCTACAGAGACGCTGACAGAGGCTGCGACGCTGACAGATACTGCGACGCCGACTGAGACTCCGGCTGAGGCAGAGTTGGGTAGACATAGGCATAGAGAAGCCAGAAGACACCCCAATCGACAGCGGCAACAAATGAGACGCCTACAGAGTCGCTGACAGAGGCTGCGACGCTGACTGAGATGCCGACTGAAGCAGGTAGGGGTAGATATAGACATAGAGAAGGCAGCAGAGCCCCCCAATCGACAGCGGCAGCGACTGAGACGCCTACATAGACGCTGACAATGGCTGCGATGTCGACTGAGACGCCGACTGAGACGCCGACTGAGGCAGAGAGGAGTAGATATAGGCATAGAGAAGGCAGCAGACCCCCCAATCGACAGCGGCAGCGACTGAGACGCCTGCAGAGACGCTGACAGAGGCTGCGAAGCCGACTGAGACGCCGACTGAGGCAGAGAGGAGTAGATATAGGCATATAGAAGGCAGCAGTCCCCCCAATCGACAGCGGCAGCGACTGAGACGCCTACAGAGACGCTGACAGAGGCTGCGAAGCCGACTGAGACGCCGACTGAGGCAGAGAGGAGTAGATATAGGCATAGAGAAGGCAGCAGTCCCCCCAATCGACAGCGGCAACGACTGAGACGCCTACAGAGACGCTGACAGATGCTGCGAGGCCGACTGAGGCGCCGACTGAGACGCCGACTGAGACGCCGACTGAGGCAGAGAGGAGTAGATATAGGCATAGAGAAGGCAGCAGATCCGCCAATCGACAGCGGCAGCGTCTGAGACGCATTCAGAGAGGCTGACAGAGGCTGCCACGCCGACTGAGACGCCGACTGAGGCAGATAAGGGTAGATATAGGCATAGAGAAGGCAGCGGATACCCCAATCGACAGCGGCAGCGACTGAGAGGCCTACAGGGACGCTGACAGAGGTTGCGACGACAACTGAGACGCCGACTGAGGCAGATAAGGGTAGATATGGGCATAGAGAAGGCAGCAGACACTCCAACCGACAGCGGCAGCGACTGAGAGGCCTACAGGGACGCTGACAGAGGCTGCGACGCCGACTGAGACGCCGACTGAGGCAGAGAGGAGTAGATATAGGCATAGAGAAGGCAGCAGTCCCCCCAATCGACAGCGGCAGCGACTGAGACGCCTACAGAGACGCTGACAGAGGCTGCGAAACCGACTGAGACGCCGTCTGAGGCAGAGAGGAGTAGATATAGGCATAGAGAAGGCAGCAGACTTCCCAATCGACAGCGGCAGCGACTAAGACGCCTACAGAGACGCTGAGAGAGGCTGCGGCGCCGACTGAGGCAGATAGGGGTAGATATAGGCATAGAGATGGCAGCAGACCCCCCCAATCGACAGCGGCAGCGATTGAGACGCCTACAGAAACGCTGACAGAGGCTGCGACGCCGACTGAGTTGCCGACTGAGGCAGATAGGGGTAGAAATTGGCATACAGAAGGCAGCAGACCCCCCAATCGACAGCAGCAGCGACTGTGACGCCTACAGAGACGCTGACAGAGGCTGCGAAGCCGACTGTGACGCCGACTGAGGCGCGTAGGGGTAGATATAGGCATAGAGAAGGCAGCAGACCCACCAAACGACAGCGGCAACAAGTTAGACGCCTACAGAGACGCTGATAGAGGCTGCGACCCCGACTGAGTTGCCGACTGAGGCAGATAGGGGTAGAAATTGGCATACAGAAGGCAGCAGACCCCCCAATCGACAGCAGCAGCGACTGAGACGCCTACAGAGACGCTGACAGAGTCTGCGACGCCGACTGAGGCAGATAAGGGTAGATATTGGCATAGAGAATGCAGCAGACCCCCAATCGACGGCGGCAGCGACTGAGACGCCTACAGAGATGCTGACAGAGGCTGCGACGCTGACAGATACTGCGACGCCGACTGAGACTCCGGCTGAGGCAGAGTTGGGTAGACATAGGCATAGAGAAGCCAGAAGACACCCCAATCGACAGCGGCAACAAATGAGACGCCTACAGAGTCGCTGACAGAGGCTGCGACGCTGACTGAGATGCCGACTGAAGCAGGTAGGGGTAGATATAGACATAGAGAAGGCAGCAGAGCCCCCCAATCGACAGCGGCAGCGACTGAGACGCCTACATAGACGCTGACAATGGCTGCGATGTCGACTGAGACGCCGACTGAGACGCCGACTGAGGCAGAGAGGAGTAGATATAGGCATAGAGAAGGCAGCAGACTTCCCAATCGACAGCGGCAGCGACTAAGATGCCTACAGAGACGCTGAGAGAGGCTGCGACTCCGACTGAGGCAGATAGGGGTAGATATAGACATAGAGATGGCAGCAGACCTCCCAATCGACAGCGGCAGCGACTGAGACGCCTACAGAAACGCTGACAGAGGCTACGACGCCGAGAGAGGCTGCGACGCCGACTGAAGCAGAGATGGTTAGGCATAGGCATAGCGAAGGCAACAGGCAACCCAATCGACAGCGGCAACAACTGAGACGCATACAGAGACGCTGATAGAGGCTGCGACGCCGACTGAGATGCCGACTGAGGCAGATAACGGTAGACATTGGCATAGAGAAGGCAGCAGACCCCCCAATCGACAGCAGCAGCGACTGAGACGCCTACAGAGACGCTGACAGAGGCTGCGAAGCCGACTGTGACGCCGACTGAGGCGCGTAGGGGTAGATATAGGCATAGAGAAGGCAGCAGACCCACCAATCGGCAGCGGCAACAACTTAGACGCCTACAGAGACGCTGACAGATGCTGCGACGCCGACTGAGACGCCGACTGAGGCAGATAGGGGTAGATATTGGCATAGAGAAGGCAGCAGACCACCAATCGACAGCTGCAGCGACTGAGCCGCCTACAGAGACGCTGACAGAGGCTGCGACGCCGACTGAGGCGCCGACTGAGGCAGAGAGGAGTAGATATAGGCATAGAGAAGGCAGCAGACCCCCCCAATCGATAGCGGCAGCGACTGAGACGCCTACAGAGACGCTGACAGAGGCTGCGAAGCCGACTGAGACGCCGACGGAGGCAGAGAGGAGTAGATATAGGCATAGAGAAGGCAGCAGACTTCCCAATCGACAGCAGCTGCGACTGAGACGCCTACAGAGACGCTGACAGAGGCTGCGACGCCGACTGAGGCGCCGACTGAGGCAGAAAGGAGTAGATATAGGCATAGAGAAGGCAGCAGACCCCCCCAATCGATAGCGGCAGCGACTGAGACGCCTACAGAGACGCTGACAGAGGCTGCGAAGCCGACTGAGACGCCGACGGAGGCAGAGAGGAGTAGATATAGGCATAGAGAAGGCAGCAGACCCCCCAATCGACAGCGGCAGCGACTAAGACGCCTACAGAAACACTGACAGAGGCTGCGACGCCGACAGAGGCTGCGACGCCGACTGAATCAGAGATGGTTATGCATAGGCATAGCGAAGGCAGCAGGCAACCCAATCGACAGCGGCAACAACTGAGACGCATACAGAGACGCTGATAGAGGCTGCGACGCCGACTGAGATGCCGACTGAGGCAGATGAGGGTAGACATTGGCATAGAGAAGGCAGCAGACCCCCCCAATCGACAGCAGCAGCGACTGAGACGCCTACAGAGACGCTGACAGAGGCTGCGAAGCCGACTGTGACGCCGACTGCGGCGCGTAGGGGTAGATATAGGCATAGAGAAGGCAGCAGACCCACCAATCGACAGCGGCAACAACTTAGACGCCTACAGAGACGCTGATAGACGCAGCGACGCCGACTGAGTTGCCAACTGAGGCAGATAGGGGTAGAAATTGGCATACAGAAGGCAGCAGACCCCCCAATCGACAGCAGCAGCGACTGAGACGCCTACAGAGACGCTGACAGAGGCTGCGACGCCGACTGAGGCAGATAGGGGTAGATATTGGAATAGAGAATGCAGCAGACCCCCAATCGACGGCGGCAGCCCCTGAGACGCCTACAAAGACGCTGACAGAGGCTGCGAAGCCGACTGAGACGCCGACTGAGGCAGAGAGGAGTAGATATAGGCATAGAGAAGGCAGCAGACCCCCCAATCGTTAGCGGCAGCGACTGAGACGCCTACAGAGACGCTGACAGAGGCTGCGAAACCGACTGAGACGCCGACTGAGGCAGAGAGGAGTAGATATAGGCATAGAGAAGGCAGCAGACTTCCCAATCGACAGCGGCAGCGACTAAGACGCCTACAGAGACGCTGAGAGAGGCTGCGGCGCCGACTGAGGCAGATAGGGGTAGATATAGGCATAGAGATGGCAGCAGACCCCCCCAATCGACAGCGGCAGCGATTGAGACGCCTACAGAAACGCTGACAGAGGCTGCGACGCCGACTGAGTTGCCGACTGAGGCAGATAGGGGTAGAAATTGGCATACAGAAGGCAGCAGACCCCCCAATCGACAGCAGCAGCGACTGTGATGCCTACAGAGACGCTGACAGAGGCTGCGAAGCCGACTGTGACGCCGACTGAGGTGCGTAGGGGTAGATATAGGCATAGAGAAGGCAGCAGACCCACCAAACGACAGCGGCAACAAGTTAGACGCCTACAGAGACGCTGATAGAGGCTGCGACCCCGACTGAGTTGCCGACTGAGGCAGATAGGGGTAGAAATTGGCATACAGAAGGCAGCAGACCCCCCAATCGACAGCAGCAGCGACTGAGACGACTACAGAGACGCTGACAGAGTCTGCGACGCCGACTGAGGCAGATAGGGGTAGATATTGGCATAGAGAATGCAGCAGACCCCCAATCGACGGCGGCAGCGACTGAGACGCCTACAGAGACGCTGACAGAGGCTGCGACGCTGACAGATACTGCGACGCCGACTGAGACTCCGGCTGAGGCAGAGTTGGGTAGACATAAGCATAGAGAAGCCAGAAAATACCCCAATCGACAGCGGCAACAAATGAGACGCCTACAGAGTCGCTGACAAAGGCTGCGACGCTGACTGAGATGCCGACTGAAGCAGGTAGGGGTAGATATAGACATAGAGAAGGCAGCAGAGCCCCCAATCGACAGCGGCAGCGACTGAGACGCCTACATAGACGCTGACAATGGCTGCGATGTCGACTGAGACGCCGACTGAGACGCCGACTGAGGCAGAGAGGAGTAGATATAGGCATAGAGAAGGCAGCAGACTTCCCAATCGACAGCGGCAGCGACTAAGACGCCTACAGAGACGCTGAGAGAGGCTGCGACTCCGACTGAGGCAGATAGGGGTAGATATAGGCATAGAGATGGCAGCAGACCTCCCAATCGACAGCGGCAGCGACTGAGACGCCTACAGAAACGCTGACAGAGGCTACGACGCCGAGAGAGGCTGCGACGCCGACTGAAGCAGAGATGGTTAGGCATAGGCATAGCGAAGGCAACAGGCAACCCAATCGACAGCGGCAACAACTGAGACGCATACAGAGACGCTGATAGAGGCTGCGACGCCGACTGAGATGCCGACTGAGGCAGATAACGGTAGACATTGGCATAGAGAAGGCAGCAGACCCCCCCAATCGACAGCAGCAGCGACTGAGACGCCTACAGAGACGCTGACAGAGGCTGCGAAGCCGACTGTGACGCCGACTGAGGCGCGTAGGTGTAGATATAGGCATAGAGAAGGCAGCAGACCCACCAATCGACAGCGGCAACAACTTAGACGCCTACAGAGACGCTGACAGATGCTGCGACGCCGACTGAGACGCCGACTCAGGCAGATAGGGGTAGATATTGGCATAGAGAAGGCAGCAGACCACCAATCGACAGCTGCAGCGACTGAGCCGCCTACAGAGACGCTGACAGAGGCTGCGACGCCGACTGAGGCGCCGACTGAGGCAGAGAGGAGTAGATATAGGCATAGAGAAGGCAGCAGACCCCCCCAATCGATAGCGGCAGCGACTGAGACGCCTACAGAGACGCTGACAGAGGCTGCGAAGCCGACTGAGACGCCGACGGAGGCAGAGAGGAGTAGATATAGGCATAGAGAAGGCAGCAGACTTCCCAATCGACAGCAGCTGCGACTGAGACGCCTACAGAGACGCTGACAGAGGCTGCGACGCCGACTGAGGCGCCGACTGAGGCAGAGAGGAGTAGATATAGGCATAGAGAAGGCAGCAGACCCCCCAATCGATAGCGGCAGCGACTGAGACGCCTACAGAGACGCTGACAGAGGCTGCGAAGCCGACTGAGACGCCGACGGAGGCAGAGAGGAGTAGATATACGCATAGAGAAGGCAGCAGACCCCCCAATCGACAGCGGCAGCAACTAAGACGCCTACAGAAACACTGACAGAGGCTGCGACGCCGACAGAGGCTGCGACGCCGACTGAAGCAGAGATGGTTATGCATAGGCATAGCGAAGGCAGCAGGCAACCCAATCGACAGCGGCAACAACTGAGACGCATACAGAGACGCTGATAGAGGCTGCGACGCCGACTGAGATGCCGACTGAGGCAGATAAGGGTAGACATTGGCATAGAGAAGGCAGCAGACCCCCCAATCGACAGCAGCAGCGACTGAGACGCCTACAGAGACGCTGACAGAGGCTGCGAAGCCGACTGTGACGCCGACTGAGGCGCGTAGGGGTAGATATAGGCATAGAGAAGGCAGCAGACCCACCAATCGACAGCGGCAACAACTTAGACGCCTACAGAGACGCTGATAGAGGCAGCGACGCCGACTGAGTTGCCAACTGAGGCAGATAGGGGTAGAAATTGGCATACAGAAGGCAGCAGACCCCCCAATCGACAGCAGCAGCGACTGAGACGCCTACAGAGACGCTGACAGAGGCTGCGACGCCGACTGAGGCAGATAGGGGTAGATATTGGAATAGAGAATGCAGCAGACCCCCAATCGACGGCGGCAGCCCCTGAGACGCCTACAGAGACGCTGACAGAGGCTGCGACGCTGACAGATACTGCCACGCCGACTGAGACTCCGGCTGAGGCAGAGTTGGGTAGACATAGGTATAGAGAAGCCAGAAGACACCCCAATCGACAGCGGCAACAAATGAGACGCCTACAGAGACGCTGACAGAGGCTGCGACGCTGACTGAGATGCCGACTGAGGCAGGTAGGGGTAGATATAGGCATAGAGAAGGCATCAGACCCCCCAAACGACAGCGGCAGCGACTGAGACGCATTCAGAGACGCTGACAGAGGCTGCGACGCCGACTGAGATGCCGACTGAGGCAGATAAGGGTAGATATTGGCATAGAGAAGGCAGCAGACCCCCCCAAACGACAGCGGCAGCGACTGAGACGCATTCAGAGACGCTTACAGAGGCTGCGACGCCTACTGAGATGCCGACTGAGGCAGATAAGG
Organism: Clusia tigrina; assembly: GCA_920105625.2. Taxonomy (NCBI): domain Eukaryota; kingdom Metazoa; phylum Arthropoda; class Insecta; order Diptera; family Clusiidae; genus Clusia; species Clusia tigrina. The sequence goes on from OV050030.1 coordinate 235,531,328, forward strand.
GTAGACATTGGCATAGAGAAGGCAGGAGACCCTCCCAATCGACAGCGGCAGCGACTCAGACGCCTACAGAGACGCTGACAGATGCTGTGAAGCCGACTGTGACGCCGACTGAGGCAGATAGGGGTAGAAATAGGCATACAGAAGGCAGCAGACCCCCCCAATCGACAGCGGCAGCGACTAAGACGCCTACAGAGACGGTGACAGAGGCTGCGATGCTGACAGATGCTGCGACGCCGACTGAGACACCGGCTGAGGCAGAGAGGGGTAGATATTGGCATAGAGAATGCAGCAGACCCCCCCAATTGACGGCGGCAGCGACTGAGACGTATACAGAGACGCTGACAGAGGCTGCGAAGCCGACATAGACAGAGAAGGCAGCAGACCCCCCAATCGACAGCGGCAACAAATGAGACGCCTAAAAAGACGCTGACAGATGCTGCGACGCCGACTCAGATGCCGGCTGAGGCAGAGAGGGCTAGATATAGGCATAGAGAAAGCATCAGCCCCCAATCGACAGCGACAGTGACTGAGACGCCTACAGAGACGCTGACAGAGGCTGCGACGCCGACTTAGACGCCGCCTGAGGCAGATAGGGGTAGATATAGGCATAGAGAAGGCAGCAGACCCCCAATCGACAGCTGCAGCGACTGAGACGCCTACAGAGACGCTGACAGAGGCTGCGACGCCGACTGAGGCAGAGAGGGTTAGACATAGGCGTAGAGAAGGCAGCAGACACCCCAATCGACAGCGGCAGTGACTGAGAGGCCTACAGGGACGCTGACAGAGGTTGCGACGACAACTGAGACGCCGAATGAGGCAGAGAGGAGTAGATATAGGCATAGAGAAGGCAGCAGTCCCCCCAATCGACAGCGGCAACGACTGAGACGCCTACAGAGACGCTGACAGATGCTGCGAGGCCGACTGAGGCGCCGACTGAGACGCCGACTGAGATGCCGACTGAGGCAGAGAGGAGTAGATATAGGCATAGAGAAGGCAGCAGATCCGCCAATCGACAGCGGCAGCGACTGAGACGCATTCAGAGAGGCTGACAGAGGCTGCGACGCCGACCGAGACGCCGACTGAGGCAGATAGAGGTAGATATATGCATAGAGAAGGCAGCAGACCCCCCAACCGATAGCGGCAGCGACTGAGACGCCTACAGGGACGCTGACAGAGGCTGCGACGACAACTGAGACGCCGACTGAGGCAGATAAGGGTAGATATGGGCATAGAGAAGGCAGCAGACACCCCAATCGACAGCGGCAGCGACTGAGAGGCCTACAGAGACGCTGACAGAGGCTGCGACGCTGACAGATACTGCGACGCCGACTGAGACTCCGGCTGAGGCAGAGTTGGGTAGACATAGGTATAGAGAAGCCAGAAGACACCCCAATCGACAGCGGCAACAAATGAGACGCCTACAGAGACGCTGACAGAGGCTGCGACGCTGACTGAGATGCCGACTGAGGCAGGTAGGGGTAGATATAGGCATAGAGAAGGCATCAGACCCCCCAAACGACAGCGGCAGCGACTGAGACGCATTCAGAGACGCTGACAGAGGCTGCGACGCCGACTGAGATGCCGACTGAGGCAGATAAGGGTAGATATTGGCATAGAGAAGGCAGCAGACCCCCCCAAACGACAGCGGCAGCGACTGAGACGCATTCAGAGACGCTGACAGAGGCTGCGACGCCTACTGAGATGCCGACTGAGGCAGATAAGGGTAGACATTGGCATAGAGAAGGCAGGAGACCCTCCCAATCGACAGCGGCAGCGACTCAGACGCCTACAGAGACGCTGACAGATGCTGTGAAGCCGACTGTGACGCCGACTGAGGCAGATAGGGGTAGAAATAGGCATACAGAAGGCAGCAGACCCCCCCAATCGACAGCGGCAGCGACTAAGACGCCTACAGAGACGGTGACAGAGGCTGCGATGCTGACAGATGCTGCGACGCCGATTGAGACACCGGCTGAGGCAGAGAGGGGTAGATATTGGCATAGAGAATGCAGCAGACCCCCCCAATTGACGGCGGCAGCGACTGAGATGTATACAGAGACGCTGACAGAGGCTGCGAAGCCGACATAGACAGAGAAGGCAGCAGACCCCCCAATCGACAGCGGCAACAAATGAGACGCCTAAAAAGACGCTGACAGATGCTGCGACGCCGACTCAGATGCCGGCTGAGGCAGAGAGGGCTAGATATAGGCATAGAGAAAGCATCAGCCCCCAATCGACAGCGACAGTGACTGAGACGCCTACAGAGACGCTGACAGAGGCTGCGACGCCGACTTAGACGCCGCCTGAGGCAGATAGGGGTAGATATAGGCATAGAGAAGGCAGCAGACCCCCAATCGACAGCTGCAGCGACTGAGACGCCTACAGAGACGCTGACAGAGGCTGCGACGCCGACTGAGGCAGAGAGGGTTAGACATAGGCGTAGAGAAGGCAGCAGACACCCCAATCGACAGCGGCAGTGACTGAGAGGCCTACAGGGACGCTGACAGAGGTTGCGACGACAACTGAGACGCCGAATGAGGCAGAGAGGAGTAGATATAGGCATAGAGAAGGCAGCAGTCCCCCCAATCGACAGCGGCAACTACTGAGACGCCTACAGAGACGCTGACAGATGCTGCGAGGCCGACTGAGGCGCCGACTGAGACGCCGACTGAGACGCCGACTGAGGCAGAGAGGAGTAGATATAGGCATAGAGAAGGCAGCAGATCCGCCAATCGACAGCGGCAGCGACTGAGACGCATTCAGAGAGGCTGACAGAGGCTGCGACGCCGACCGAGACGCCGACTGAGGCAGATAGAGGTAGATATATGCATAGAGAAGGCAGCAGACCCCCCAACCGATAGCGGCAGCGACTGAGACGCCTACAGGGACGCTGACAGAGGCTGCGACGACAACTGAGACGCCGACTGAGGCAGATAAGGGTAGATATGGGCATAGAGAAGGCAGCAGACACCCCAATCGACAGCGGCAGCGACTGAGAGGCCTACAGGGACGCTGACAGAGGCTGCGACGCCGACTGAGACGCCGACTGAGGCAGATAGAGGTAGATATATGCATAGAGAAGGCAGCAGACCCCCCAACCGATAGCGGCAGCGACTGAGACGCCTACAGAGACGCTGACAGAGGCTGCGAAGCCGACTGAGACGCCGACTGAGGCAGAGAGGAGTAGATATAGGCATAGAGAAGGCAGCAGTCCCCCCAATCGACAGCGGCAGCGACTGAGACGCCTACAGAGACGCTGACAGAGGCTGCGAAGCCGACTGAGACGCCGACTGAGGCAGAGAGGAGTAGATATAGGCATAGAGAAGGCAGCAGACCCCCCAATCGTTAGCGGCAGCGACTGAGACGCCTACAGAGATGCTGACAGAGGCTGCGAAGCCGACTGAGACGCCGACTGAGGCAGAGAGGAGTAGATATAGGCATAGAGAAGGCAGCAGACTTCCCAATCGACAGCGGCAGCGACTAAGACGCCTACAGAGACGCTGAGAGAGGCTGCGACGCCGACTGAGGCAGATAGGGGTAGATATAGGCATAGAGATGGCAGCAGACCCCCCAATCGACAGCGGCAGCGACTGAGACGCCTACAGAGACGCTGACAGAGGCTGCGAAGCCGACTGAGACGCCGACTGAGGCAGAGAGGAGTAGATATAGGCATAGAGAAGGCAGCAGACCCCCCAATCGACAGCGGCAGCGACTGAGACGCCTACAGAAACGCTGACAGAGGCTGCGACGCCGACTGAGTTGCCGCCTGAGGCAGATAGGGGTAGAAATTGGCATACAGAAGGCAGCAGACCCCCCAATCGACAGCAGCAGCGACTGTGACGCCTACAGAGACGCTGACAGAGGCTGCGAAGCCGACTGTGACGCCAACTGAGGCGCGTAGGGGTAGATATAGGCATAGAGAAGGCAGCAGACCCACCAATCGACAGCGGCAACAAGTTAGACGCCTACAGAGACGCTGATAGAGGCTGCGACCCCGACTGAGTTGCCGACTGTGGCAGATAGGGGTAGAAATTGGCATACAGAAGGCAGCAGACCCCCCAATCGACAGCAGCAGCGACTGAGACGCCTACAGAGACGCTGACAGAGTCTGCGACGCCGACTGAGGCAGATAGAGGTAGATATTGGCATAGAGAATGCAGCAGACCCCCAATCGACGGCGGCAGCGATTGAGACGCCTACAGAGACGCTGACAGAGGCTGCGACGCTGACAGATACTGCGACGCCGACTGAGACTCCGGCTGAGGCAGAGTTGGGTAGACATAGGCATAGAGAAGCCAGAAGACACCCCAATCGACAGCGGCAACAAATGAGACGCCTACAGAGTCGCTGACAGAGGCTGCGACGCTGACTGAGATGCCGACTGAAGCAGGTAGGGGTAGATATAGACATAGAGAAGGCAGCAGAGCCCCCCAATCGACAGCGGCAGCGACTGAGACGCCTACATAGACGCTGACAATGGCTGCAATGTCGACTGAGACGCCGACTGAGACGCCGACTGAGGCAGAGAGGAGTAGATATAGGCATAGAGAAGGCAGCAGACCCCCCAATCGAAAGCGGCCGCGACTGAGACGCCTACAGAGACGCTGACAGAGGCTGCGAAGCCGACTGAGACGCCGACCTTGGCAGAGAGGAATAGATATAGGCATAGAGAAGGCAGCAGACTTCCCAATCGACAGCGGCAGCGACTAAGACGCCTACAGAGACGCTGAGAGAGGCTGCGACTCCGACTGAGGCAGATAGGGGTAGATATAGGCATAGAGATGGCAGCAGACCTGCCAATCGACAGCGGCAGCGACTGAGACGCCTACAGAAACGCTGACAGAGGCTGCGACGCCGAGAGAGGCTGCGACGCCGACTGAAGCAGAGATGGTTACGCGTAGGCATAGCGAAGGCAACAGGCAACCCAATCGACAGCGGCAACAACTAAGACGCATACAGAGACGCTGATAGAGGCTGCGACGCCGACTGAGATGCCGACTGAGGCAGATAACGGTAGACATTGGCATAGAGAAGGCAGCAGACCCCCCAATCGACAGCAGCAGCGACTGAGACGCCTACAGAGACGCTGACAGAGGCTGCGAAGCCGACTGTGACGCCGACTGAGGCGCGTAGGGGTAGATATAGGCATAGAGAAGGCAGCAGACCCACCAATCGACAGCGGCAACAACTTAGACGCCTACAGAGACGCTGACAGAGGCTGCGACACTGACTGAGATGCCGACTGAGGCAGGTAGGGGTAGATATAGGCATAGAGAAGGCAGCAGAGCCCCCCAATCGACAGCGGCAGCGACTGAGACGCCTACATAGACGCTGAAAATGGTTGCGATGCCGCCTGAGACGCCGACTGAGACAGATAGGGGTAGATATAGGCATAGAGAAGGCATCAGACCCCCCAATCGACAGCGGCAGCGACTGAGACGCATTCAGAGACGCTGACAGAGGCTGCGACGCCGACTGAGACGCCGACCAAGGCAGATAAGGGTAGATATTGGCATAGAGAAGGCAGCAGACCCCCCCAACCGAGAGCGGCAGCGACTGAGACGCTGACAGAGGCTGCGACGCCTTCTGAGAGGCCGACTGAGGCAGATAAGGGTAGATATATTGGCATAGAGAAGGCAGAAGACCCCCCCAATCGACAGCGGCAGCGACTCAGACGCCTACAGAGACGCTGACAGATGCTGCGACGCCGACTGAGACGCCGACTGAGGCAGATAGGGGTAGATATAGGCATAGAGAAGGCAGCAGACACCCAATCGACAGCTGCAGCGACTGAGACACCTACAGAGACGCTGACAGAGGCTGCGACGCCGACTGAGGCGCCGACTGAGGCAGAGAGGAGTAGATATAGGCATAGAGAAGGCAGCAGACCCCCCCCCAATCGATAGCGGCAGCGACTGAGACGCCTACAGAGACGCTGACAGAGGCTGCGAAGCCGACTGAGACGCCGACGGAGGCAGAGAGGAGTAGATATAGGCATAGAGAAGGCAGCAGACTTCCCAATCGACAGCGGCAGCGACTAAGACGCCTACAGAGACGCTGAGAGAGGCTGCGACGCCGACTGAAGCAGAGATGGTTAGGCATAGGCATAGCGAAGGCAGCAGGCAACCCAATCGACAGCGGCAACAACTGAGACGCATACAGAGACGCTGATAGAGGCTGCGACGCCGACTGAGATGCCGACTGAGGCAGATGAGGGTAGACATTTTCATAGAGAAGGCAGCAGACCCCCCCAATCGACAGCAGCAGCGACTGAGACGCCTACAGAGACGCTGACAGAGGCTGCGAAGCCGACTGTGACGCCGACTGAGGCGCGTAGGGGTAGATATAGGCATAGAGAAGGCAGCAGACCCACCAATCGACAGCGGCAACAACTTAGACGCCTACAGAGACGCTGATAGAGGCAGCGACGCCGACTGAGTTGCCAACTGAGGCAGATAGGGGTAGAAATTGGCATACAGAAGGCAGCAGACCCCCCCAATCGACAGCAGCAACGACTGAGACGCCTACAGAGACGCTGACAGAGGCTGCGACGCCGACTCAGGCAGATAGGGGTAGATATTGGAATAGAGAATGCAGCAGACCCCCAATCGACGGCGGCAGCCACTGAGACGCCTACAGAGACGCTGACAGAGGCTGCGACACTGACAGATACTGCGACGCCGACTGAGACTCCGGCTGAGGCAGAGTTGGGTAGACATAGGCATAGAGAAGCCAGAAGACACCCCAATCGACAGCGGCAACAAATGAGACGCCTACAGAGACGCTGACAGAGGCTGCGACGCTGACTGAGATGCCGACTGAGGCAGGTAGGGGTAGATATAGGCATAGAGAAGGCAGCAGAGCCCCCCAATCGACAGCGGCAGCGACTGAGACGCCTACATAGACGCTGACAATGGCTGCGATGTCGACTGAGACGCCGACTGAGACGCCGACTGAGACAGATAGGTGTAGATATAGGCATAGAGAAGGCATCAGACCCCACCAAACGACAGCGGCAGCGACTGAGACGCATTCAGAGACGCTGACAGAGGCTGCGACGCCTACTGAGATGCCGATTGAGGCAGAGAAGGGTAGATATTGGCATAGAGAAGGCAGCAGACCCTCCCAATCGACAGCGGCAGCGACTCAGACGCCTACAGAGACGCTGACAGAGGCTGCGACGCCGACTGAGATGCCGACTGAGGCAGATAAGGGTAGATATTGGCATAGAGAAGGCAGCAGACCCCCCCAAACGACAGCGGCAGCGACTGAGACGCATTCAGAGACGCTGACAGAGGCTGCGACGCCTACTGAGATGCCGATTGAGGCAGAGAAGGGTAGATATTGGCATAGAGAAGGCAGCAGACCCTCCCAATCGACAGCGGCAGCGACTCAGACGCCTACAGAGACGCTGACAGATGCTGTGAAGCCGACTGTGACGCCGACTGAGGCAGATAGGGGTAGAAATAGGCATACAGAAGGCAGCAGACCCCCCCAATAGACAGCGGCAGCGACTAAGACGCCTACAGAGACGGTGACAGAGGCTGCGATGCTGACAGATGCTGCGACGCCGACTGAGACACCGGCTGAGGCGGAGAGGGGTAGATATTGGCATAGAGAATGCCAAACCCCCCAATCGACGGCGGCAGCGACTGAGACGCATACAGAGACGCTGACAGAGGCTGCGAAGCCGACATAGACAGAGAAGGCAGCAGACCCCCCAATCGATAGCGGCAACAAATGAGACGCCTAAAAAGACGCTGACAGAGGCTGCGACGCCGACTGAGATGCCGACTGAAGCAGATGGATGTAGATATAGGCATACAGAAGGCAGTAGACCGCCCAATCGACAACGGCAGCGACTGAGATGCCTACAGAGACGCCGACAAGAGGCTGCGACGCCGACAGAGGCAGAAAGTTGTAGATATAGGCATGCAGAAGGCAGCAGACCCCCCCATCGACGGCAGCAGCGACTGAGACACCTACAGAGACGCTGACAGAGACTGCGACGCCGACTGAGATGCCGACGGAGGTATAGAGGGGTAGACATAGGCAGAGAAGGCAGCAGACCCCCCAATCGACAGCGGCAACAAATGAGACGCCTACAGAAACGCCTACAGAAACGCTGACAGAGGCTGCGACGCCGACTGAGATGCCGACTGAGGCAGATGGATGTAGATATAGGCAAACAGAAGGCAGCAGACCCCCCAATCGACAACGGCAGCTACTGCGATGCCTACAGAAACGCTGACAAGAGGCTGCGACGCCGACTGAGGCAGATAGGGGTAGATATAGGGATAGAGAAGGCAGCAGACCCCCCCAATCGACAACGGCAGCGACTGAGATGCCTACAGAAACGGTGACAAGAGGCTGCGACGCCGACTGAGACGCCGACTGAGGCAGATAGGGGAAGACATAGGCATAGAGAAGTCAGCAGACCCCCCAATCAACAGCTGCAGCGACTGAGACACCTACAGACACGCTGACATAGGCTGCGACACCGACTGAGACGCCGACTGAGCCAGATAGGGGTAGATATAGGCATAGAGAAGGCAGCAGACCCCCCAATCGACAACGGTAGCGACTGAGACGCATACAGAGATACTGACAAAGGCTGCGATGTCGACTGAGACTCCGGCTGAGGCAGAGTTGGGTAGATATAGGCATAGAGAAGGCAGCAGACCCCCCAATCGATAGCGACAGCGACTGAGATGCCTACAGAGACGCTGACAGAGGCTGCGAAGCCAACTGAGACGCCGACTGAGGCAGAGAGGAGTAGATATAGGCATAGAGAAGGCAGCAGACTTCCCAATCGACAGCGGCAGCGACTAAGACGCCTACAGAGACGCTGAGAGAGGCTGCGACGCCGACTGAGACAGATAGGGGTAGATATAGGCATAGTGATGGCAGCAGACCCCCCAATCGACAGCGGCAGCGACTGAGACGCCTACAGAGACGCTGGCAGAGGCTGCGACGCCGACTGAGGCAGATAGGGGTAGATATTGGCTTAGAGAATGCAGCAGACCCCCAATCGACGGCGGCAGCGACTGAGATGCCTACAGAGACGCTGACAGAGGCTGCGACGCTGACAGATACTGCGACGCCGACTGAGACTCCGGCTGAGGCAGAGTTGGGTAGACATGGGCATAGAGAAGCCAGAAGACACCCCAATCGACAGCGGCAACAAATGAGACGCCTACAGAGACGCTGACAGAGGCTGCGACACTGACTGAGATGCCGACTAAGGCAGGTAGGGGTAAATATAGGCATAGAGAAGGCAGCAGATCCCCCCAATCGACAGCAGCAGCGACTGAGACGCCTACATAGACGCTGACAATGGTTGCGATGCCGACTGAGACGCCGACTGAGACAGATAGGGGTAGATATAGGCATAGAGAAGGCATCAGACCCCCCAATCGACAGCGGCAGCGACTGAGACGCATTCAGAGACGCTGACAGAGGCTGCGACGCCGACTGAGACGCCGACTGAGGCAGATAACGGTAGATATTGGCATAGAGAAGGCAGCAGACCCCCCCAACCGACAGCGGCAGCGACTGAGACGCTGACAGAGGCTGCGACGCCTTCTGAGAGGCCGACTGAGGCAGATAAGGGTAGATATATTGGCATAGAGAAGGCAGAAGACCCCCCCAATCGACAGCGGCAGCGACTCAGACGCCTACAGAGACGCTGCCAGATGCTGCGACGCCGACTCAGATGCCGGCTGAGGCAGAGAGGGCTAGATATAGGCATAGAGAAAGCATCAGACCCCCAATCGACAGCGGCAGTGACTGAGACGCCTACAGAGACGCTGACAGAGGCTGCGACGCCGACTTAGACGGCGACTGAGGCAGATAGGGGTAGATATAGGCATAGAGAAGGCAGCAGACCCCCAATCGATAGCTGCAGCGACTGAGACGCCTACAGAGACGCTGACAGAGGCTGCGACGCCGACTGAGGCAGAGAGGGTTAGACATAGGCATAGAGAAGGCAGCAGACACCCCAATCGACAGCGGCAGTGACTGAGAGGCCTACAGGGACGCTGACAGAGGTTGCGACGACAACTGAGACGCCGACTGGGGAATATAAGGGTAGATATAGGCATAGAGAAGGCAGCAGACACCCCAATCGACAGCGGCAGCGACTGAGACGCCTACAGAGACGCTGACAGAGGCTGCGAAGCCGACTGAGACGCCGACTGAGGCAGAGAGGAGTAGATATAGGCATATAGAAGGCAGCAGTCCCCCCAATCGACAGCGGCAGTGACTGAGACGCCTACAGAGACGCTGACAGAGGCTGCGAAGCCGACTGAGACGCCGACTGAGGCAGAGAGGAGTAGATATAGGCATAGAGAAGGCAGCAGTCCCCCTAATCGACAGCGGCAACGACTGAGACGCCTACAGAGACGCTGACAGATGCTGCGAGGCCGACTGAGGCGCCGACTGAGGCAGAGAGGAGTAGATATAGGCATAGAGAAGGCAGCAGATCCGCCAATCGACAGCGGCAGCGTCTGAGACGCATTCAGAGAGGCTGACAGAGGCTGCGACGCCGACTGAGACGCCGACTGAGGCAGATAAGGGTAGATATAGGCATAGAGAAGGCAGCGGATACCCCAATCGACAGCGGCAGCGACTGAGAGGCCTACAGGGACGCTGACAGAGGTTGCGACGACAACTGAGACGCTGACTGAGGCAGATAAGGGTAGATATGGGCATAGAGAAGGCAGCAGGCACTCCAATCGACAGCGGCAGCGACTGAGAGGCCTACAGAGACGCTGACAGAGGCTGCGAAACCGACTGAGACGCCGACTGAGGCAGAGAGGAGTAGATATAGGCATAGAGAAGGCAGCAGACTTCCCAATCGACAGCGGCAGCGACTAAGACGCCTACAGAGACGCTGAGAGAGGCTGCGGCGCCGACTGAGGCAGATAGGGGTAGATATAGGCATAGAGATGGCAGCAGACCCCCCAATCGACAGCGGCAGCGACTGAGACGCCTACAGAAACGCTGACAGAGGCTGCGACGCCGACTGAGTTGCCGACTGAGGCAGATAGGGGTAGAAATTGGCATACAGAAGGCAGCAGACCCCCCAATCGACAGCAGAAGCGACTGTGACGCCTACAGAGACGCTGACAGAGGCTGCGAAGCCGACTGTGACGCCGACTGAGGCGCGTAGGGGTAGATATAGGCATAGAGAAGGCAGCAGACCCACCAAACGACAGCGGCAACAAGTTAGACGCCTACAGAGACGCTGATAGAGGCTGCGACCCCGACTGAGTTGCCGACTGAGGCAGATAGGGGTAGAAATTGGCATACAGAAGGCAGCAGACCCCCCAATCGACAGCAGCAGCGACTGAGACGCCTACAGATACGTTGACAGAGTCTGCGACGCCGACTGAGGCAGATAGGGGTAGATATTGGCATAGAGAATGCAGCAGACCCCCAATCGACTGCGGCAGCGACTGAGACGCCTACAGAGACGCTGACAGAGGCTGCGACGCTGACAGATACTGCGACGCCGACTGAGACTCCGGCTGAGGCAGAGTTGGGTAGACATAGGCATAGAGAAGCCAGAAGACACCCCAATCGACAGCGGCAACAAATGAGACGCCTACAGAGTCGCTGACAGAGGCTGCGACGCTGACTGAGATGCCGACTGAAGCAGGTAGGGGTAGATATAGACATAGAGAAGGCAGCAGAGCCCCCCAATCGACAGCGGCAGCGACTGAGACGCCTACATAGACGCTGACAATGGCTGCGATGTCGACTGAGACGCCAACTGAGACGCCGACTGAGGCAGAGAGGAGTAGATATAGGCATAGAGAAGGCAGCAGACCCCCCAATTGAAAGCGGCAGCGACTGAGACGCCTACAGAGACGCTGACAGAGGCTGCGAAGCCGACTGAGACGCCGACCTTGGCAGAGCGGAGTAGATATAGGCATAGAGAAGGCAGCAGACTTCCCAATCGACAGCGGCAGCGACTAAGACGCCTACAGAGACGCTGAGAGAGGCTGCGACTCCGACTGAGGCAGATAGGGGTAGATATAGGCATAGAGATGGCAGCAGACCTCCCAATCGACAGCGGCAGCGACTGAGACGCCTACAGAAACGCTGACAGAGGCTACGACGCCGAGAGAGGCTGCGACGCCGACTGAAGCAGAGATGGTTATGCATAGGCATAGCGAAGGCAGCAGGCAAACCAATCGACAGCGGCAACAACTGAGACGCATACAGAGACGCTGATAGAGGCTGCGACGCCGACTGAGATGCCGACTGAGGCAGATGAGGGTAGACATTGGCATAGAGAAGGCAGCAGAACTCCCCAATCGACAGCAGTAGCGACTGAGACGCCTACAGAGACGCTGACAGAGGCTGCGAAGCCGACTGTGACGCCGACTGAGGCGCGTAGGGGTAGATATAGACATAGAGAAGGCAGACCCACCAATCGACAGCGGCAACAACTTAGACGCCTACAGAGACGCTGACAGATGCTGCGACGCCGACTGAGACGCCGACTGAGGCAGATAGGGTTAGATATTGGCATAGAGAAGGCAGCAGACCCCAATCGACAGCTGCAGCGACTGAGCCGCCTACAGAGACGCTGACAGAGGCTGCGACGCCGACTGAGGCGCCGACTGAGGCAGAGAGGAGTAGATATAGGCATAGAGAAGGCAGCAGACCCCCCCAATCGATAGCGGCAGCGACTGAGACGCCTACAGAGACGCTGACAGAGGCTGCGAAGCCGACTGAGACGCCGACGGAGGCAGAGAGGAGTAGATATAGGCATAGAGAATGCAGCAGACTTCCCAATCGACAGCAGCTGCGACTGAGACGCCTACAGAGACGCTGACAGAGGCTGCGACACCGACTGAGGCGCCGACTGAGGCAGAGAGGAGTAGATATAGGCATAGAGAAGGCAGCAGACCCCCCCAATCGATAGCGGCAGCGACTGAGACGCCTACAGAGACGCTGACAGAGGCTGCGAAGCCGACTGAGACGCCGACGGAGGCAGAGAGGAGTAGATATAGGCATAGAGAAGGCAGCAGACCCCCCAATCGACAGCGGCAACGACTAAGACGCCTACAGAAACACTGACAGAGGCTGCGACGCCGACAGAGGCTGCGACGCCGACTGAAGCAGAGATGGTTATGCATAGGCATAGCGAAGGCAGCAGGCAAACCAATCGACAGCGGCAACAACTGAGACGCATACAGAGACGCTGATAGAGGCTGCGACGCCGACTGAGATGCCGACTGAGGCAGATGAGGGTAGACATTGGCATAGAGAAGGCAGCAGAACTCCCCAATCGACAGCAGCAGCGACTGAGACGCCTACAGAGACGCTGACAGAGGCTGCGAAGCCGACTGTGACGCCGACTGAGGCGCGTAGGGGTAGATATAGGCATAGAGAAGGCAGCAGACCCACCAATCGACAGCGGCAACAACTTAGACGCCTACAGAGACGCTGATAGAGGCAGCGACGCCGACTGAGTTGCCAACTGAGGCAGATAGGGGTAGAAATTGGCATACAGAAGGCAGCAGACCCCCCAATCGACAGCAGCAGCGACTGAGACGCATACAGAGACGCTGACAGAGGCTGCGACGCCGACTGAGGCAGATAGGGGTAGATATTGGAATAGAGAATGCAGCAGACCCCCAATCGACGGCGGCAGCCACTGAGACGCCTACAGAGACGCTGACAGAGGCTGCGACGCTGACAGATACTGCGACGCCGACTGAGACTCCGGCTGAGGCAGAGTTGGGTAGACATAGGCATAGAGAAGCCAGAAGACACCCCAATCGACAGCGGCAACAAATGAGACGCCTACAGAGACGCTGACAGAGGCTGCGACGCTGACTGAGATGCCGACTGAGGCAGGTAGGGGTAGATATAGGCATAGAGAAGGCATCAGACCCCCCAATCGACAGCGGCAGCGACTGAGACGCATTCAGAGACGCTGACAGAGGCTGCGACGCCGACTGAGATGCCGACTGAGGCAGATAAGGGTAGATATTGGCATAGAGAAGGCAGCAGACCCCCCCAAACGACAGCGGCAGCGACTGAGACGCATTCAGAGACGCTGACAGAGGCTGCGACGCCTACTGAGATGCCGACTGAGGCAGATAAGGGTAGATATTGGCATAGAGAAGGCAGCAGACCCTCCCAATCGACAGCGGCAGCGACTCAGACGCCTACAGAGACGCTGACAGATGCTGTGAAGCCGACTGTGACGCCGACTGAGGCAGATAGGGGTAGAAATAGGCATACAGAAGGCAGCAGACCCCCCCAATCGACAGCGGCAGCGACTAAGACGCCTACAGAGACGGTGACAGAGGCTGCGATGCTGACAGATGCTGCGACGCCGACTGAGACACCGGCTGAGGCAGAGAGGGGTAGATATTGGCATAGAGAATGCAGCAGACCCCCCAATCGACGGCGGCAGCGACTGAGACGCATACAGAGACGCTGACAGAGGCTGCGAAGCCGACATAGACAGAGAAGGCAGCAGACCCCCCAATCGACAGCGGCAACAAATGAGACGCCTAAAAAGACGCTGACAGAGGCTGCGACGCCGACTGAGATGCCGACTGAAGCAGATGGATGTAGATATAGGCATACAGAAGGCAGTAGACCGCCCAATCGACAACGGCAGCGACTGAGATGCCTACAAAGACGCCGACAAGAGGCTGCGACGCCGACAGAGGCAGAAAGTTGTAGATATAGGCATGCAGAAGACAGCAGACCCCCCAATCGACGGCGGCAGCGACTGAGACACCTACAGAGACGCTGACAGAGACTGCGACGCCGACTGAGATGCCGACTGAGGCAGATAGGGGAAGACATAGGCATAGAGAAGTCAGCAGACCCCCAATCAACAGCTGCAGCGACTGAGACATCTACAGACACGCTGACATAGGCTGCGACACCGACTGAGACGCCGACTGAGGCATATAGGGGTAGATATAGGGATAGAGAAGGCAGCAGACCCCCCAATCGACAACGGCAGCGACTGAGACGCCTACAGAAACGGTGACAAGAGGCTGCGACGCCGACTGAGACGCCGACTGAGGCAGGTAGGGGAAGACATAGGCATAGAGAAGTCAGCAGACCCCCCAATCAACAGCAGCAGCGACTGAGACACCTACAGACACGCTGACATAGACTGCGACACCGACTGAGACGCCGACTTAGGCAGATAGGGGTAGATATAGGCATAGAGAAGGCAGCAGACCCCCCAATCGACAACGGTAGCGACTGAGACGCATTCAGAGATACTGACAAAGGCTGCGACGCCGACTGAGACGCCGACAAACAAGCCGACTGAGACAGATAGGGGTAGATATAGGCATAGAGAATGCAGCAGACCCCCCCAGTCGACAGCGGCAGCGACTAAGACGCCTACAGAGACGCTGACAGAGGCTGAGACGCCGACTGACGCAGATACGGGTAGATATTGACATAGAGAAGGCAGCAGACCCCCCAATCGACGGCGGCAGCTACTGTCACGCCTACAGAGACGCTGACAGAGGCTGCGACGCTGACAGATACTGCGACGCCGACTGAGACTCCGGCTGAGGCAGAGTTGGCTAGACATGGGCATAGAGAAGCCAGAAGACACCCCAATCGACAGCGGCAACAAATGAGACGCCTACAGAGACGCTGACAGAGGCTGCGACGCTGACTGAGATGCCGACTGAGGCAGGTAGGGGTAGATATAGGCATAGAGAAGTCAGCAGAGCCCCCCAATCGACAGCAGCAGCGACTGAGACGCCTACATAGACGCTGACAATGGTTGCGATGCCGACTGAGACGCCGACTGAGACAGATAGGGGTAGATATAGGCATAGAGAAGGCATCAGACCCCCCAATCGACAGCGGCAGCGACTGAGACGCATTCAGAGACGCTGACAGAGGCTGCGACGCCGACTGAGACGCCGACTGAGGCAGATAAGGGTAGATATTGGCATAGAGAAGGCAGCAGACCCCCCCAACCGACAGCGGCAGCGACTGAGACGCTGACAGAGGCTGCGACGCCTTCTGAGAGGCCGACTGAGGCAGATAAGGGTAGATATATTGGCATAGAGAAGGCAGAAGACCCCCCCAATCGACAGCGGCAGCGACTCAGACGCCTACAGAGACGCTGACAGATGCTGCGACGCCGACTCAGATGCCGGCTGAGGCAGAGAGGGCTAGATATAGGCATAGAGAAAGCATCAGCCCCCAATCGACAGCGGCAGTGACTGAGACGCCTACAGAGACGCTGACAGAGGCTGCGACGCCGACTGAGTTGCCGACTGAGGCAGATAGGGGTAGAAATTGGCATACAGAAGGCAGCAGAGCCCCCAATCGACAGCAGAAGCGACTGTGACGCCTACAGATACGTTGACAGAGTCTGCGACGCCGACTGAGGCAGATAGGGGTAGATATTGGCATAGAGAATGCAGCAGACCCCCAATCGACTGCGGCAGCGACTGAGACGCCTACAGAGACGCTGACAGAGGCTGCGACGCTGACAGATACTGCGACGCCGACTGAGACTCCGGCTGAGGCAGAGTTGGGTAGACATAGGCATAGAGAAGCCAGAAGACACCCCAATCGACAGCGGCAACAAATGAGACGCCTACAGAGTCGCTGACAGAGGCTGCGACGCTGACTGAGATGCCGACTGAAGCAGGTAGGGGTAGATATAGACATAGAGAAGGCAGCAGAGCCCCCCAATCGACAGCGGCAGCGACTGAGACGCCTACATAGACGCTGACAATGGCTGCGATGTCGACTGAGACGCCAACTGAGACGCCGACTGAGGCAGAGAGGAGTAGATATAGGCATAGAGAAGGCAGCAGACCCCCCAATTGAAAGCGGCAGCGACTGAGACGCCTACAGAGACGCTGACAGAGGCTGCGAAGCCGACTGAGACGCCGACCTTGGCAGAGCGGAGTAGATATAGGCATAGAGAAGGCAGCAGACTTCCCAATCGACAGCGGCAGCGACTAAGACGCCTACAGAGACGCTGAGAGAGGCTGCGACTCCGACTGAGGCAGATAGGGGTAGATATAGGCATAGAGATGGCAGCAGACCTCCCAATCGACAGCGGCAGCGACTGAGACGCCTACAGAAACGCTGACAGAGGCTACGACGCCGAGAGAGGCTGCGACGCCGACTGAAGCAGAGATGGTTATGCATAGGCATAGCGAAGGCAGCAGGCAAACCAATCGACAGCGGCAACAACTGAGACGCATACAGAGACGCTGATAGAGGCTGCGACGCCGACTGAGATGCCGACTGAGGCAGATGAGGGTAGACATTGGCATAGAGAAGGCAGCAGAACTCCCCAATCGACAGCAGTAGCGACTGAGACGCCTACAGAGACGCTGACAGAGGCTGCGAAGCCGACTGTGACGCCGACTGAGGCGCGTAGGGGTAGATATAGACATAGAGAAGGCAGACCCACCAATCGACAGCGGCAACAACTTAGACGCCTACAGAGACGCTGACAGATGCTGCGACGCCGACTGAGACGCCGACTGAGGCAGATAGGGTTAGATATTGGCATAGAGAAGGCAGCAGACCCCCAATCGACAGCTGCAGCGACTGAGCCGCCTACAGAGACGCTGACAGAGGCTGCGACGCCGACTGAGGCGCCGACTGAGGCAGAGAGGAGTAGATATAGGCATAGAGAAGGCAGCAGACCCCCCCAATCGATAGCGGCAGCGACTGAGACGCCTACAGAGACGCTGACAGAGGCTGCGAAGCCGACTGAGACGCCGACGGAGGCAGAGAGGAGTAGATATAGGCATAGAGAATGCAGCAGACTTCCCAATCGACAGCAGCTGCGACTGAGACGCCTACAGAGACGCTGACAGAGGCTGCGACACCGACTGAGGCGCCGACTGAGGCAGAGAGGAGTAGATATAGGCATAGAGAAGGCAGCAGACCCCCCCCAATCGATAGCGGCAGCGACTGAGACGCCTACAGAGACGCTGACAGAGGCTGCGAAGCCGACTGAGACGCCGACGGAGGCAGAGAGGAGTAGATATAGGCATAGAGAAGGCAGCAGACCCCCCAATCGACAGCGGCAACGACTAAGACGCCTACAGAAACACTGACAGAGGCTGCGACGCCGACAGAGGCTGCGACGCCGACTGAAGCAGAGATGGTTATGCATAGGCATAGCGAAGGCAGCAGGCAAACCAATCGACAGCGGCAACAACTGAGACGCATACAGAGACGCTGATAGAGGCTGCGACGCCGACTGAGATGCCGACTGAGGCAGATGAGGGTAGACATTGGCATAGAGAAGGCAGCAGAACTCCCCAATCGACAGCAGCAGCGACTGAGACGCCTACAGAGACGCTGACAGAGGCTGCGAAGCCGACTGTGACGCCGACTGAGGCGCGTAGGGGTAGATATAGGCATAGAGATGGCAGCAGACCCACCAATCGACAGCGGCAACAACTTAGACGCCTACAGAGACGCTGATAGAGGCAGCGACGCCGACTGAGTTGCCAACTGAGGCAGATAGGGGTAGAAATTGGCATACAGAAGGCAGCAGACCCCCCAATCGACAGCAGCAGCGACTGAGACGCCTACAGAGACGCTGACAGAGGCTGCGACGCCGACTGAGGCAGATAGGGGTAGATATTGGAATAGAGAATGCAGCAGACCCCCAATCGACGGCGGCAGCCACTGAGACGCCTACAGAGACGCTGACAGAGGCTGCGACGCTGACAGATACTGCGACGCCGACTGAGACTCCGGCTGAGGCAGAGTTGGGTAGACATAGGCATAGAGAAGCCAGAAGACACCCCAATCGACAGCGGCAACAAATGAGACGCCTACAGAGACGCTGACAGAGGCTGCGACGCTGACTGAGATGCCGACTGAGGCAGGTAGGGGTAGATATAGGCATAGAGAAGGCATCAGACCCCCCAAACGACAGCGGCAGCGACTGAGACGCATTCAGAGACGCTGACAGAGGCTGCGACGCCGACTGAGATGCCGACTGAGGCAGATAAGGGTAGATATTGGCATAGAGAAGGCAGCAGACCCCCCCAAACGACAGCGGCAGCGACTGAGACGCATTCAGAGACGCTGACAGAGGCTGCGACGCCTACTGAGATGCCGACTGAGGCAGATAAGGGTAGATATTGGCATAGAGAAGGCAGCAGACCCTCCCAATCGACAGCGGCAGCGACTCAGACGCCTACAGAGACGCTGACAGATGCTGTGAAGCCGACTGTGACGCCGACTGAGGCAGATAGGGGTAGAAATAGGCATACAGAAGGCAGCAGACCCCCCCAATCGACAGCGGCAGCGACTAAGACGCCTACAGAGACGGTGACAGAGGCTGCGATGCTGACAGATGCTGCGACGCCGACTGAGATACCGGCTGAGGCAGAGAGGGGTAGATATTGGCATAGAGAATGCAGCAGACCCCCCAATCGACGGCGGCAGCGACTGAGACGCATACAGAGACGCTGACAGAGGCTGCGAAGCCGACATAGACAGAGAAGGCAGCAGACCCCCCAATCGACAGCGGCAACAAATGAGACGCCTAAAAAGACGCTGACAGAGGCTGCGACGCCGACTGAGATGCCGACTGAAGCAGATGGATGTAGATATAGGCATACAGAAGGCAGTAGACCGCCCAATCGACAACGGCAGCGACTGAGATGCCTACAAAGACGCCGACAAGAGGCTGCGACGCCGACAGAGGCAGAAAGTTGTAGATATAGGCATGCAGAAGACAGCAGACCCCCCAATCGACGGCGGCAGCGACTGAGACACCTACAGAGACGCTGACAGAGACTGCGACGCCGACTGAGATGCCGACTGAGGCAGATAGGGGAAGACATAGGCATAGAGAAGTCAGCAGACCCCCAATCAACAGCTGCAGCGACTGAGACATCTACAGACACGCTGACATAGGCTGCGACACCGACTGAGACGCCGACTGAGGCATATAGGGGTAGATATAGGGATAGAGAAGGCAGCAGACCCCCCAATCGACAACGGCAGCGACTGAGACGCCTACAGAAACGGTGACAAGAGGCTGCGACGCCGACTGAGACGCCGACTGAGGCAGATAGGGGAAGACATAGGCATAGAGAAGTCAGCAGACCCCCCAATCAACAGCAGCAGCGACTGAGACACCTACAGACACGCTGACATAGACTGCGACACCGACTGAGACGCCGACTTAGGCAGATAGGGGTAGATATAGGCATAGAGAAGGCAGCAGACCCCCCAATCGACAACGGTAGCGACTGAGACGCATTCAGAGATACTGACAAAGGCTGCGACGCCGACTGAGACGCCGACAAACAAGCCGACTGAGACAGATAGGGGTAGATATAGGCATAGAGAATGCAGCAGACCCCCCCAGTCGATAGCGGCAGCGACTAAGACGCCTACAGAGACGCTGACAGAGGCTGAGACGCCGACTGACGCAGATACGGGTAGATATTGACATAGAGAAGGCAGCAGACCCCCCAATCGACGGCGGCAGCTACTGTCACGCCTACAGAGACGCTGACAGAGGCTGCGACGCTGACAGATACTGCGACGCCGACTGAGACTCCGGCTGAGGCAGAGTTGGCTAGACATGGGCATAGAGAAGCCAGAAGACACCCCAATCGACAGCGGCAACAAATGAGACGCCTACAGAGACGCTGACAGAGGCTGCGACGCTGACTGAGATGCCGACTGAGGCAGGTAGGGGTAGATATAGGCATAGAGAAGGCAGCAGAGCCCCCCAATCGACAGCAGCAGCGACTGAGACGCCTACATAGACGCTGACAATGGTTGCGATGCCGACTGAGACGCCGACTGAGACAGATAGGGGTAGATATAGGCATAGAGAAGGCATCAGACCCCCCAATCGACAGCGGCAGCGACTGAGACGCATTCAGAGACGCTGACAGAGGCTGCGACGCCGACTGAGACGCCGACTGAGGCAGATAAGGGTAGATATTGGCATAGAGAAGGCAGCAGACCCCCCCAACCGACAGCGGCAGCGACTGAGACGCTGACAGAGGCTGCGACGCCTTCTGAGAGGCCGACTGAGGCAGATAAGGGTAGATATATTGGCATAGAGAAGGCAGAAGACCCCCCCAATCGACAGCGGCAGCGACTCAGACGCCTACAGAGACGCTGACAGATGCTGCGACGCCGACTCAGATGCCGGCTGAGGCAGAGAGGGCTAGATATAGGCATAGAGAAAGCATCAGCCCCCAATCGACAGCGGCAGTGACTGAGACGCCTACAGAGACGCTGACAGAGGCTGCGACGCCGACTTAGACGCCGCCTGAGGCAGATAGTTGTAGATATAGGCATAGAGAAGGCAGCAGACCCCCAATCGACAGCTGCAGCGACTGAGACGCCTACAGAGACGCTGACAGAGGCTGCGACGCCGACTGAGGCAGAGAGGGTTAGACATAGGCGTAGAGAAGGCAGCAGACACCCCAATCGACAGCGGCAGTGACTGAGAGGCCTACAGGGACGCTGACAGAGGTTGCGACGACAACTGAGACGCCGACTGAGGAAGATAAGGGTAGATATAGGCATAAAGAAGGCAGCAGACACCCCAATCGACAGCGGCAGGGACTGAGACGCTTACAGAGACGCTGACAGAGGCTGCGAAGCCGACTGAGACGCCGACTGAGGCAGAGAGGAGTAGATATAGGCATAGAGAAGGCAGCAGTCCCCGCAATCGACAGCGGCAGCGACTGAGACGCCTACAGAGACGCTGACAGAGGCTGCGAAGCCGACTGAGACGCCGAATGAGGCAGAGAGGAGTAGATATAGGCATAGAGAAGGCAGCAGTCCCCCCAATCGACAGCGGCAACGACTGAGACGCCTACAGAGACGCTGACAGATGCTGCGAGGCCGACTGAGGCGCCGACTGAGACGCCGACTGAGACGCCGACTGAGGCAGGGAGGAGTAGATATAGGCATAGAGAAGGCAGCAGATCCGCCAATCGACAGCGGCAGCGACTGAGACGCATTCAGAGACGCTGACAGAGGCTGCGACGCCGACTGAGACGCCGACTGAGGCAGATAAGGGTAGATATAGGCATAGAGAAGGCAGCGGACACCCCAATCGACAGCGGCAGCGACTGAGAGGCCTACAGGGACGCTGACAGAGGTTGCGACGACAACTGAGACGCCGACTGAGGCAGATAAGGGTAGATATGGGCATAGAGAAGGCAGCAGACAACCCAATCGACAGCGGCAGCGACTGAGAGGCCTACAGGGACGCTGACAGAGGCTGCGACGCCGACTGAGACGCCGACTGAGGCAGATAGAGGTAGATATATGCATAGAGAAGGCAGCAGACCCCCCAATCGATAGCGGCAGCGACTGAGACGCCTACAGAGACGCTGACAGAGGCTGCTACGCTGACAGATACTGCGACGCCGACTGAGACTCCGGCTGAGGCAGAGTTGGGTAGACATAGGCATAGAGAAGCCAGAAGACACCCCAATCGACAGCGGCAACAAATGAGACGCCTACAGAGTCGCTGACAGAGGCTGCGACGCTGACTGAGACGCCGACAAACAAGCCGACTGAGGCAGAGAGGAGTACATATAGGCATTGTAACGACTCTATTTCGGCTGGGGTAAAACTCAGCGGGTTCCAGGGGTCGTATACAGAAATTAATGTTAAAAGCCGGTGTGTACTTACATGTGGTTTATTTAATTCTTTTATTTAATTATAATTGTTTATGATTTGATTTATATTAATTTATTAGTTTGAAAATGATTTTACTCTGCTAATTAACTTAAATAACTTGTTTAATTAAATTAGTTTAAATAGTTTTATTTTGCTTAACTTATTCAAATTTGGTTTTGTTCTAATTTAAATTACCTAAATAATTAGACTTGCTAGTCGCTTGGGGCCTCGTCTGTGTGGTCGCTGTTGGCAGTGCTAGTCTCCGCGAGAATCGGTAGGACCATAAACTCGCGGTTCTGTACGTACGTATTAGTCTCCACGAGAATCGGTAGAACCATAAACTCGTGGGTCGGTCTTAGCGTTAGTATAAGTCACCACGAGAATCGGTAGAACCATAAACTCGTGGGGCGGTCTTAGCGTTAGTATATGTCACCACGAGAATCGGTAGAACCATAAACTCGTGGGGCGGTCTTAGCGTTAGTATATGTCACCACGAGAATCGGTAGAACCATAAACTCGTGGGGCGGTCTTAGCGTTAGTATAAGTCACCACGAGAATCGGTAGAACCATAAACTCGTGGGGCGGTCTTAGCGTTAGTATAAGTCACCACGAGAATCGGTAGAACCATAAACTCGTGGGGCGGTCTTAGCGTTAGTATAAGTTTAGTCTTGTGTAAAAGTATACTTTACCTTGGTGCTACTGGTGCTGGAGTTTTGCTGCTGCTGGATCGGAGTGTGTCTTGTCTGCCTGATGCCGAATGAAAGAAAGAGGCTGGGTTGCCAGTTGCTCCTGCTTTTATGCTCCAGGTTTAGCGTAGATCATCCAATAGTTGTTGTTGTGCGGGAACTGTAGTTTGTTGTGGCATGTTGCTACGTTTTCCCGCATTGTTCTTCTCGTTTGAATGTGACCTTGGGCCACCTTCAGCACATTGTTGTTGCTTTCTCGCTGTTGTTCTTGTAAGTTTTTGCCCTTGGGCCACCTTCAATATTGTGTTGTTGTTGTGATGATTTACCTTGTTTTTGTTCCTTGTGTTGTTTGTTGTTGTTGCTATTTCTCCTTCGGCCACCTTCAGCACTTTGTTGATATTTTATATCGATGGCATAAAATATTTAAAAATATTAAATATTGGATATTTAATTTTGCTTCTCCTCTTTATGCTTTGTCCGGTCTGTTGGTGTGCTTAGCGATCGGTCTGTCGTGTTCCACTTTGTGCTTGGCCTTCGTTTTTGGGTGTTGTTAGTGGGTTATTTTCCGAACTAATGCAGTCGGCAACTTCTGTCGCGATCTCTTGTAAAATTCTAGCATTGCGTTAGGCACTGTTGTTGTAAATTCATATCAGTGCGTTGGGCACTGTTGTTGTGAATTCATATCAGTGCGTTGG
Source organism: Clusia tigrina (assembly GCA_920105625.2). Lineage (NCBI taxonomy): Eukaryota > Metazoa > Arthropoda > Insecta > Diptera > Clusiidae > Clusia > Clusia tigrina. Next base: position 235,555,380 of record OV050030.1, read on the forward strand.
GTACTGTTGTTGTAAATTTATATTATTTTAGCTGTGGTCAGCCGGTTGCACAATTGTTTGTGTGATATTCTCCTGTGTTATCTTGCGTTGTTGACTTCGTTGCATGTTTTTCGTCGCTTATCACAGGGTTCCACTGTCTGACTTAATTGTGGCTGTGTCTTCTGTCCTCCCAATGCTGAGTATAACACTTGTTGTTGGTAGCATTACTATGGTGGGAGGTGTCTTAGACTCACTTGCATGATGGCTGCTGCACTAAATATGATGGCGGTTGTGTGTGTGTGGTTTTAGCAATGAAAGTGGGAGGTGCCAAATTGTTAGGACAATTAACGTATATATTTTAGGGTTGGTTGTTTAAGCACTTGGCCCCTATTTTAAATATACACGTTTGGGGCGTTGTGGCAAAACTAAATATGTAGGGGCAAATTTACGCCTAAAATTTGCTCCTCACAGCATAGAGAAGGCAGCAGATCCCCCAATCGTTAGCGGCAGCGACTGAGACGCCTACAGAGACGCTGACAGAGGCTGCGAAGCCGACTGAGACGCCGACTGAGGCAGAGAGGAGTAGATATAGGCATAGAGAAGGCAGCAGACTTCCCAATCGACAGCGGCAGCGACTAAGACGCCTACAGAGACGCTGAGAGAGGCTGCGACGCCGACTGAGGCAGATAGGGGTAGATATAGGCATAGAGATGGCAGCAGACCCCCCAATCGACAGCGGCAGCGACTGAGACGCCTACAGAGACGCTGACAGAGGCTGCGAAGCCGACTGAGACGCCGACTGAGGCAGAGAGGAGTAGATATAGGCATAGAGAAGGCAGCAGACCCCCCAATCGACAGCGGCAGCGACTGAGACGCCTACAGAAACGCTGACAGAGGCTGCGACGCCGACTGAGTTGCCGACTGAGGCAGATAGGGGTAGAAATTGGCATACAGAAGGCAGCAGACCCCCCAATCGACAGCAGCAGCGACTGTGACGCCTACAGAGACGCTGACAGACGCTGCGAAGCCGACTGTGACGCCGACTGAGGCGCGTAGGGGTAGATATAGGCATAGAGAAGGCAGCAGACCCACCAATCGACAGCGGCAACAACTTAGACGCCTAGAGAGACGCTGATAGAGGCTGCGACCCCGACTGAGTTGCCGACTGTGGCAGATAGGGGTAGAAATTGGCATACAGAATGCAGCAGACCCCCCAATCGACAGCAGCAGCGACTGAGACGCCTACAGAGACGCTGACAGAGTCTGCGACGCCGACTGAGGCAGATAGGGGTAGATATTGGCATATAGAATGCAGCAGACCCCCAATCGACGGCGGCAGCGATTGAGACGCCTACAGAGACGCTGACAGAGGCTGCGACGCTGAAAGATACTGCGACGCCGACTGAGACTCCGGCTGAGGCAGAGTTGGGTAGACATAGGCATAGAGAAGCCAGAAGACACCCCAATCGACAGCGGCAACAAATGAGACGCCTACAGAGTCGCTGACAGAGGCTGCGACGCTGACTGAGATGCCGACTGAAGCAGGTAGGGGTAGATATAGACATAGAGAAGGCAGCAGAGCCCCCCAATCGACAGCGGCAGCGACTGAGACGCCTACATAGACGCTGACAATGGCTGCGATGTCGACTGAGACGCCGACTGAGACGCCGACTGAGGCAGAGAGGAGTAGATATAGGCATAGAGAAGGCAGCAGACCCCCCAATCGAAAGCGGCCGCGACTGAGACGCCTACAGAGACGCTGACAGAGGCTGCGAAGCCGACTGAGACGCCGACCTTGGCAGAGAGGAATAGATATAGGCATAGAGAAGGCAGCAGACTTCCCAATCGACAGCGGCAGCGACTAAGACGCCTACAGAGACGCTGAGAGAGGCTGCGACTCCGACTGAGGCAGATAGGGGTAGATATAGGCATAGAGATGGCAGCAGACCTGCCAATCGACAGCGGCAGCGACTGAGACGCCTACAGAAACGCTGACAGAGGCTGCGACGCCGAGAGAGGCTGCGACGCCGACTGAAGCAGAGATGGTTACGCGTAGGCATAGCGAAGGCAACAGGCAACCCAATCGACAGCGGCAACAACTGAGACGCATACAGAGACGCTGATAGAGGCTGCGACGCCGACTGAGATGCCGACTGAGGCAGATAACGGTAGACATTGGCATAGAGAAGGCAGCAGACCCCCCAATCGACAGCAGCAGCGACTGAGACGCCTAGAGAGACGCTGACAGAGGCTGCGAAGCCGACTGTGACGCCGACTGATTCGCGTAGGGGTAGATATAGGCATAGAGAAGGCAGCAGACCCACCAATCGACAGCGGCAACAACTTAGACGCCTACAGAGACGCTGACAGAGGCTGCGACACTGACTGAGATGCCGACTGAGGCAGGTAGGGGTAGATATAGGCATAGAGAAGGCAGCAGAGCCCCCCAATCGACAGCGGCAGCGACTGAGACGCCTACATAGACGCTGACAATGGTTGCGATGCTGCCTGAGACGCCGACTGAGACAGATAGGGGTAGATATAGGCATAGAGAAGGCATCAGACCCCCCAATCGACAGCGGCAGCGACTGAGACGCATTCAGAGACGCTGACAGAGGATGCGACGCCGACTGAGACGCCGACTGAGGCAGATAAGGGTAGATATTGGCATAGAGAAGGCAGCAGACCCCCCCAACCGAGAGCGGCAGCGACTGAGACGCTGACAGAGGCTGCGACGCCTTCTGAGAGGCCGACTGAGGCAGATAAGGGTAGATATATTGGCATAGAGAAGGCAGAAGACCCCCCCAATTGACAGCGGCAGCGACTCAGACGCCTACAGAGACGCTGACAGATGCTGCGACGCCGACTGAGACGCCGACTGAGGCAGATAGGGGTAGATATAGGCATAGAGAAGGCAGCAGACCCCCAATCGACAGCTGCAGCGACTGAGACGCCTACAGAGACGCTGACAGAGGCTGCGACGCCGACTGAGGCGCCGACTGAGGCAGAGAGGAGTAGATATAGGCATAGAGAAGGCAGCAGACCCCCCCAATCGATAGCGGCAGCGACTGAGACGCCTACAGAGACGCTGACAGAGGCTGCGAAGCCGACTGAGACGCCGACGGAGGCAGAGAGGAGTAGATATTGGCATAGAGAAGGCAGCAGACTTCCCAATCGACAGCGGCAGCGACTAAGACGCCTACAGAGACGCTGAGAGAGGCTGCGACGCCGACTGAGGCAGATAGGGGTAGATATAGGCATAGAGATGGCAGCAGACCCCCCAATCGACAGCGGCAGCGACTAAGACGCCTACAGAAACACTGACAGAGGATGCGACGCCGACAGACGCTGCGACGCCGACTGAAGCAGAGATGGTTAGGCATAGGCATAGCGAAGGCAGCAGGCAACCCAATCGACAGCGGCAACAACTGAGACGCATACAGAGACGCTGATAGAGGCTTCGACGCCGACTGAGATGCCGACTGAGGCAGATGAGGGTAGACATTGGCATAGAGAAGGCAGCAGACCCCCCCCAATCGACAGCAGCAGCGACTGAGACGCCTACAGAGACGCTGACAGAGGCTGCTACGCTGACAGATACTGCGACGCCGACTGAGACTCCGGCTGAGGCAGAGTTGGGTAGACATAGGCATAGAGAAGCCAGAAGACACCCCAATCGACAGCGGCAACAAATGAGACGCCTACAGAGACGCTGACAGAGGCTGCGACGCTGACTGAGATGCCGACTGAGGCAGGTAGGGGTAGATATAGGCATAGAGAAGGCAGCAGAGCCCCCCAATCGACAGCGGCAGCGACTGAGACGCCTACATAGACGCTGACAATGGCTGCGATATCGACTGAGACGCCGACTGAGACGCCGACTGAGACAGATAGGGGTAGATATAGGCATAGAGAAGGCATCAGACCCCCCCAAACGACAGCGGCAGCGACTGAGACGCATTCAGAGACGCTGACAGAGGCTGCGACGCCGACTGAGATGCCGACTGAGGCAGATAAGGGTAGATATTGGCATAGAGAAGGCAGCAGACACCCCCAAACGACAGCGGCAGCGACTGAGACGCATTCAGAGACGCTGACAGAGGCTGCGACGCCTACTGAGATGCCGACTGAGGCAGATAAGGGTAGATATTGGCATAGAGAAGGCAGCAGACCCTCCCAATCGACAGCGGCAGCGACTCAGAAGCCTACAGAGACGCTGACAGATGCTGTGAAGCCGACTGTGACGCCGACTGAGGCAGATAGGGGTAGAAATAGGCATACAGAAGGCAGCAGACCCCCCCAATCGACAGCGGCAGCGACTAAGACGCCTACAGAGACGGTGACAGAGGCTGCGATGCTGACAGATGCTGCGACGCCGACTGAGACACCGGCTGAGGCAGAGAGGGGTAGATATTGGCATAGAGAATGCAGCAGACCCCCCAATCGACAACGGCAGCGACTGAGATGCCTACAGAGACGCCGACAAGAGGCTGCGACGCCGACAGAAGCAGAAAGTTGTAGATATAGGCATGCAGAAGGCAGCAGACCCCCCAATCGACGGCGGCAGCGACTGAGACACCTACAGAGACGCTGACAGAGACTGCGACGCCGACTGAGATGCCGACGGAGGTAGAGAGGGGTAGACATAGGCAGAGAAGGCAGCAGACCCCCCAATCGACAGCGGCAACAAATGAGACGCCTACAGAAACGCCTACAGAAACGCTGACAGAGGCTGCGACGCCGACTGAGATGCCGACTGAGGCAGATGGATGTAGATATAGGCAAACAGAAGGCAGCAGACCCCCCAATCGACAACGGCAGCTACTGCGATGCCTACAGAAACGCTGACAAGAGGCTGCGACGCCGACTGAGGCAGATAGGGGTAGATATAGGGATAGAGAAGGCAGCAGACCCCCCAATCGACAACGGCAGCGACTGAGATGCCTACAGAAACGGTGACAAGAGGCTGCGACGCCGACTGAGACGCCGACTGAGGCAGATAGGGGAATACATAGGCGTAGAGAAGTCAGCAGACCCCCCAATCAACAGCTGCAGCGACTGAGACACCTACAGACACGCTGACATAGGCTGCGACACCGACTGAGACGCCGACTGAGGCAGATAGGGGTAGATATAGGCATAGAGAAGGCAGCAGACCCCCCAATCGACAACGGTAGCGACTGAGACGCATTCAGAGATACTGACAAAGGCTGCGACGCCGACTGAGACGCCGACTGACACGCCGACTGAGGCAGCTAGGGGTAGATATAGGCATAGAGAAGGCAGTAGACCCCCCAATCGACAGCGGCAGCGACTGAGACGCCTACAGAGACGCTCACAGAGGCTGCGACGCTGACAGAGGCTGCGACGCCGACTGAGACGCCGACTGAGGCAGAGATGGTTAGACATAGGCATAGAGAAGGCAGCAGAAAACCCAATCGACAGCGGCAACAACTGAGACGCCTACAGAGACGCTGATAGAGGCTGCGACGCCGACTGAGAAGCCGACTGGGGCATATAGAGGTAAATATAGGCATAGAGAAGGCAGAAGACACCCCAGTCGACAGCGGCAGCCACTGAGAGGCCTACAGGGGCGCTGACAGAGGCTGCGACGCTGACTGAGACGCCGACTGAGGCAGATAGAGGAAGTTATTTGCATAGAGAAGGCAGCAGACCCCCCAATCGACAGCGGCAAGGACTGAGACGCCTACAGAGACACTGACAGATGCTGCGACGTGGACTGCGACGCCGACTGAGACGCCGACTAAGGCAGATAGGGGTAGATATAGGCATAGAGAAGGCAGCAGACCCCCCAATCGACAACGTCAGCGACTGAGATGCCTACAGAGATGCTGACAAGAGGCTGCGACGCCAATTGACATGCCGACTGAGGCAGATAGGGGTAGATATAGGCATAGAGAAGGCAGCAGACCCCCTAATCGACAGCGGCAGCGACTGAGACGCCTACAGATACGCTGACAGAGGCTGCGACGCCGACTGAGGCAGATAGAGGTAAATATAGGGATAGAGAACGCAGCAGACACCCCAATCGACAGCGGCAGCGACTGAGACACGTACAGAGACGCTGGCAGAGGCTGCGACGCCGACTGAGACCCCGACTGAGGCAGAGAGGGGAAGATATTGGTATAGAGAAGGCAGCAGACCCCCCAATCGACAGCGGCAGCGATTGCGACACCTACAGAGCCGCTGACAGAGGCTGCAACGCCGACTGAGACACCGACTGAGGCAGATAGGGGTAGATATAGGCATAGAGAAGGCAGCAGAACCCCCAATCGACAACGGCAGCGACTGAGATGCCTACAGAGACGCTGACAAGAGGCTGCGACGCCGACTGAGGCAGATAGGGGTAGACATAGGCAGAGAAGGCAGCAGACCCCCCAATCGACAGCGGCAACAAATGAGACGCCTACAGAGACGCTGACAGAGGCTGCTACGCCGACTGAGTTGTCGACTGAGGCAGATAGGGGTAGATTAGGCATACAGAAGGCAGCAAACCCCCCAATCGACAGCGCCAGCGACTGAAACGCCTACAGAGACGCTGACAGAGGCTGCGACACCGACTGAGACGCCGATTGAGACGCCGACTGAGGCAGATAAGGGTAGATATAGGCATAGAGAAGGCAGCAGACACCCCAATCGACAGCGGCAGCCACTGAGAGGACTACAGGGACGCTGACAGAGGCTGCGACGCCGACTGAGACGCCGACTGAGGCAGATAGAGGTAGTTATTTGCATAGAGAAGGCAGCAGACCCCCCATTCGACAGCGGCAAGGACTGAGACGCCTACAGAGACGCTGACAGATGCTGCGACGTGGACTGCGACGCCGACTGAGACGCCGACTAAGGCAGATATAGGTAGATATAGGCATAGAGAAGGCAGCAGACCCCCCAATCGACAACGTCCGCGACTGAGCTGCCTACAGAGACGCTGACAAGAGGCTGCGACGCCGACTGAGATGCCGACTGAGGCAGATAGGGGTAGATATAGGCATAGAGAAGGCAGCAGACCCCCGAATCGACAGCGGCAGCGACTGAGACGCCTACAGAGACGCTGACAGAGGCTGCGACGCCGACTGAGGCAGATAGAGGTAAATATAGGGATAGAGAACGCAGCAGTCCCACCAATCGACAGCGGCAACAACTTAGACGCCTACAGAGACGCTGATAGAGGCTGCGACGCCGACTGAGTTGCCGACTGAGGCAGATAGGGGTAGAAATTGGCATACAGAAGGCAGCAGACCCCCAATCGACAGCGGCAGCGACTGAGACGCCTACAGAGACGCTGACAGAGGCTGCGACGCCGACTGAGATGCCGTCTGAGGCAAATGGATGTAGATATAGGCATACAGAAGGCAGCAGACCCCCCAATCGACAACGGCAGCGACTGAGATGCCTACAGAGACGCTGACAGAGGCTGCGAAGCTGACTGTGGCGCCGACTGAGGCAGATAGGGGAAGAGATAGGCATAGAGAAGTCAGCAGACCCCCCAATCAACAGCTGCAGCGACTGAGACACCTACAGACACGCTGACATAGGCTGCGACGCCGACTGAGACGCCGACTGAGGCAGATAGGGGTAGGTATAGGCATAGAGAAGGCAGCAGACCCTCCAATCGACAGCGGCAGCGACTAAGCCGCATTCAGAGAGGCTGACAGAGGCTGCGACGCCGACTGAGATGCCGCCGGAGACGCCGACTGAGGCAGATAGGGGTAGATATAGGCATAGAGAAGGCAGCAGACCCCCAATCGACAGCGGCAGCGACTGAGACGCCTACAGAGACGCTCACAGAGGCTGCGACGCTGACAGAGGCTGCGACGCCGACTGAGACGCCGACTGAGGCATATAGAGGTAAATATGGGCATAGAGAAGGCAGCAGACCCCCCAATTGACAGCGGCAGCGACTGCGACGCCTACAGAGACGCTGACAGAGGCTTTGATGCAAACTGAGATGCCGACTGAGGCAGATAGGGATAGATATAGGCATAGAGAAGGCAGCAGAACCCCCAATCGACAACGGAAGCGACTAAGAAGCCTACATAGACGCTGACAGAGGCTGCGACGTTGACAGAGGTTGCGCCGGCGACTGAGATGCCGACTGAGGCAGAGAGGGTTAGACATAGGCATAGAGAAGGCAGCAGACTCCTCAATGGACAGCGGCAATAACAAAGACGCCTATGGAGACGCTGATAGAGACTGCGAAGCCGACTGTGACGCCGACTGAGGCAGATAGGGGTAGATATAGGTATAAAAAAGGCAGCAGACCCCCCAATCGACAGCGGCAGCGACTGAGACGCCTACAGAGACGCTGACAGAGGCTGCGACGGCGACTGAGACGCCGACTGAGGCAGATATGAGTAGATATAGGCATAGAGAAGGCAGCAGACCCTCAATCGACAGGGGCAGCTACTGAGTCGCCTATAGAGACGCTGAGAGAGGCTGCGACGCCGACTGAGGCAGATAGGGGTAGATGTAGGCATAGAGAAGGCAGCAGACACCCAATCGACAGCGGCAGCTACTGAGACGCTCACAGAGACGCTGACAGAGGCTGCGATGCCGACTGAGGCAGAGACGGTAGATATAGGCATATAGAAGGCAGCAGGCACCCCAATCGACAGCGGAAGCGACTGAGAGGCTTACAGGGACGCTGATAGAGGCTGCGACGCCGACTGAGACGCCAACTGAGACGCCGACTGAGGCAGATAGAGGTAGATATATGCATTGAGAAGGCAGCAGACCCCCCAATCGACAGCGGCAACAACTTAGACGCCTACAGAGACGCTGATAGAGGCTGCGACGCCGACTGAGTTGCCGACTGAGCAGATAGGGGTAGAAATTGGCATACAGAAGGCAGCAGTCCCACCAATCGACAGCGGCAACAACTTAGACGCCTACAGAGACGCTGATAGAGGCTGCGACGCCGACTGAATTGCCGACTGAGGCAGATAGGGGTAGAAATTGGCATACAGAAGGCAACAGACCCCCAATCGACAGCGGCAGCGACTGAGACGCCTACATAGACGCTGACAATGGCTGCGATGCCGACTGAGACGCCGACTGAGACAGATAGGGGTAGATATTGGCATAGAGAAGGCAGCAGACCCCCCAATCGACAGCGGCAGCGACTGAGACGCCTACAGAGACGCTGACAGAGGCTGCGACGGCGACTGAGACGCCGACTGAGGCAGATAGGGGTAGATATAGACATAGAGAAGGCAGCAGACCCCTCAATCGACAGCGGCAGCGACTGAGACGCCTACAGAGACGCTGACAGAGGCTGCGACGTCGACTGAGGCAGATAGGGGTAGATATTGGCATAGAGAAGGCAGCAGATTCTCCAATCGACAGCGGCAGCGTCTGAGACGCCTACAGAGACGCTGACAGAGGCTGCGACGCCGACTGAGACCCCGACTGAGGCAGAGAGGGGTAGATATTGGCATAGATAAGGCAGCAGACCCCCCAATCAACAGCGGCAGCGACTGAGACGCCTACAGAGACGCTGACAGAGGCTGCGACGCCGACTGAGACCCCGACTGAGGCAGAGAGGGGTAGATATTGTCATAGATAAGGCAGCAGACCTCCCAATCGACAGAGGTAGCTACTGAGTCGCCTACAGAGACGCTGAGAGAGGCTGCGACGTCGACTGAGGCAGATACGGGTAGATATATTCATAGAGAAGGCAGCAGACCCCCAATCGACAGCGGCAGCGACTGAGACGCTCACAGAGACGCTGACAGAGGCTGCGACGCCGACTGAGGCAGAGAGGGATAGACATAGGCATAGAGAAGAGAACAGACCCCCCAATCGACAGCGGCAACGACTGAGACGCCTACAGGGACGCTGATAGAGGCTGCGACGCCGACTGAGGCAGATAGGGGTAGATATAGGCATAGAGAAGGCGGCAGATCCCCCAATCGACAGCGGCAGCGACTGAGACGCATTCAGAGAGGCTGACATAGGCTGCGACGCCGACTGAGACGCCGACTGAGGCAGATAAGGGTAGATATAGGCATATAGAAGGCAGCAGGCACCCCAATCGACAGCGGCTGCGACTGAGAGGCCTACAGGGACGCTGACAGAGGCTGCGACGCCGACTGAGACGCCAACTGAGACGCCGACTGAGGCAAATAGAGGTAGATATAGGCATAGAGAAGGCAGCAGACCCCCCCCCCCCCTCCAATCGACAGCGGCAACGACTGAGACGCCTACAGAGACGCTGACAGAAGCTGCGAGGCCGACTGAGATGCCGACTGAGGCAGAGAGGAGTAGATATAGGCATAGAGAAGGCAGCAGTCCCCGCCCCCCGCTCCAATCGACAGCGGCAACGACTGAGACGCCTACAGAGACGCTGACAGATGCTGCGACGCCGACTGAGACGCCGACTGAGGCAGATAGGGGTAGATATAGGCATAGAGAAGGCAGCAGACTTCCCAATCGACAGCGACAGCGACTAAGACGCCTACAGAGACGCTGAGAGAGGCTGCGACGCCGACTGAGGCAGACAGGGGTAGATATAGGCATAGAGAAGGCAGCAGACCCCCCAATCGACAGCGGCAGCGACTGAGACGCCTACAGAGACGCTGACAGAGGCTGCGACGGCGACAGAGACTGCGACGCCGACAGAGGCTGCGACGCCGACAGAGGCTGCGACGCCGACTGAGGCAGAGATGGTTAGGCATAGGCATAGAGAAGGCAGCAGACAACCCAATCGACAGCGGCAACAACTGAGACGCATGCAGAGACGCTGATAGAGACTGCGACGCCGACTGAGATGCCGACTGAGGCAGATAGGGGTAGATAGTGGCATAGAGAAGGCAGCAGACCCCCCAATCGACAGACGCCTACATATGTCTACCCTTCTCTGCCTCAGTCGGCGTCTCAGTCGGCGTCGCAGCATCTGTTAGCGTCGCAGCCTCTGTCAGCGTCTCTGTAGGCGTCTCAGTCGCTGCCGCCGTCGATGGGGGGGTCTGCTGCATTCTCTATGCCAATATCTACCCCTATCTGCCTCAGTCGGCGTCGCAGCCTCTGTCAGCGTCTCTGTAAGTGTCTCAGTTGTTGCCGCTGTCGATTGGTGGGTCTGCTGCCTTCTCTATTCCTATATCTACTACTACGCGCCTCAGTCGGCGTCACATTCGGCTTCGCAGCCTCTGTCAGCGTCTCTGTAGGCGTGTCAGTCGCTGCCGCTGTCGATTGGTGGGTCTGCTGCCTTCTCTATTCCTATATCTACTACTACGCGCCTCAGTCGGCGTCACATTCGCCTTCGCAGCCTCTGTCAGCGTCTCTGTAGGCGTGTCAGTTGTTGCCGCTCTCGATTGGGTTGTCTGCTGCCTTCTCTACGCCTATGACTAACCCTCCCTGCCTCAGTCGGCGTCGCAGCCTCTGTCAGCGTTGCAGCCTCTGTCAGCGTCTCTGTAGGCGTCTCAGTCGCTGCCGCCGTCGATTGGGGGGTCTGCTGCCTTCTGTATGCTTATATCTACCCCTATCTGCCTCAGTCGGCAACTCAGTCGGCGTCGCAGCCTCTATCAGCATCTCTGTAGGCGTCTCAGTTGTTGCCGCTGTCGATTGGGGGGTCTGCTGCCTTCTCTATGTCAATATCTACCCGTATCTGCCTCAGCCGGCGTCTCAGTCGGCGTCTCAGTCGGCATCGCAGCCATTGTCAGCGTTTATGTAGGCGTCTCCGTCGCTGCCGCTGTCGATTGGGGGGGTCTGCTGAATTCTCTTTGCCTATGTCTACCCCTCTCTGCCTCAGTCGGCGTCTCAGTCGGCGTCGCAGCATCTGTCTGCGTTTCTGTAGGCGTCTCAGTCGCTGCCGCTATCGATTGGTGGGTCTTCTGCCTTCTCAATGCCTATATCTACCCTTACGCGCCTCAGTCGGCATCTCAGTCGGCGTCGCAGCCTCTATGAGCGTCTCTCTAGGCGTCTCAGTCGCTGCCGCTGTCGATTGGGGGGTCTGCTGCATTCTCTATACCAATATCTACCCCTATCTGCCTCAGTCGCTGTCGCAGCCTCTGTCAGCGTCTCTGTAGGTGTCTCAGTCGCTGCCGCTGTCGATTGGGGGGTCTGCTGCCTTCTCTATGTCAATATCTACCCGTATCTGCCTCAGTCGGCGCCTCAGCCTCTGTCAGAGTCTCTGTAGGCGTCTCAGTCGCTGCCGCTATCAATTGGGGTGTCTGGTGCCTTCTGTATGCCTATATCTACCCTTATCTGCTTCAGTCGGCATCTCAGTCGGCGTCGCAGCCTCTGTCAGCGTCTCTGTAGGCGTCTCAGTCGCTGCCGGTGTCGATTGGGGTGTCTGCTGCCTTCTGTATGAATATATCTAACCCTATCTGCCTCAGTCGGCAACTCTGTCGCTGTCGCAGCCCCTGTCAGCGTCTCTGTAGGCGTCTCAGTCGCTGCTGCTGTCGATTGGGGGGTCTGCTGCCTTCTCTATGCCTATATCTACCCCTATCTGCCTCAGTCGGCGTCTCAGTCGGCATCGTAGCCTCTTGTCAGCGTCACTGTAGGCATCTCAGTCGCTGCCGCTGTCGATTGGGTGGTCTGCTGCCTTCTCTATGGCTATATCTACCCCTATCCGCATCAGTTGGCGTCGCAGCCTCTCTCAGCGTCTCTGTAGGCGTCTCAGTAGCTGCCGCTGTCGATTGGGAGGTCTGCTGCATTCTCTATGCTTATATCTACCCCTATCTGCCTCAGTCGGCATCTCAGTCGGCGTCGCAGCCTCTGTCAGCGTCTCTGTAGGCGTCTCAGTCGCTGCCGCTGTTGATTGGGAGGGGTGTGCTGCCTTCTCTAAGCCAATATCTACCCCTATCTGCCTCAGTCGGCGTCGCAGCCTCTGTCAGCGTCTCTGTAGGCGTCTCAGTTGTTGCCGCTGTCGATTGGGGGTCTGCTGCCTTCTCTATGCCTAGGTCAACCCATCTCTGCCTCAGTCGGCGTCTTAGTCGGCGTCGCAGCCTCTGTCAGCATCTCTGTAGGCGTCTCAGTCGCTGCCGCTGTTGATTGGGGGGGTGGGGGGGTCTGTGCCTTCTCTATGCCAATATCTACCCCTATCTGCCTCAGTCGGCGTCGCAGCCACTGTCAGCGTCTCTGTAGGTATCTCAGTCTCTACCGATGTCGACTGGGGGTCTGCTGCCTTCTCTATGCCTATATCTACCCCTATCTGCCTCAGTCGGCGTCTCAGTCGGCGTCGCACCCTCTGTCAGCATCTCTGTAAGCGTCTCAGTCGGAGCCGCTGTCGGTTGGAGCGTCTGCTGCCTCCTCTATGCCTATGTCTACCCTTATCTGTTTCAGTCGGCATCTCAGTCGGTGTCGCAGCCTCTGTCAGCGTCTCTGTAGGCGTCTCAGTTGTTGCCGCTGTCGATTGGGGGTCTGCTGCCTTCTCTATGCCTAGGTCAACCCATCTCTGCCTCAGTCGGCGTCTCAGTCGGCGTCGCAGCCTCTGTCAGCATCTCTGTAAGCGTCTCAGTCGGTGCCGCTGTCGATTGGGGGGTCTGCTGCCTCCTCTATGCCTATCTCTTCCCCTATCTGCCTCAGTCGGCGCCACAGTCGGCTTCGCAGCCTCTGTCAGCGTCTCTGAATGCGTCTCAGTCGCTGCCGCTGTCGATTATGGGGTCTGCTGCCTTCTCTATGCCAATATCTACCCCTATCTGCCTCAGTCGGCATATCAGTCGGAGTCGCAGCATCTAACAGCTTATTTGTATGGGTCTCAGTTTTTGCCGCTCTCGATTGGGTTGTCTGCTGCCTTCTCTACGCCTATGTCTAACCCTCTCTGCCTCAGTCGGCGTCGCAGCCTCTGTGAGCGTCTCTCTAGGCGTCTCAGTCGCTGCCGCTGTCGATTGGGGGGTCTGCTGCATTCTATACCAATATCTACCGTTATCTGCCTCAGTCGGCGTCGCAGCCTCTGTCAGCTTCTCTGTAGGTGTCTCAGTCGCTGCCGCTGTCTATTGGGGGGTCTGCTGCCTTCTCTATGTCAATATCTACCCGTATCTGCCTCAGTCGGCGTCTCAGCCTCTGTCAGAGTCTCTGTAGGCGTCTCAGTCGCTGCCGCTGTCAATTGGGGTGTCTGGTGCCTTCTGTATGCCTATATCTACCCTTATCTGCCTCAGTCGGCATCTCAGTCGGCGTCGCAGCCTCTGTCAGCGTCTCTGTAGGCGTCTCAGTCGCTGCCGCTGTCGATCGGGGGGTCTGCTCCCTTCTGTATGAATATATCTAACCCTATCTGCCTCAGTAGGCAACTCTGTCGCCGTCGCAGCCTCTGTCAGCGTCTCTTTAGGCGTCTCAGTCGCTGCTGCTGTCGATTGGGGGGTCTGCTGCCTTCTCTATGCCTATATCTACCCCTATCTGCCTCAGTCGGCGTCTCAGTCGGCGCCGCAGCCTCTTGTCAGCGTCACTGTAGGCATCTCAGTCGCTGCCGCTGTCGATTGGGGGGTCTGCTGCCTTCTCTATGGCTATATCTACCCCTATCAGCATCAGTCGGCGTCGCAGCCTCTCTCAGCGTCTCTGTAGGCGTCTCAGTAGCTGCCGCTGTCGATTGGGGGGTCTGCTGCATTCTCTATGCCTATATCTACCCCTATCTGCCTCAGTCGGCATCTCAGTCGGCGTCGCAGCCGCTGCCAGCGTCTCTGTAGGCGACTCAGTCGCTGCCGCTGTTGATTGGGGGGGTGTGCTGCCTTCTCTATGCCAATATCTACCCATATCTGCCTCAGTCGGCGTCGCAGCCTCTGTCAGCGTCTCTGTAGGTGTCTCAGTCGCTACCGCTGTCGACTGGGGGGTCTGCTGCCTTCTCTATGCCTATATCTACCCCTACGCGCTTCAGTCGGCATCTCAGTCGGCGTCGCCGCCTCTTTCAGCGTCTCTGTAGGCGTCTCATTTGTTGTCGCTGTCGATTGAGGTGTCTGCTGCCTTCTCTATGCCTATGTCTACCCCCCTCTGCCTCAGTCGGCGTCTCAGTCGGCGTCGCAGCATCTGTCAGCGTCGCAGCTTCTATCAGCGTCTCTCTAGGCGTCTCAGTCGCTGCCGCTGTCGATTGGTGGGTCTGCTGCCTTCTCTATGCCAATATATGCCCCTACGCGCCTTAGTCGGCATCTCAGTCGGCGTCGCAGCCTCTGTCAGCGTCTCTGTAGGCGTCTCATTTGTTGTCGCCGTCGATTGGGGGGTCTGCTGCCTTCTGTATGCCTATATATACCCCTATCTGCCTCAGTCGGCAAGTCAGTCGGCGTCGCTGCCTCTATCAGCGTCTCTGTAGGCGTCTCAGTTGTTGCCGCTGTCGATTGGTGGGTCTGCTGCCTTCTCTATTCCTATATCTACTACTACGCGCCTCAGTCGGCGTCACATTCATCTTCGCAGCCTATGTCAGCGTCTCTGTAGGCGTCTCAGTCGCTGCCGCTGTCGATTGGTGGGTCTGCTGCCTTCTCTATGCCAATATCTACCCCTATCTGCCTCAGTCGGCATATCAGTCGGCGTCGCAGCCTCTATATGCGTCTCTGTATGGGTCTCAGTTGTTGCCGCCGTCGATTGGGGGGTCTGCTGCCTTCTGTATGCCTATATCTACCCCTATCTGCCTCAGGCGGCGTCTCAGTCGGCGTCGCAGCATCTGTCAGCGTCGCAGCCTCTATCAGCGTCTCTGTAGGCGTCTCAGTTGTTGCCGCTGTCGATAGGTGGGTCTGCTGCCTTCTCTATTCCTATATCTACTACTACGCGCCTCAGTCGGCGTCACATTCAGCTTCGCAGCCTCTGTCAGCGTCTCTGTAGGCGTCTCAGTCTCAGTCGCTGCCGCTGTCGATAGGGGGTCTGCTGCCTTCTCTATGGCTATATCTACCCCTATCCGCATCAGTCGGCGTCGCAGCTCCTCTCTGCGTCTCTGTAGGCGTCTCAGTAGCTGCCGCTGTCGATTGGGGTGTCTGCTGCATTCTCTATGCCTATATCTACCCCTATCTGCCTCAGTCGGCATCTCAGTCGGCGTCGCAGCCTCTGTCAGCGTCGCTGTAGGCGTCTCATTTGTTGCCGCTGTCGATTGGGTTGTCTGCTGCATTCTCTACGCCTATGACTAACCCTCTCTGTAGGCGTCTCAGTCGCTGCCGCTGTTGATTGGGAGGGGTGTGCTGCCTTCTCTAAGACAATATCTACCCCTATCTGCCTCAGTCGGCGTCGCAGCCTCTGTCAGCGTCTCTGTAGGCGTCTCAGTTGTTGCCGCTGTCGATTGGGGGTCTGCTGCCTTCTCTATGCCTAGGTCAACCCATCTCTGCCTCAGTCGGCGTCTTAGTCGGCGTCACAGCCTCTGTCAGCATCTCTGTAGGCGTCTCAGTCGCTGCTGCTGTTGATTTGGGGGGGGGGTCTGCTGCCTTCTCTATGCCAATATCTACCCCTATCTGCCTCAGTCGGCGTCGCAGCCACTGTCAGCGTCTCTGTAGGTGTCTCAGTCTCTACCGATGTCGACTGGGGGTCTGCTGCCTTCTCTATGCCTATATCTACCCCTATCTGCCTCAGTCGGCATCTCAGTCGGCGTCGCACCCTCTCTCAGCACCCTCTGTCAGCATCTCTGTAAGCGTCTCAGTCGGAGCCGCTGTCGATTGGAGCGTCTGCTGCCTCCTCTATGCCTATGTCTACCCTTATCTGTTTCAGTCGGCATCTCAGTCGGCGTCGCAGCCTCTGTCAGCGTCTCTGTAGGCGTCTCAGTTGTTGCCGCTGTCGATTGGGGGTCTGCTGCCTTCTCTATGCCTAGGTCAACCCATCTCTGCCTCAGTCGGCGTCTCAGTCGGCGTCGCAGCCTCTGTCAGCATCTCTGTAAGCGTCTCAGTCGGTGCCGCTGTCGATTGGGGGGGTCTGCTGCCTCCTCTATGCCTATCTCTTCCCCTATCTGCCTCAGTCGGCGCCACAGTCGGCTTCGCAGCCTCTGTCAGAGACGCTGAGAGAGGCTGCGACGCCGACTGAGGCAGACAGGAGTAGGCGTCTCAGTCGCTGCCGCCGTCGATTGGGGGGTCTGCTGCCTTCTGTATGCTTATATCTACCCCTATCTGCCTCAGTCGGCAACTCAGTCGGCGTCGCAGCCTCTATCAGCATCTCTGTAGGCGTCTCAATTGTTGCCGCTGTCGATTGGTGGGCCTGCTGCCTTCTCTATTCCTATATCTGCTACTACGCGCTTCTGTCGGCATCACAGTCGGCTTCGCAGCCTCTGTCAGCATCTCTGTAGGCGTTTCAGTCGCTGCCGCTGTCGATTGGGGGGTCTGCTGCTTTCTCTATGCCTATATCTACCCTTCTCTGCCTCAGTCGGTGTCTCAGTCGGCGTCGCAGCCATTGTCAGAGTCTATGTAGGCGTCTCAGTCGCTGCCGCTGTCCATTGGGGGGTCTGCTGCCTTCTCTATGTCAATATCTACCCGTATCTGCCTCAGCCGGCGTCTCAGTCGGCGTCTCAGTCGGCGTCTCAGTCGGCATCGCAGCCATTGTCAGCGTTTATGTAGGCGTCTCCGTCGCTGCCGCTGTCGATTGGGGGGGTCTGCTGCCTTCTCTTTGCCAATGTCTACCCCTCTCTGCCTCAGTCGGCGTCTCAGTCGGCGTCGCAGCATCTGTCTGCGTTTCTGTAGGCGTCTCAGTCGCTGCCGCTATCGATTGGTGGGTCTTCTGTCTTCTCAATGCCTATATCTACCCCTACGCGCCTCAGTCGGCATCTCAGTCGGCGTCGCAGCCTCTGTCAGCGTCTCTGTAGGCGTCTCATTTGTTGTCGCTGTCGATTGGGGGGTCTGCTGCCTTCTCAATGCCTATATCTACCCCTACGCGCCTCAGTCGGCATCTCAGTCGGCGTCGCAGCCTCTGTGAGCGTCTCTCTAGGCGTCTCAGTCGCTGCCGCTGTCGATTGGGGGGTCTGCTGCATTCTCTATACCAATATCTACCCCTATCTGCCTCAGTCGGCGTCGCAGCCTCTGTCAGCGTCTCTGTAGGTGTCTCAGTCGCTGCCGCTGTCGACTGGGGGGTCTGCTGCCTTCTCTATGCCTATATCTACCCCTATCTGCCTCAGTCGGCATCTCAGTCGCCGTCGCACCCTCTGTCAGCATCTCTGTAAGCGTCTCAGTCGGAGCCGCTGTCGATTGGAGCGTCTGCTGCCTCCTCTATGCCTATGTCTACCCTTATCTGTTTCAGTCGGCATCTCAGTCGGCGTCGCAGCCTCTGTCAGCGTCTCTGTAGGCGTCTCAGTTGTTGCCGCTGTTGATTGGGGGTCTGCTGCCTTCTCTATGCCTAGGTCAACCCATCTCTGCCTCAGTCGGCGTCTTAGTCGGCGTCGCAGCCTCTGTCAGCATCTCTGTAGCCGTCTCAGTCACTGCCGCTGTTGATTGGGGGGGGGGGGGGGGCGGTCTGCTACCTTCTCTACGCCAATATCCACCCCTATCTGCCTCAGTCGGCGTCGCAGCCACTGTCAGCGTCTCTGTAGTTGTCTCAGTCTCTACCGCTGTCGACTGGGGGTCTGCTGCCTTCTCTATGCCTATATCTACCCCTATCTGCCTCAGTCGGCGTCTCAGTCGGCGTCGCACCCTCTGTCAGCATCTCTGTAAGCGTCTCTGTCGGAGCCGCTTTCGATTGGAGCGTCTGCTGCCTCCTCTATGCCTATGTCTACCCTTATCTGTTTCAGTCGGCATCTCAGTCGGCGTCGCAGCCTCTGTCAGCGTCTCTGTAGGCGTCTCAGTTGTTGCCGCTGTCGATTGGGGGTCTGCTGCCTTCTCTATGCCTAGGTCAACCCATCTCTGCCTCAGTCGGCGTCTCAGTCGGCGTCGCAGCCTCTGTCAGCGTCTCTGAATGCGTCTCAGTCGCTGCCGCTGTCGATTATGGGGTCTGCTGCCTTCTCTATGCCAATATCTACCCCTATCTGCCTCAGTCGGCATATCAGTCGGAGTCGCAGCATCTATCAGCTTCTTTGTATGGGTCTCAGTTTTTGCCGCTCTCGATTTGGTTGTCTGCTGCCTTCTCTACGCCTATGTCTAACCCTCTCTGCCTCAGTCGGCGTCGCAGCCTCTGTGAGCGTCTCTCTAGGCGTCTCAGTCGCTGCCGCTGTCGATTGGGGGGTCTGCTGCATTCTATACCAATATCTACCGTTATCTGCCGCAGTCGGCGTCGCAGCCTCTGTCAGCGTCTCTGTAGGTGTCTCAGTCGCTGCCGCTGTCTATTGGGGGGTCTGCTGCCTTCTCTATGTCAATATCTACCCGTATCTGCCTCAGTCGGCGTCTCAGCCTCTGTCAGAGTCTCTGTAGGCGTCTCAGTCGCTGCCGCTGTCAATTGGGGTGTCTGGTGCCTTCTGTATGCCTATATCTACCCTTATCTGCCTCAGTCGGCATCTCAGTCGGCATCGCAGCCTCTGTCAGCGTCTCTGTAGGCGTCTCAGTCGCTGCCGCTGTCGATTGGGGGGTCTGCTGCCTTCTGTATGAATATATCTAACCCTATCTGCCTCAGTCGGCAACTCTGTCGCCGTCGCAGCCTCTGTCAGCGTCTCAGTTGGCGTCTCAGTCGCTGCTGCTGTCGATTGGGGGGTCTTCTGCCTTCTCTATGCCAATATCTACCCCTATCTGCCTCAGTCGGCATCGCAGCCTCTGTCAGCGTCGCAGCCTCTATCAGCGTCTCTGTAGGCGTCTCAGTCGCTGCCGCTGTCGATTGGTGGGTCTGCTGCCTTCTCTATGCCAATATCTGCCCCTACGCGCCTCAGTCGGCATCTCAGTCGACGTCGCAGCATCTGTCAGCGTCGCAGCCTCTATCAGCGTCTCTGTAGGCGTCTCAGTCGCTGCCGCTGTCGATTGGTGGGTCTGCTGCCTTCTCTATGCCAATATCTGCCCCTACGCGCCTCAGTCGGCATCTCAGTCGGCGTCGCAGCCTCTGTCAGCGTCTCTGTAGGCGTCTCATTTGTTGTCGCCGTCGATTGGGGGGTCTGCTGCCTTCTGTATGCCTATATCTACCCCTATCTGCCTCAGTCGGCAAGTCAGTCGGCGTCGCTGCCTCTATCAGCGTCTCTGTAGGCGTCTTAGTTGTTGCCGCTGTCGATTGGTGGGTCTGCTGCCTTCTCTATTCCTATATCTACTACTACGCGCCTCAGTCGGCGTCACATTCGGCTTCGCAGCCTCTGTCAGCGTCTCTGTAGGCGTCTCAGTCGCTGCCGCTGTCGATTGGTGGGTCTGCTGCCTTCTCTATGCCTATGTCTACCCCTCTCTGCCTCAGGCGGCGTCTCAGTCGGCGTCGCAGCATCTGTCAGCGTTGCAGCCTCTATCAGCGTCTCTGTAGGCGTCTCAGTCGCTGCCGCTGTCGATTGGGGGTCTGCTGCCTTCTGTATGCCTATATCTACCCCTATCGGCCTCAGTCGGCAACTCAGTCGGCGTCGCTGCCCCTATCAGCGTCTCTGTAGGCGTCTCAGTTGTTGCCGCTGTCGATTGGTGTGTCTGCTGCCTTCTCTATTCCTATAAATACTACTACACGCCTCAGTCGGCGTCACAGTCGCCTTCGCAGCCTCTGTCAGCGTCTCTGTAGGCGTCTCAGTCGCTGCCGCTGTCGATTGGTGGGTCTGCTGCCTTCTCTATGCCAATATCTACCCCTATCTGCCTCAGTCGGCATATTAGTCGGAGTCGCAGCATCTATCAGCTTCTTTGTATGGGTCTCAGTTGTTGCCGCTCTCGATTGGGTTGTCTGCTGCCTTCTCTACGCCTATGTCTAACCCTCTCTGCCTCAGTCGGCGTCGCAGCCTCTGTGAGCGTCTCTCTAGGCGTCTCAGTCGCTGCCGATGTCGATTGGGGCGTCTGCTGCATTCTCTATACCAATATCTACCGTTATCTGCCTCAGTCGGCGTCGCAGCCTCTGTCAGCGTCTCTGTAGGTGTCTCAGTCGCTGCCGCTGTCGATTGGGGGGTCTGCTGCCTTCTCTATGTCAATATCTACCCGTATCGGCCTCAGTCGGCGTCTCAGCCTCTGTCAGAGTCTCTGTAGGCGTCTCAGTCGCTGCCGCTGTCAATTCGGGTGTCTGGTGCCTTCTGTATGCCTATATCTACCCTTATCTGCCTCAGTCGGCATCTCAGTCGGCGTCGCAGCCTCTGTCAGCGTCTCTGTAGGCGTCTCAGTCGCTGCCGAAGTCGATTGGGGGGTCTGCTGCCTTCTGTATGAATATATCTAACCCTATCTGCCTCAGTCGGCATCGCAGCCTCTGTCAGCGTCTCTGTAGGTGTCTCAGTCGCTACCGCAGTCGATTGGTGGGTCTGCTGCCTTCTCTATGCCAATATCTGCCCCTACGCGCCTCAGTCGGCATCTCAGTCGGCGTCGCAGCCTCTCTCAGCGTCTCTGTAGGCGTCTCATTTGTTGTCGCCGTCGATTGGCGGGTCTGCTGCCTTCTGTATGCCTATATCTACCCCTATCTGCCTCAGTCGGCAAGTCAGTCGGCGTCGCTGCCTCTATCAGCGTCTCTGTAGGCGTCTCAGTTGTTGCCGCTGTCGATTGGTGGGTCTGCTGCCTTCTCTATTCCTATATCTACTACTACGCGCCTCAGTCGGCGTCACATTCGGCTTCGCAGCCTCTGTCAGCGTCTCTGTAGGTGTCTCAGTCGCTGCCGCTGTCGATTGGGGGGTCTGCTGCCTTCTCTATGTCAATATCTACCCGTATCTGCCTCAGTCGGCGTCTCAGCCTCTGTCAGAGTCTCTGTAGGCGTCTCAGTCGCTGCCGCTGTCAATTCGGGTGTCTGGTGCCTTCTGTATGCCTATATCTACCCTTATCTGCCTCAGTCGGCATCTCAGTCGGCGTCGCAGCCTCTGTCAGCGTCTCTGTAGGCGTCTCAGTCGCTGCTGCTGTCGATTGGGGGGTCTGCTGCCTTCTCTATGCCAATATCTACCCCTATCTGCCTCAGTCGGCATCGTAGCGTCTGTCAGCGTCTCTGTAGGTGTCTCAGTCGCTACCGCTCTCGACTGGGGGGTCTGCTGACTTCTCTATGCCTATATCTACCCCTACGCGCCTCAGTCGGCATCTCAGTCGGCGTCGCAGTCTCTGTCAGCGTCTCTGTAGGCGTCTCATTTGTTGTCGCTGTCGAATGAGGTGTCTGCTGCCTTCTCTATGCCTATGTCTACCCCTCTCTGCCGCAGTCGGCGTCTCAGTCGGCGTCGCAGCATCTGTCAGCGTCGCAGCCTCTATCAGCGTCTCTGTAGGCGTCTCAGTCGCTGCCGCTGTCGATTGGTGGGTCTGCTGCCTTCTCTATGCCAATATCTGCCCCTACGCGCCTCAGTCGGCATCTCAGTCGGCGTCGCAGCCTCTGTCAGCGTCTCTGTAGGCGTCTCATTTGTTGTCGCCGTCGATTGGGGGTCTGCTGCCTTCTGTATGCCTATATCTACCCCTATCTGCCTCAGTCGGCAAGTCAGTCGGCGTCGCTGCCTCTATCAGCGTCTCTGTAGGCGTCTCAGTTGTTGCCGCTGTCGATTGGTGGGTCTGCTGCCTTCTCTATTCCTATATCTACTACTACGCGCCTCAGTCGGCGTCACATTCGGCTTCGCAGCCTCTGTCAGCGTCTTTGTAGGCGTCTCAGTCGCTGCCGCTATCGATTGGTGGGTCTGCTGCCTTCTCTATGCCAATATCTACCCCTATCTGCCTCAGTCGGCATATCAGTCGGCGTCGCAGCCTCTATCAGCGTCTCTGTATGGGTCTCAGTTGTTGCCGCCGTCGATTGGGGGGTCTGCTGCCTTCTGTATGCCTATATCTACCCCTATCTGCCTCAGGCGGCGTCTCAGTCGGCGTCGCAGCATCTGTCAGCGTCGCAGCCTCTATCAGCGTCTATGTAGGCGTCTCAGTTTTTGCCGCTGTCGATTGGTGGGTCTGCTGCCTTCTCTATTCCTATATCTACTACTACGCGCCTCAGTCGGCGTCACATTCGGCTTCGCAGCCTCTGTCAGCGTCTCTGTAGGCGTCTCAGTCGCTGCCGCTGTCGATAGGGGGTCTGCTGCCTTCTCTATGGCTATATCTACCCCTATCCGCATCAGTCGGCGTCGCAGCCTCTCTCAGCGTCTCTGTAGGCGTCTCAGTAGCTGCCGCTGTCGATTGGGGGGTCTGCTGCATTCTCTATGCCTATATCTACCCCTATCTGCCTCAGTCGGCATCTCAGTCGGCGTCGCAGCCGCTGTCAGCGTCGCTGTAGGCGTCTCATTTGTTGCCGCTGTCGATTGGGTTGTCTGCTGCATTCTCTACGCCTATGACTAACCCTCTCTGCCTCAGTCGGCGTCGCAGCCTCTGTCGGCGTCGCAGCCTCTGTCGGCGTCGCAGCCTCTGTCAGCGTCGCAGCCTCTGTCAGCGTCTCTGTAGGCGTCTCAGTCGCTGCCGCCGTCGATTGGGGGGTCTGCTGCCTTCTCTATGCCTATATCTACCCCTACGCGCCTCAGTCGGCGTCACAGTCGGCTTCGCAGCCTCTGTCAGCGTCTCTGTAGGCGTCTCATTTGTTGTCGCTGTCGATTGAGGTGTCTGCTGCCTTCTCTATGCCTATGTCTACCTCTCTCTGCCTCAGGCGGCGTCTCAGTTGGCGTCGCAGCATCTGTCAGCGTCGCAGCCTCTATCAGCGTCTCTGTAGGCGTCTCAGTCGCTGCCGCCGTCGATTGGGGGGTCTGCTGCCTTCTGTATGCCTATATCTACCCCTATCGGCCTCAGTCGGCAACTCAGTCGGCGTCGCTGCCCCTATCAGCGTCTCTGTAGGCGTCTCAGTTGTTGCCGCTGTCGATTGGTGTGTCTGTTGCTTTCTTTATTCTTATAAATACTACTACACGCCTCAGTCGGCGTCACAGTCGGCTTCGCAGCCTCTGTCAGCGTTTCTGTAGGCGTCTCAGTCGCTGCCGCTGTCGATTGGTGGGTCTGCTGGCTTCTCTATGCCAATATCTACCCCTATCTGCCTCAGTCGGCATATCAGTCGGAGTCGCAGCATCTATCAGCTTCTTTGTATGGGTCACAGTTGTTGCCGCTCTCGATTGGGTTGTCTGCTGCCTTCTCTACGCCTATGTCTAACCCTCTCTGCCTCAGTCGGCGTCGCAGCCTCTGTGAGCGTCTCTCTAGGCGTCTCAGTCGCTGCCGCTGTCGATTGGGGGGTCTGCTGCATTCTCTATACCAATATCTACCGTTATCTGCCTCAGTCGGCGTCGCAGCCACTGTCAGCGTCTCTGTAGGCGTCTCAGTCGCTGCCGCTGTCGATTGGGGGGTCTGCTGCCTTCTGTATGAATATATCTAACCCTATCTGCCTCAGTCGGCAACTCTGTCGCCGTCGCAGCCTCTGTCAGCGTCTCTGTAGGCGTCTCAGTCGCTGCTGCTGTCGATTGGGGGGTCTGCTGTCTTCTCTATGCCAATATCTACCCCTACGCGTCTCAGTCGGCATCTCAGTCGGCGTCGCAGCCTCTGTCAGCGTCTCTGTAGGTGTCTCAGTCGCTACCGCTGTCGACTGGGGGGTCTGCTGCCTTCTCTATGCCTATATCTACCCCTACGCGCCTCAGTCGGCATCTCAGTCGGCGTCGCAGCCTCTGTCAGCGTCTCTGTAGGCGTCTCATTTGTTGTCGCTGTCGATTGAGGTGTCTGCTGCCTTCTCTATGCCTATGTCTACCCCTCTCTGCCTCAGTCGGCGTCTCAGTCGGCGTCGCAGCATCTTTCAGCGTCGCAGCCTCTATCAGCGTCTCTGTAGGCGTCTCAGTCGCTGCCGCTGTCGATTGGTGGGTCTGCTGCCTTCTCTATGCCAATATCTATCCCTACGCGCCTCAGTCGGCATCTCAGTCGGCGTCGCAGCCTCTGTCAGCGTATCTGTAGGCGTCTCATTTGTTGTCGCCGTCGATTGGGGGTCTGCTGCCTTCTGTATGCCTATATCTACCCCTATCTGCCCCAGTCGGCAAGTCAGTCGGCGTCGCTGCCTCTATCAGCGTCTCTGTAGGCGTCTCAGTCGCTGCCGCTGTCGATTGGTGGGTCTGCTGCCTTCTCTATGCCAATATCTACCCCTATCTGCCTCAGTCGGCATATCAGTCGGCGTCGCAGCGTCTATCAGCGTCTCTGTATGGGTCTCAGTTGTTGCCGCTCTCGATTGGGTTGTCTGCTGCCTTCTCTACGCCTATGTCTAACCCTCTCTGCCTCAGTCGGCGTCGCAGCCTCTGTGAGCGTCTCTCTAGGCGTCTCAGTCGCTGCCGCTGTCGATTGGGGCGTCTGCTGCATTCTCTATACCAATATCTACCGTTATCTGCCTCAGTCGGCGTCGCAGCCTCTGTCAGCGTCTCTGTAGGTGTCTCAGTCGCTGCCGCTGTCGATTGGGGGGTCTGCTGCCTTCTCTATGTCAATATCTACCCGTATCGGCCTCAGTCGGCGTCTCAGCCTCTGTCAGAGTCTCTGTAGGCGTCTCAGTCGCTGCCGCTGTCAATTCGGGTGTCTGGTGCCTTCTGTATGCCTATATCTACCCTTATCTGCCTCAGTCGGCATCTCAGTCGGCGTCGCAGCCTCTGTCAGCGTCTCTGTAGGCGTCTCAGTCGCTGCCGAAGTCGATTGGGGGGTCTGCTGCCTTCTGTATGAATATATCTAACCCTATCTGCCTCAGTCGGCATCGCAGCCTCTGTCAGCGTCTCTGTAGGTGTCTCAGTCGCTACCGCAGTCGATTGGTGGGTCTGCTGCCTTCTCTATGCCAATATCTGCCCCTACGCGCCTCAGTCGGCATCTCAGTCGGCGTCGCAGCCTCTCTCAGCGTCTCTGTAGGCGTCTCATTTGTTGTCGCCGTCGATTAGGGGGTCTGCTGCCTTCTGTATGCCTATATCTACCCCTATCTGCCTCAGTCGGCAAGTCAGTCGGCGTCGCTGCCTCTATCAGCGTCTCTGTAGGCGTCTCAGTTGTTGCCGCTGTCGATTGGTGGGTCTGCTGCCTTCTCTATTCCTATATCTACTACTACGCGCCTCAGTCGGCGTCACATTCGGCTTCGCAGCCTCTGTCAGCGTCTCTGTAGGTGTCTCAATCGCTGCCGCTGTCGATTGGGGGGTCTGCTGCCTTCTCTATGTCAATATCTACCCGTATCTGCCTCAGTCGGCGTCTCAGCCTCTGTCAGAGTCTCTGTAGGCGTCTCAGTCGCTGCCGCTGTCAATTCGGGTGTCTGGTGCCTTCTGTATGCCTATATCTACCCTTATCTGCCTCAGTCGGCATCTCAGTCGGCGTCGCAGCCTCTGTCAGCGTCTCTGTAGGCGTCTCAGTCGCTGCTGCTGTCGATTGGGGGGTCTGCTGCCTTCTCTATGCCAATATCTACCCCTATCTGCCTCAGTCGGCATCGCAGCCTCTGTCAGCGTCTCTGTAGGTGTCTCAGTCGCTACCGCTGTCGACTGGGGGTCTGCTGCCTTCTCTATGCCTATATCTACCCCTACGCGCCTCAGTCGGCATCTCAGTCGGCGTCGCAGTCTCTGTCAGCGTCTCTGTAGGCGTCTCATTTGTTGTCGCTGTCGAATGAGGTGTCTGCTGCCTTCTCTATGCCTATGTCTACCCCTCTCTGCCGCAGTCGGCGTCTCAGTCGGCGTCGCAGCATCTGTCAGCGTCGCAGCCTCTATCAGCGTCTCTGTAGGCGTCTCAGTCGCTGCCGCTGTCGATTGGTGGGTCTGCTGCCTTCTCTATGCCAATATCTGCCCCTACGCGCCTCAGTCGGCATCTCAGTCGGCGTCGCAGCCTCTGTCAGCGTCTCTGTAGGCGTCTCATTTGTTGTCGCCGTCGATTGGGGGTCTGCTGCCTTCTGTATGCCTATATCTACCCCTATCTGCCTCAGTCGGCAAGTCAGTCGGCGTCGCTGCCTCTATCAGCGTCTCTGTAGGCGTCTCAGTTGTTGCCGCTGTCGATTGGTGGGTCTGCTGCCTTCTCTATTCCTATATCTACTAATACGCGCCTCAGTCGGCGTCACATTCGGCTTCGCAGCCTCTGTCAGCGTCTTTGTAGGCGTCTCAGTCGCTGCCGCTATCGATTGGTGGGTCTGCTGCCTTCTCTATGCCAATATCTACCCCTATCTGCCTCAGTCGGCATATCAGTCGGCGTCGCAGCCTCTATCAGCGTCTCTGTATGGGTCTCAGTTGTTGCCGCCGTCGATTGGGGGGTCTGCTGCCTTCTGTATGCCTATATCTACCCCTATCTGCCTCAGGCGGCGTCTCAGTCGGCGTCGCAGCATCTGTCAGCGTCGCAGCCTCTATCAGCGTCTATGTAGGCGTCTCAGTTGTTGCCGCTGTCGATTGGTGGGTCTGCTGCCTTCTCTATTCCTATATCTACTACTACGCGCCTCAGTCGGCGTCACATTCGGCTTCGCAGCCTCTGTCAGCGTCTCTGTAGGCGTCTCAGTCGCTGCCGCTGTCGATAGGGGGTCTGCTGCCTTCTCTATGGCTATATCTACCCCTATCCGCATCAGTCGGCGTCGCAGCCTCTCTCAGCGTCTCTGTAGGCGTCTCAGTAGCTGCCGCTGTCGATTGAGGGGTCTGCTGCATTCTCTATGCCTATATCTACCCCTATCTGCCTCAGTCGGCATCTCAGTCAGCGTCGCAGCCGCTGTCAGCGTCACTGTAGGCGTCTCATTTGTTGCCGCTGTCGATTGGGTTGTCTGCTGCATTCTCTACGCCTATGACTAACCCTCTCTGCCTCAGTCGGCGTCGCAGCCTCTGTCGGCGTCGCAGCCTCTGTCGGCGTCGCAGCCTCTGTCAGCGTCGCAGCCTCTGTCAGCGTCTCTGTAGACGTGTCAGTCGCTGCCGCCGTCGATTGGGGGGTCTGCTGCCTTCTCTATGCCTATATCTACCCCTACGCGCCTCAGTCGGCGTCACAGTCGGCTTCGCAGCCTCTGTCAGCGTTTCTGTAGGCGTCTCATTTGTTGTCGCTGTCGATTGAGGTGTCTGCTGCCTTCTCTATGCCTATGTCTACCTCTCTCTGCCTCAGGCGGCGTCTCAGTTGGCGTCGCAGCATCTGTCAGCGTCGCAGCCTCTATCAGCGTCTCTGTAGGCGTCTCAGTCGCTGCCGCCGTCGATTGGGGGGTCTGCTGCCTTCTGTATGCCTATATCTTCCCCTATCGGCCTCAGTCGGCAACTCAGTCGGCGTCGCTGCCCCTATCAGCGTCTCTGTAGGCGTCTCAGTTGTTGCCGCTGTCGATTGGTGTGTCTGTTGCCTTCTTTATTCTTATAAATACTACTACACGCCTCAGTCGGCGTCACAGTCGGCTTCGCAGCCTCTGTCAGCGTTTCTGTAGGCGTCTCAGTCGCTGCCGCTGTCGATTGGTGGGTCTGCTGCCTTCTCTATGCCAATATCTACCCCTATCTGCCTCAGTCGGCATATCAGTCGGAGTCGCAGCATCTATCAGCTTCTTTGTATGGGTCACAGTTGTTGCCGCTCTCGATTGGGTTGTCTGCTGCCTTCTCTACGCCTATGTCTAACCCTCTCTGCCTCAGTCGGCATCGCAGCCTCTGTGAGCGTCTCTCTAGGCGTCTCAGTCGCTGCCGCTGTCGATTGGGGGGTCTGCTGCATTCTCTATACCAATATCTACCGTTATCTGCCTCAGTCGGCGTCGCAGCCTCTGTCAGCGTCTCTGTAGGCGTCTCAGTCGCTGCCGCTGTCGATTGGGGGGTCTGCTGCCTTCTGTATGAATATATCTAACCCTATCTGCCTCAGTCGGCAACTCTGTCGCCGTCGCAGCCTCTGTCAGCGTCTCTGTAGGCGTCTCAGTCGCTGCTGCTGTCGATTGGGGGGTCTGCTGTCTTCTCTATGCCAATATCTACCCCTACGCGTCTCAGTCGGCATCTCAGTCGGCGTCGCAGCCTCTGTCAGCGTCTCTGTAGGTGTCTCAGTCGCTACCGCTGTCGACTGGGGGGTCTGCTGCCTTCTCTATGCCTATATCTACCCCTACGCGCCTCAGTCGGCATCTCAGTCGGCGTCGCAGCCTCTGTCAGCGTCTCTGTAGGCGTCTCATTTGTTGCCGCTGTCGATTGAGGTGTCTGCTGCCTTCTCTATGCCTATGTCTACCCCTCTCTGCCTCAGTCGGCGTCTCAGTCGGCGTCGCAGCATCTTTCAGCGTCGCAGCCTCTATCAGCGTCTCTGTAGGCGTCTCAGTCGCTGCCGCTGTCGATTGGTGGGTCTGCTGCCTTCTCTATGCCAATATCTATCCCTACGCGCCTCAGTCGGCATCTCAGTCGGCGTCGCAGCCTCTGTCAGCGTATCTGTAGGCGTCTCATTTGTTGTCGCCGTCGATTGGGGGTCTGCTGCCTTCTGTATGCCTATATCTACCCCTATCTGCCCCAGTCGGCAAGTCAGTCGGCGTCGCTGCCTCTATCAGCGTCTCTGTAGGCGTCTCAGTCGCTGACGCTGTCGATTGGTGGGTCTGCTGCCTTCTCTATGCCAATATCTACCCCTATCTGCCTCAGTCGGCATATCAGTCGGCGTCGCAGCGTCTATCAGCGTCTCTGTATGGGTCTCAGTTGTTGCCGCTCTCGATTGGGTTGTCTGCTGCCTTCTCTACGCCTATGTCTAACCCTCTCTGCCTCAGTCGGCGTCGCAGCCTCTGTGAGCGTCTCTCTAGGCGTCTCAGTCGCTGCCGCTGTCGATTGGGGCGTCTGCTGCATTCTCTATACCAATATCTACCGTTATCTGCCTCAGTCGACGTCGCAGCCTCTGTCAGCGTCTCTGTAGGTGTCTCAGTCGCTGCCGCTGTCGATTGGGGGGTCTGCTGCCTTCTCTATGCCAATATCTGCCCCTACGCGCCTCAGTCGGCATCTCAGTCGGCGTCGCAGCCTCTCTCAGCGTCTCTGTAGGCGTCTCATTTGTTGTCGCCGTCGATTGGGGGCCTGCTGCCTTCTGTATGCCTATATCTACCCCTATCTGCCTCAGTCGGCAAGTCAGTCGGCGTCGCTGCCTCTATCAGCGTCTCTGTAGGCGTCTCAGTTGTTGCCGCTGTCGATTGGTGGGTCTGCTGCCTTCTCTATTCCTATATCTACTACTACGCGCCTCAGTCGGCGTCACATTCGGCTTCGCAGCCTCTGTCAGCGTCTCTGTAGGTGTCTCAGTCGCTGCCGAAGTCGATTGGGGGGTCTGCTGCCTTCTGTATGAATATATCTAACCCTATCTGCCTCAGTCGGCATCGCAGCCTCTGTCAGCGTCTCTGTAGGTGTCTCAGTCGTTACCGCAGTCGATTGGTGGGTCTGCTGCCTTCTCTATGCCAATATCTGCCCCTACGCGCCTCAGTCGGCATCTCAGTCGGCGTCGCAGCCTCTCTCAGCGTCTCTGTAGGCGTCTCATTTGTTGTCGCCGTCGATTGGGGGGTCTGCTGCCTTCTGTATGCCTATATCTACCCCTATCTGCCTCAGTCGGCAAGTCAGTCGGCGTCGCTGCCTCTATCAGCGTCTCTGTAGGCGTCTCAGTTGTTGCCGCTGTCGATTGGTGGGTCTGCTGCCTTCTCTATTCCTATATCTACTACTACGCGCCTCAGTCGGCGTCACATTCGGCTTCGCAGCCTCTGTCAGCGTCTCTGTAGGTGTCTCAGTCGCTGCCGCTGTCGATTGGGGGGTCTGCTGCCTTCTCTATGTCAATATCTACCCGTATCTGCCTCAGTCGGCGTCTCAGCCTCTGTCAGAGTCTCTGTAGGCGTCTCAGTCGCTGCCGCTGTCAATTCGGGTGTCTGGTGCCTTCTGTATGCCTATATCTACCCTTATCTGCCTCAGTCGGCATCTCAGTCGGCGTCGCAGCCTCTGTCAGCGTCTCTGTAGGCGTCTCAGTCGCTGCTGCTATCGATTGGGGGGCCTGCTGCCTTCTCTATGCCAATATCTACCCCTATCTGCCTCAGTCGGCATCGCAGCCTCTGTCAGCGTCTCTGTAGGTGTCTCAGTCGCTACCGCTGTCGACTGGGGGGTCTGCTGCCTTCTCTATGCCTATATCTACCCCTACGCGCCTCAGTCGGCATCTCAGTCGGCGTCGCAGTCTCTGTCAGCGTCTCTGTAGGCGTCTCATTTGTTGTCGCTGTCGAATGAGGTGTCTGCTGCCTTCTCTATGCCTATGTCTACCCCTCTCTGCCGCAGTCGGCGTCTCAGTCGGCGTCGCAGCATCTGTCAGCGTCGCAGCCTCTATCAGCGTCTCTGTAGGCGTCTCAGTCGCTGCCGCTGTCGATTGGTGGGTCTGCTGCCTTCTCTATGCCAATATCTGCCCCTACGCGCCTCAGTCGGCATCTCAGTCGGCGTCGCAGCCTCTGTCAGCGTCTCTGTAGGCGTCTCATTTGTTGTCGCCGTCGATTGGGGGTCTGCTGCCTTCTGTATGCCTATATCTACCCCTATCTGCCTCAGTCGGCAAGTCAGTCGGCGTCGCTGCCTCTATCAGCGTCTCTGTAGGCGTCTCAGTTGTTGCCGCTGTCGATTGGTGGGTCTGCTGCCTTCTCTATTCCTATATCTACTACTACGCGCCTCAGTCGGCGTCACATTCGGCTTCGCAGCCTCTGTCAGCGTCTCTGTAGGCGTCTCAGTCGCTGCCGCTGTCGATAGGGGGTCTGCTGCCTTCTCTATGGCTATATCTACCCCTATCCGCATCAGTCGGCGTCGCAGCCTCTCTCAGCGTCTCTGTAGGCGTCTCAGTAGCTGCCGCTGTCGATTGGGGGGTCTGCTGCATTCTCTATGCCTATATCTACCCCTATCTGCCTCAGTCGGCATCTCAGTCGGCGTCGCAGCCTCTGTCAGCGTCGCTGTAGGCGTCTCATTTGTTGCCGCTGTCGATTGGGTTGTCTGCTGCATTCTCTACGCCTATGACTAACCCTCTCTGCCTCAGTCGGCGTCGCAGCCTCTGTCGCCGTCGCAGCCTCTGTCGGCGTCGCAGCCTCTGTCAGCGTCGCAGCCTCTGTCAGCGTCTCTGTAGACGTGTCAGTCGCTGCCGCCGTCGATTGGGGGGTCTGCTGCCTTCTCTATGCCTATATCTACCCCTACGCGCCTCAGTCGGCGTCACAGTCGGCTTCGCAGCCTCTGTCAGCGTTTCTGTAGGCGTCTCATTTGTTGTCGCTGTCGATTGAGGTGTCTGCTGCCTTCTCTATGCCTATGTCTACCTCTCTCTGCCTCAGGCGGCGTCTCAGTTGGCGTCGCAGCATCTGTCAGCGTCGCAGCCTCTATCAGCGTCTCTGTAGGCGTCTCAGTCGCTGCCGCCGTCGATTGGGGGGTCTGCTGCCTTCTGTATGCCTATATCTACCCCTATCGGCCTCAGTCGGCAACTCAGTCGGCGTCGCTGCCCCTATCAGCGTCTCTGTAGGCGTCTCAGTTGTTGCCGCTGTCGATTGGTGTGTCTGTTGCCTTCTTTATTCTTATAAATACTACTACACGCCTCAGTCGGCGTCACAGTCGGCTTCGCAGCCTCTGTCAGCGTTTCTGTAGGCGTCTCAGTCGCTGCCGCTGTCGATTGGTGGGTCTGCTGCCTTCTCTATGCCAATATCTACCCCTATCTGCCTCAGTCGGCATATCAGTCGGAGTCGCAGCATCTATCAGCTTCTTTGTATGGGTCACAGTTGTTGCCGCTCTCGATTGGGTTGTCTGCTGCCTTCTCTACGCCTATGTCTAACCCTCTCTGCCTCAGTCGGCGTCGCAGCCTCTGTGAGCGTCTCTCTAGGCGTCTCAGTCGCTGCCGCTGTCGATTGGGGGGTCTGCTGCATTCTCTATACCAATATCTACCGTTATCTGCCTCAGTCGGCGTCGCAGCCTCTGTCAGCGTCTCTGTAGGCGTCTCAGTCGCTGCCGCTGTCGATTGGGGGGTCTGCTGCCTTCTGTATGAATATATCTAACCCTATCTGCCTCAGTCGGCAACTCTGTCGCCGTCGCAGCCTCTGTCAGCGTCTCTGTAGGCGTCTCAGTCGCTGCTGCTGTCGATTGGGGGGTCTGCTGCCTTCTCTATGCCAATATCTACCCCTACGCGCCTCAGTCGGCATCTCAGTCGGCGTCGCAGCCTCTGTCATTGTCTCTGTAGGTGTCTCAGTCGCTACCGCTGTCGACTGGGGGGTCTGCTGCCTTCTCTATGCCTATATCTACCCCTACGCGCCTCAGTCGGCATCTCAGTCGGCGTCGCAGCCTCTGTCAGCGTCTCTGTAGGCGTCTCATTTGTTGTCGCTGTCGATTGAGGTGTCTGCTGCCTTCTCTATGCCTATGTCTACCCCTCTCTGCCTCAGTCGGCGTCTCAGTCGGCGTCGCAGCATCTTTCAGCGTCGCAGCCTCTATCAGCGTCTCTGTAGGCGTCTCAGTCGCTGCCGCTGTCGATTGGTGGGTCTGCTGCCTTCTCTATGCCAATATCTATCCCTACGCGCCTCAGTCGGCATCTCAGTCGGCGTCGCAGCCTCTGTCAGCGTATCTGTAGGCGTCTTATTTGTTGTCGCCGTCGATTGGGGGTCTGCTGCCTTCTGTATGCCTATATCTACCCCTATCTGCCCCAGTCGGCAAGTCAGTCGGCGTCGCTGCCTCTATCAGCGTCTCTGTAGGCGTCTCAGTCGCTGCCGCTGTCGATTGGTGGGTCTGCTGCCTTCTCTATGCCAATATCTACCCCTATCTGCCTCAGTCGGCATATCAGTCGGCGTCGCAGCGTCTATCAGCGTCTCTGTATGGGTCTCAGTTGTTGCCGCTCTCGATTGGGTTGTCTGCTGCCTTCTCTACGCGTATGACTAACCCCCTCTGCCTCAGTCGGCATCGCAACCTCTGTCAGCGTCTCTGTAGGCGTTTCAGTCGCTGCCGCTGTCGATTGGGGGTTCTGATGCCTTCTCTTTGCCTATATCTACCCCTATCTGCCTCAGTCGGCGGCTCAGTCGGCATCGCAGCCATTGTCAGAGTCTATGTAGGCGTCTCAGTCGCTGCCGCTGTCGATTGGGGGTCTGCTGCCTTCTCTATGTCAATATCTACCCGTATCTGCCTCAGCCGGCGTCAGAGGCTCTGTAGGCGTCTCAGTCGCTGCCGCTGTCGATTTGGGGGTCTGCTGCCTTCTCTATGCCTATATCTACCCTTATCTGCCTCAGTCGGCATCTCAGTCGGCGTCGCAGCCTCTGTCAGCGTCTCTGTAGGCCTCTCAGTCGCTGCCGCTCTCGATTGGGGGTTCTGATGCCTTCTCTTTGCCTATATCTACCACTATCTGCCTCAGTCGGCGTCTCAGTCGGCATCGCAGCCATTGTCAGAGTCTATATAGGCGTCTCATTCGCTGCCGCTGTCGATTGGGGGGTCTGCTGCCTTCTCTATATCAATATCTACCCGTATCTGCCTCAGCCGGCGTCAGAGGCTCTGTAGGCGTCTCAGTCGCTGCCGCTGTCGATTTGGGGGTCTGCTGCCTTCTCTATGCTTATATCTACCCCTACCTGCCTCAGCCGGCATCTCAGTCGGCGTCGCAGCCCCTGTCAGCGTCTCTGTAGGCTTCTCATTTGTTGCCGCTATCGATTGAGGTGTCTGCTGCCTTCTCTATGCCTATGTCTACCCCTCTCTGCCTCAGTCGGCGTCTGAGTCGGCGTCGCAGCATCTGTCTGCGTCGCAGCCTCTGTCAGCGTCTCTGTAGGCGTCTCAGTCGCTGCCGCCGTCGATGGGGGGGTCTGCTGCATTCTCTATGTCAATATCTACCCGTATCTGCCTCGGTCGGCGTCTCAGCCTCTGTCAGAATCTCTGTAGGCGTCTGCTGCCATCTGTATGCCTATATCTACCCCTATCTGCCTCAGTCGGCATCTCAGTCGGCGTCGCAGCCTCTGTCAGCGTCTCTGAAGGCGTCTCAGTCGCTGCCGCTGTCGATTGGGGGTTCTGATGCCTTCTCTTTGCCTATATCTACCCCTATCTGCCTCAGTCGGCGTCTCAGTCGGCATCGCAGCCATTGTCAGAGTCTATGTAGGCGTCTCAGTCGCTGCCGCTGTCGATTGGGGGGTCTGCTACATTCTCTATGTCAATATCTACCCGTATCTGATTCAGTCGGCGTCTCAGCCTCTGTCAGAATCTCTGTAGGCGTCTCAGTCGCTGCCGCTGTCGATTGGGGGGTCTGCTGCCTTCTGTATGCCTATATCTACCCCTATCTGCCTCAGTCGACAACTCAGTCGGCGTCGCTGCCTCTATCAGCGTCTCTGTAGGCGTCTCAATTGTTGCCGCTGTCGATTGGTGGGTCTGCTGCCTTCTGTATTCCTATATCTACTACTATGCGCCTCAGTCGGCGTCACAGTCGGCTTCGCAGCCTCTGTAAGCCTCTCTGTAGGCGTCTCAGTCGCCGCCGTAGTCGATTGGTGGGTCTGCTGCCTTCTCTATGCCAATATCTACCCCTAGCTGCCTCAGTCGGCATATCAATCGGCGTCGCAGCCTCTATCAGCGTCTCTGTAGGCGTCTCAGTTGTTGCCGCTGTCGATTGGTGGGTCTGCTGCCTTCTCTATTCCTATATCTACTACTACGCGCCTCAGTCGGCATCTCAGTCGGCGTCGCAGCCTCTGTCAGCGTCTCTGTAGGCGTCTCAGTCGCTGCCGTTATCGATTGGGGGTCTGCTGCCTTCTCTATGCCTATATCTATACTTCTCTGCCTCAGTCGGCGTCTCAGTCGGCGTCGCAGCCTCTGTCAGCATCTCTGAATGCGTCTCAGTCGCTGCCGCTGTCGATTGGGGGCTCTGGTGCCTTCTCTTTGCCTATATCTACCCCTATCTGCCTCAGTCGGCGTCTCAGTCGGCATCGTCGCCATTTTCGGGGTCTATGTAGGCGTCTCAGTCGCTGCCGCTGTCGATTGGGGGGTCTGCTGCCTTCTCTATGTCAATATCTACCCGTATCTGCCTCAGTCGGCGTCTCAGCCTCTGTCAGAATCTCTGTAGGCGTCTCAGTCGCTGCCGCTGTCGATTGGGGGGTCTGCTGCCTTCTGTATGCCTATATCTACCCTTATATGCCTCAGTCGGCATCTCAGTCAGCTTCGCAGCCCCTGTCAGCGTCTCTGTAGGCGTCTCAGTCGCTGCCGCTGTCAATTGGGTGGTTTGCTGCCTCCTCTATTCCTATGTCTACCCTTATCTGCTCCAGTCGGCGTCTCAGTCAGCGTCGCAGCCTCTGTCAGCCTCTCTGAATGCGTCTCAGTCGCTGCCGCTGTCGATTGGGGGGTCTGCTGCCTTCTCTATGCCTATATCTACCCCTACGCGCCTCTGTCGGCGTCACAGTCGGCTTCGCAGCCTCTGTCAGCGTTTCTGTAGGCGTCTCAGTCGCTGCCGCTGTCGATTGGTGGGTCTGCTGCCTTCTCAATGCCTATATCTACCCCTACGCGCCTCAGTCGGCATCTCAGTCGGCGTCGTAGCCTCTGTCAGCGTCTCTGTAGGCGTCTCATTTGTTGTCGCTGTCGATTGAGGTGTCTGCTGCCTTCTCTATGCCTATGTCTACCTCTCTCTGCCTCAGGCGGCGTCTCAGTCGGCGTCGCAGCATCTGTCAGCATCGCAGCCTCTATCAGCGTCTCTGTAGGCGTCTCAGTCGCTGCCGCCGTCGATTGGGGGGTCTGCTGCCTTCTGTATGCCTATATCTTCCCCTATCGGCCTCAGTCGGCAACTCAGTCGGCATCGCTGCCCCTATCAGCGTCTCTGTAGGCGTCTCAGTTGTTGCCGCTGTCGATTGGTGTGTCTGCTGCCTTCTCTATTCCTATAAATACTACTACACGCCTCAGTCGGCGTCACAGTCGGCTTCGCAGCCTCTGTCAGCGTCTCTGTAGGCATCTCAGTCGCTGCCGCTGTCGATTGGTGTGTCTGCTGGCTTCTCTATGCCAATATCTACCCCTATCTGCCTCAGTCGGCATATCAGTCGGAGTCGCAGCATCTATCAGCTTCTTTGTATGGGTCTCAGTTGTTGCCGCTCTCGATTGGGTTGTCTGCTGCCTTCTCTACGCCTATGTCTAACCCTCTCTGCCTCAGTCGGCGTCGCAGCCTCTGTGAGCGTCTCTCTAGGCGTCTCAGTCGCTGCCGCTGTCGATTGGGGGGTCTGCTGCATTCTCTATGCCAATATCTACCGTTATCTGCCTCAGTCGGCGTCGCAGCCTCTGTCAGCGTCTCTGTAGGTGTCTCAGTCGCTGCCGCTGTCGATTGGGGGGTCTGCTGCCTTCTCTATGTCAATATCTACCCGTATCTGCCTCAGTCGGCGTCTCAGCCTCTGTCAGAGTCTCTGTAGGCGTCTCAGTGGCTGCCGCTATCAATTGGGGTGTCTGGTGCCTTCTGTATGCCTATATCTACCCTTATCTGCCTCAGTCGGCATCTCAGTCGGCGTCGCAGCCTCTGTCAGCGTCTCCGTAGGCGTCTCAGTCGCTGCCGCTGTCGATTGGGGGGTCTGCTGCCTTCTGTATGAATATATCTAACCCTATCTGCCTCAGTCGGCAACTCTGTCGCCGTCGCAGCCTCTGTCAGCGTCTCTGTAGGCGAATCAGTCGCTGCTGCTGTCGATTGGGGGGTCTGCTGCCTTCTCTATGCCAATATCTACCCCTATCTGCCTCAGTCGGCATATCAGTCGGAGTCGCAGCATCTATCAGCTTCTTTGTATGGGTCTCAGTTGTTGCCGCTCTCGATTGGGTTGTCTGCTGCCTTCTCTACGCCTATGTCTAACCCTCTCTGCCTCAGTCGGCGTCGCAGCCTCTGTGAGCGTCTCTCTAGGCGTCTCAGTCGCTGCCGCTGTCGATTGGGGGGTCTGCTGCATTCTCTATGCCAATATCTACCGTTATCTGCCTCAGTCGGCGTCGCAGCCTCTGTCAGCGTCTCTGTAGGTGTCTCAGTCGCTGCCGCTGTCGATTGGGGGGTCTGCTGCCTTCTCTATGTCAATATCTACCCGTATCTGCCTCAGTCGGCGTCTCAGCCTCTGTCAGAGTCTCTGTAGGCGTCTCAGTGGCTGCCGCTATCAATTGGGGTGTCTGGTGCCTTCTGTATGCCTATATCTACCCTTATCTGCCTCAGTCGGCATCTCAGTCGGCGTCGCAGCCTCTGTCAGCGTCTCCGTAGGCGTCTCAGTCGCTGCCGCTGTCGATTGGGGGTCTGCTGCCTTCTGTATGAATATATCTAACCCTATCTGCCTCAGTCGGCAACTCTGTCGCCGTCGCAGCCTCTGTCAGCGTCTCTGTAGGCGAATCAGTCGCTGCTGCTGTCGATTGGGGGGTCTGCTGCCTTCTCTATGCCAATATCTACCCCTACGCGCCTCAGTCGGCATCTCAGTCGGCGTCGCAGCCTCTGTCAGCGTCTCTGTAGGTGTCTCAGTCGCTACCGCTGTCGACTGGGGGGTCTGCTGCCTTCTCTATGCCTATATCTACCCCTACGCGCCTCAGTCGGCATCTCAGTCGGCGTCGCAGCCTCTGTCAGCGTCTCTGTAGGCGTCTCATTTGTTGTCGCTGTCGACTGAGGTGTCTGCTGCCTTCTCTATGCCTATGTCTACCCCTATCTGCCTCAGTCGGCGTCTCAGTCGGCGTCGCAGCATCTTTCAGCGTCGCAGCCTCTATCAGCGTCTCTGTAAGCGTCTCAGTCGCTGCCGCTGTCGATTGGTGGGTCTGCTGCCTTCTCTATGCCAATATCTATCCCTACGCGCCTCAGTCGGCATCTCAGTCGGCGTCGCAGCCTCTGTCAGCGTCTCTGTAGGCGTCTCATTTGTTGTCGCCGTCGATTGGGGGGTCTGCTGCCTTCTGTATGCCTATATCTACCCCTATCTGCCCCAGTCGGCAATTCAGTCGGCGTCGCTGCCTCAATCAGCGTCTCTGTAGGCGTCTCAGTCGCTGCCGCTGTCGATTGGTGGGTCTGCTGCCTTCTCTATGCCAATATCTACCCCTATCTGCCTCAGTCGGCATATCAGTCGGCGTCGCAGCCTCTATCAGCGTCTCTGTATGGGTCTCAGTTGTTGCCGCTCTCGATTGGGTTGTCTGCTGCCTTCTCTACGCGTATGACTAACCCCCTCTGCCTCAGTCGGCGTCGCAGCCTCTGTCAGCGTCTCTGTAGGCGTCTCAGTCGCTGCCGCTGTCGATTGGGGGTTCTGATGCCTTCTCTTTGCCTATATCTACCCCTATCTGCCTCAGTCGGCGGCTCAGTCGGCATCGCAGCCATTGTCAGAGTCTATGTAGGCGTCTCAGTCGCTGCCGCTGTCGATTGGGGGTCTGCTGCCTTCTCTATGTCAATATCTACCCGTATCTGCCTCAGCCGGCGTCAGAGGCTCTGTAGGCGTCTCAGTCGCTGCCGCTGTCGATTTGGGGGTCTGCTGCCTTCTCTATGCTTATATCTACCCTTATCTGCCTCAGTCGGCATCTCAGTCGGCGTCGCAGCCTCTGTCAGCGTCTCTGTAGGCCTCTCAGTCGCTGCCGCTCTCGATTGGGGGTTCTGATGCCTTCTCTTTGCCTATATCTACCACTATCTGCCTCAGTCGGCGTCTCAGTCAGCATCGCAGCCATTGTCAGAGTCTATATAGGCGCCTCAGTCGCTGCCGCTGTCGATTGGGGGGTCTGCTGCCTTCTCTATGTCAATATCTACCCGTATCTGCCTCAGCCGGCGTCAGAGGCTCTGTAGGCGTCTCAGTCGCTGCCGCTGTCGATTTGGGGGTCTGCTGCCTTCTCTATGCTTATATCTACCCCTACCTGCCTCAGTCGGTATCTCAGTCGGCGTCGCAGCCCCTGTCAGCGTCTCTGTAGGCTTCGCATTTGTTGCCGCTATCGATTGAGGTGTCTGCTGCCTTCTCTATGCCTATGTCTACCCCTCTCTGCCTCAGTCGGCGTCTGAGTCGGCGTCGCAGCATCTGTCTGCGTCGCAGCCTCTGTCAGCGTCTCTGTAGGCGTCTCAGTCGCTGCCGCCGTCGATGGGGGGGTCTGCTGCATTCTCTATGTCAATATCTACCCGTATCTGCCTCAGTCGGCGTCTCAGCCTCTGTCAGAATCTCTGTAGGCGTCTGCTGCCATCTGTATGCCTATATCTACCCCTATCTGCCTCAGTCGGCATGTCAGTCGGCGTCGCAGCCTCTGCCAGCGTCTCTGTAGGCGTCTCAGTCGCTGCCGCTGTCGATTGGGGGTTCTGATGCCTTCTCTTTGCCTATATCTACCCCTATCTGCCTCAGTCGGCGTCTCAGTCGGCATCGCAGCCATTGTCAGAGTCTATATAGGCGTCTCAGTCGCTGCCTCTGTCGATTGGGGGGTCTGCTACATTCTCTATGTCAATATCTACCCGTATCTGATTCAGTCGGCGTCTCAGCCTCTGTCAGAATCTCTGTAGGCGTCTCAGTCGCTGCCGTTGTCGATTGGTGGGTCTGCTGCCTTCTCTATGCCAATATCTACCCCTAGCTGCCTCAGTCGGCATATCAATCGGCGTCGCAGCCTCTATCAGCGTCTGTGTAGGCGTCTCAGTTGTTGCCGCTGTCGATTGGTGGGTCTGCTGCCTTCTCTATTCCTATATCTACTACTACGCGCCTCAGTCGGCATCTCAGTCGGCGTCGCAGCCTCTGTCAGCATCTCTGAATGCGTCTCAGTCGCTGCCGCTGTCGATTGGGGGCTCTGATGCCTTCTCTTTGCCTATATCTACCCCTATCTGCCTCAGTCGGCGTCTCAGTCGGCATCGCCGCCATTTTCGGGGTCTATGTAGGCGTCTCAGTCGCTGCCGCTGTCGATTGGGGGGTCTGCTGCCTTCTCTATGTCAATATCTTCCCGTATCTGCCTCAGTCGGCGTCTCAGCCTCTGTCAGAATCTCTGTAGGCGTCTCAGTGGCTGCCGCTGTCGATTGGGGGGTCTGCTGCCTTCTGTATGCCTATATCTACCCTTATCTGCCTCAGTTGGCATCTCAGTCAGCTTCGCAGCCCCTGTCAGCGTCTCTGTAGGCGTCTCAGTCGCTGCCGCTGTCAATTGGGGGGTTTGCTGCCTCCTCTATGCCTATGTCTACCCTTATCTGCTCCAGTCGGCGTCTCAGTCAGCGTCGCAGCCTCTGTCAGCCTCTCTGAATGCGTCTCAGTCGCTGCCGCTGTCGATTGGGGGGTCTGCTGCCTTCTCTATGCCTATATCTACCCCTACCTGCCTCAGTCGGCATCTCAGTCGGCGTCGCAGCCTCTGTCAGCGTTGCTGTAGGCGTCTCATTTGTTGCCGCTGTCGATTGAGGTGTCTGCTGCCTTCTCCATGCCTATGTCTACCCCTCTCTGCCTCAGTCGGCGTCTCAGTCGGCGTCGCAGCATCTGTTAGCGTCGCTGCCTCTGCCAGCGTCTCTGTAGACATCACAGTCGCTGCCGCCGTCGATGGGGGGTCTGCTGCATTCTCTATGCCTATATCTACCCCTACGCGCCTCAGTCGGCGTCACAGTCGGCTTCGCAGCCTCTGTCAGCGTCTCTGTAGGCGTCTCAGTCGCTGCCGCTGTCGATTGGTGGGTCTGCTGCCTTCTCTATGCCTATATCTACCCCTACGCGCCTCAGTCGGCGTCGCAGTCGGCTTCGCAGCCTCTGTCAGCGTGTCTGTAGGCGTCTCAGTCGCTGCCGCTGTCGATTGGAGGGTCTGCTGCCTTCTCAATGCCTATATCTACCCCTACGCGCCTCAGTCGGCGCCACAGTCGGCTTCGCAGCCTCTGTCAGCGTCTCTGTAGGCGTCTCATTTGTTGCCGCTGTCGATTGAGGTGTCTGCTGCCTTCTCTATGCCTATATCTACCCCTCTCTGCCTCAGTCGGCGTCTTAGTCGGCGTCGCAGCATCTGTCAGCGTCGCAGCCTCTGTCAGCGTCTCTGTAGGCGCCTCAGTCGCTGCCACCGTCGATTAAGGTGTCTGCTGCCTTCTGTATGCCTATATCTACCCCTATCTGCCTCAGTCGGCGTCAGAGTCGGCTTCGCAGCCTCTGTCAGCGTCTCTGTAGGCGTCTCAGTCGCTGTCGATTGGTGGGTCTGCTGCCTTCTCTATGCCTATATCTACCCCTACGCGCCTCAGTCGGCGTCGCAGTCGGCTTCGCAGCCTCTGTCAGCGTCTCTGTAGACATCTCAGTCGCTGCCGCCGTCGATGGGGGGTCTGCTGCATTCTCTATGCCTATATCTACCCCTACCTGCCTCAGTCGGCATCTCAGTCGGCGTCGCAGCCTCTGTCAGCGTCTCTGTAGGCGTCTCATTTGTTGCCGCTGTCGATTGAGGTGTCTGCTGCTTTCTCTATGCCTATATCTACCCCTCTCTGCCTCAGTCGGCGTCTTAGTCGGCGTCGCAGCATCTGTCAGCGTCGCAGCCTCTGTCAGCGTCTCTGTAGGCGCCTCAGTCGCTGCCACCGTCGATTAAGGTGTCTGCTGCCTTCTGTATGCCTATATCTACCCCTATCTGCCTCAGTCGGCAACTCAGTCGGCGTCGCTGCCTCTATCAGCGTCTCTGTAGGCGTCTCAGTTGTTGCCGCTGTCGATTGGTGGGTCTGCTGCCTTCCCTATTCCTATATCTACTACTACGCGCCTCTGCCGGCGTCACAGTCGGCTTCGCAGCCTCTGTCAGCGTCTCTGTAGGCGTTTCAGTCGCTGCCGCTGTCGATTGGGGGGTCTGCTGCCTTCTCTATGCCTATATCTACCCTTCTCTGCCTCAGTCGGCGTCTCAGTCGGCGTCGCAGCCTCTGCCAGCGTCTCTGAATGTGTCTCAGTCGCTGCCGCTGTCGATTGGGGGTTCTGATGCCTTCTCTATTTCAATATCTACCCGTATCTGCCTCAGTCGGCGTCTCAGCCTCTGTCAGAATATCTGTAGGCGTCTCAGTCGCTGCCGCTGTCGATTGGGGGGTCTGCTGCCTTCTGTATGCCTATATCTACCCTTATCTGCCTCAGTCGGCATCTCAGTCAGCTTCGCAGCCCCTGTCAGCGTCTCTGTAGGCGTCTCATTTGTTGTCGCCGTCGATTGGGGGGTCTGCTGCCTTCTGTATGCCTATATCTACCCCTATCTGCCCCAGTCGGCAAGTCAGTCGGCGTCGCTGCCTCTATCAGCGTCTCTGTAGGCGTCTCAGTCGCTGCCGCTGTCGATTGGTGGGTCTGCTGCCTTCTCTATGCCAATATCTACCCCTATCTGCCTCAGTCGGCATATCAGTCGGCGTCGCAGCCTCTATCAGCGTCTCTGTATGGGTCTCAGTTGTTGCCGCTCTCGATTGGGTTGTCTGCTGCCTTCTCTACGCGTATGACTAACCCCCTCTGCCTCAGTCGGCGTCGCAGCCTCTGTCAGCGTCTCTGTAGGCGTCTCAGTCGCTGCCGCTGTCGATTGGGGGTTCTGATGCCTTCTCTTTGCCTATATCTACCCCTATCTGCCTCAGTCGGCGTCTCAGTCGGCATCGCAGCCATTGTCAGAGTCTATGTAGGCGTCTCAGTCGCTGCCGCTGTCGATTGGGGGTCTGCTGCCTTCTCTATGTCAATATCTACCCGTATCTGCCTCAGCCGGCGTCAGAGGCTCTGTAGGCGTCTCAGTCGCTGCCGCTATCGATTTGGGGGTCTGCTGCCTTCTCTATGCCTATATCTACCCTTATCTGCCTCAGTCGGCATCTCAGTCGGCGTCGCAGCCTCTGTCAGCGTCTCTGTAGGCCTCTCAGTCGCTGCCGCTCTCGATTGGGGGTTCTGATGCCTTCTCTTTGCCTATATCTACCACTATCTGCCTCAGTCGGCGTCTCAGTCGGCATCGCAGCCATTGTCAGAGTCTATATAGGCGTCTCAGTCGCTGCCGCTGTCGATTGGGGGGTCTGCTGCCTTCTCTATGTCAATATCTACCCGTATCTGCCTCAGCCGGCGTCAGAGGCTCTGTAGGCGTCTCAGTCGCTGCCGCTGTCGATTTGGGGGTCTGCTGCCTTCTCTATGCTTATATCTACCCCTACCTGCCTCAGTCGGCATCTCAGTCGGCGTCGCAGCCCCTGTCAGCGTCTCTGTAGGCTTCTCATTTGTTGCCGCTATCGATTGAGGTGTCTGCTGCCTTCTCTATGCCTATGTCTACCCCTCTCTGCCTCAGTCGGCGTCTGGGTCGGCGTCGCAGCATCTGTCTGCGTCGCAGCCTCTGTCAGCGTCTCTGTAGGCGTCTCAGTCGCTGCCGCCGTCGATGGGGGGGTCTGCTGCTTTCTCTATGTCAATATCTACCCGTATCTGCCTCAGTCGGCGTCTCAGCCTCTGTCAGAATCTCTGTAGGCGTCTGCTGCCATCTGTAGGCCTATATCTACCCCTATCTGCCTCAGTCGGCATCTCAGTCAGCGTCGCAGCCTCTGTCAGCGTCTCTGTAGGCGTCTCAGTCGCTGCCGCTGTCGATTGGGGGTTCTGATGCCTTCTCTTTGCCTATATCTACCCCTATCTGCCTCAGTCGGCGTCTCAGTCGGCATCGCAGCCATTGTCAGAGTCTATGTAGGCGTCTCAGTCGCTGCCGCTGTCGATTGGGGGGTCTGCTACATTCTCTATGTCAATATCTACCCGTATCTGATTCAGTCGGCGTCTCAGCCTCTGTCAGAATCTCTGTAGGCGTCTCAGTCGCTGCCGCTGTTGATTGGGGGGTCTGCTGCCTTCTGTATGCCTATATCTACCCCTATCTGCCTCAGTCGACAACTCAGTCGACGTCGCTGCCTCTATCAGCGTCTCTGTAGGCGTCTCAATTGTTGCCGCTGTCGATTGGTGGGTCTGCTGCCTTCTGTATTCCTATATCTACTACTATGCGCCTCAGTCGGCGTCACAGTCGGCTTCGCAGCCTCTGTCAGCCTCTCTGTAGGCGTCTCAGTCGCTGCCGTTGTCGATTGGTGGGTCTGCTGCCTTCTCTATGCCAATATCTACCCCTAGCTGCCTCAGTCGGCATATCAATCGGCGTCGCAGCCTCTATCAGCGTCTCTGTAGGCGTCTCAGTTGTTGCCGCTGTCGATTGGTGGGTCTGCTGCCTTCTCTATTCCTATATCTACTACTACGCGCCTCAGTCGGCATCTCAGTCGGCGTCGCAGCCTCTGTCAGCATCTCTGAATGCGTCTCAGTCGCTGCCGCTGTCGATTGGGGGCTCTGCTGCCTTCTCTTTGCCTATATCTACCCCTATCTGCCTCAGTCGGCGTCTCAGTCGGCATCGCCGCCATTTTCGGGGTC
The DNA here is from genome assembly GCA_920105625.2 of Clusia tigrina. Taxonomy (NCBI): domain Eukaryota; kingdom Metazoa; phylum Arthropoda; class Insecta; order Diptera; family Clusiidae; genus Clusia; species Clusia tigrina. The sequence continues at coordinate 235,600,308 of OV050030.1, forward strand.
TATGTAGGCGTCTCAGTCGCTGCCGCTGTCGATTGGGGGGTCTGCTGCCTTCTCTATGTCAATATCTACCCGTATCTGCCTCAGTCGGCGTCTCAGCCTCTGTCAGAATCTCTGTAGGCGTCTCAGTCGCTGCCGCTGTCGATTGGGGGGTCTGCTGCCTTCTGTATGCATATATCTACCCTTATCTGCCTCAGTCGGCATCTCAGGCAGCTTCGCAGCCCCTGTCAGCGTCTCTGTAGGCGTCTCAGTCGCTGCCGCTGTCAATTGGGGGGTTTGCTGCCTCCTCTATGCCTATGTCTACCCTTATCTGCTCCAGTCGGCGTCTCAGTCAGCGTCGCAGCCTCTGTCAGCCTCTCTGAATGCGTCTCAGTCGCTGCCGCTGTCGATTGGGGGGTCTGCTGCCTTCTCTATGCCTATATCTACCCCTACCTGCCTCAGTCGGCATCTCAGTCGGCGTCGCAGCCTCTGTCAGCGTTGCTGTAGGCGTCTCATTTGTTGCCGCTGTCGATTGAGGTGTCTGCTGCCTTCTCCATGCCTATGTCTACCCCTCTCTGCCTCAGTCGGCGTCTCAGTCGGCGTCGCAGCATCTGTTAGCGTCGCTGCCTCTGCCAGCGTCTCTGTAGACATCTCAGTCGCTGCCGCCGTCGATGGGGGGTCTGCTGCATTCTCTATGCCAATATCTACCCCTACGCGCCTCAGTCGGCGTCACAGTCGGCTTCGCAGCCTCTGTCAGCGTGTCTGTAGGCGTCTCAGTCGCTGCCGCTGTCGATTGGAGGGTCTGCTGCCTTCTCAATGCCTATATCTACCCCTACGCGCCTCAGTCGGCGCCACAGTCGGCTTCGCAGCCTCTGTCAGCGTCTCTGTACGCGTCTCAGTCGCTGCCGCTGTCGATTGGTGGGTCTGCTGCCTTCTCTATGCCTATATCTACCCCTACCTGCCTCAGTCGGCATCTCAGTCGGCGTCGCAGCCTCTGTCAGCGTCTCTGTAGGCGTCTCATTTGTTGCCGCTGTCGATTGAGGTGTCTGCTGCCTTCTCTATGCCTATATCTACCCCTCTCTGCCTCAGTCGGCGTCCTAGTCGGCGTCGCAGCATCTGTCAGCGTCGCAGCCTCTGTCAGCGTCTCTGTAGGCGCCTCAGTCGCTGCCACCGTCGATTAAGGTGTCTGCTGCCTTCTGTATGCCTATATCTACCCCTATCTGCCTCAGTCGGCAACTCAGTCGGCGTCGCTGCCTCTATCAGCGTCTCTGTAGGCGTCTCAGTTGTTGCCGCTGTCGATTGGTGGGTCTGCTGCCTTCCCTATTCCTATATCTACTACTACGCGCCTCTGTCGGCTTCACAGTCGGCTTCGCAGCCTCTGTCAGCGTCTCTGTACGCGTCTCATTTGTTGTCGCCGTCGATTGGGGGGTCTGCTGCCTTCTGTATGCCTATATCTACCCCTACCTGCCTCAGTCGGCATCTCAGTCGGCGTCGCAGCCTCTGTCAGCGTCTCTGTATACGTCTCATTTGTTGCCGCTGTCGATTGAGGTGTCTGCTGCCTTCTCTATGCCTATATCTACCCCTCTCTGCCTCAGTCGGCGTCCTAGTCGGCGTCGCAGCATCTTTCAGCGTCGCAGCCTCTATCAGCGTCTCTGTAGGCGTCTCAGTCGCTGCCGCTGTCTATTGGTGGGTCTGCTGCCTTCTTTATGCCAATATCTATCCCTACGCGCCTCAGTCGGCATCTCAGTCGGCGTCGCAGCCTCTGTCAGCGTCTCTGTAGGCGTCTCATTTGTTGTCGCCGTCGATTGGGGGGTCTGCTGCCTTCTGTATGCCTATATCTACCCCTATCTGCCCCAGTCGGCAATTCAGTCGGCGTCGCTGCCTCAATCAGCGTCTCTGTAGGCGTCTCAGTCGCTGCCGCTGTCGATTGGTGGGTCTGCTGCCTTCTCTATGCCAATATCTACCCCTATCTGCCTCAGTCGGCATATCAGTCGGCGTCGCAGCCTCTATCAGCGTCTCTGTATGGGTCTCAGTTGTTGCCGCTCTCGATTGGGTTGTCTGCTGCCTTCTCTACGCGTATGACTAACCCCCTCTGCCTCAGTCGGCGTCGCAGCCTCTGTCAGCGTCTCTGTAGGCGTCTCAGTCGCTGCCGCTGTCGATTGGGGGTTCTGATGCCTTCTCTTTGCCTATATCTACCCCTATCTGCCTCAGTCGGCGGCTCAGTCGGCATCGCAGCCATTGTCAGAGTCTATGTAGGCGTCTCAGTCGCTGCCGCTGTCGATTGGGGGTCTGCTGCCTTCTCTATGTCAATATCTACCCGTATCTGCCTCAGCCGGCGTCAGAGGCTCTGTAGGCGTCTCAGTCGCTGCCGCTGTCGATTTGGGGGTCTGCTGCCTTCTCTATGCTTATATCTACACTTATCTGCCTCAGTCGGCATCTCAGTCGGCGTCGCAGCCTCTGTCAGCGTCTCTGTAGGCCTCTCAGTCGCTGCCGCTCTCGATTGGGGGTTCTGATGCCTTCTCTTTGCCTATATCTACCACTATCTGCCTCAGTCGGCGTCTCAGTCGGCATCGCAGCCATTGTCAGAGTCTATATAGGCGTCTCAGTCGCTGCCGCTGTCGATTGGGGGGTCTGCTGCCTTCTCTATGTCAATATCTACCCGTATCTGCCTCAGCCGGCGTCAGAGGCTCTGTAGGCGTCTCAGTCGCTGCCGCTGTCGATTTGGGGGTCTGCTGCCTTCTCTATGCTTATATCTACCCCTACCTGCCTCAGTCGGTATCTCAGTCGGCGTCGCAGCCCCTGTCAGCGTCTCTGTAGGCTTCTCATTTGTTGCCGCTATCGATTGAGGTGTCTGCTGCCTTCTCTATGCCTATGTCTACCCCTCTCTGCCTCAGTCGGCGTCTCAGTCGGCATCGCAGCCATTGTCAGAGTCTATATAGGCGTCTCAGTCGCTGCCGCTGTCGATTGGGGGGGTCTGCTGCATTCTCTATGTCAATATCTACCCGTATCTGCCTCAGTCGGCGTCTCAGCCTCTGTCAGAATCTCTGTAGGCGTCTGCTGCCATCTGTATGCCTATATCTACCCCTATCTGCCTCAGTCGGCATGTCAGTCGGCGTCGCAGCCTCTGCCAGCGTCTCTGTAGGCGTCTCAGTCGCTGCCGCTGTCGATTGGGGGTTCTGATGCCTTCTCTTTGCCTATATCTACCCCTATCTGCCTCAGTCGGCGTCTCAGTCGGCATCGCAGCCATTGTCAGAGTCTATATAGGCGTCTCAGTCGCTGCCTCTGTCGATTGGGGGGTCTGCTACATTCTCTATGTCAATATCTACCCGTACCTGATTCAGTCGGCGTCTCAGCCTCTGTCAGAATCTCTGTAGGCGTCTCAGTCGCTGCCGTTGTCGATTGGTGGGTCTGCTGCCTTCTCTATGCCAATATCTACCCCTAGCTGCCTCAGTCGGCATATCAATCGGCGTCGCAGCCTCTATCAGCGTCTCTGTAGGCGTCTCAGTTGTTGCCGCTGTCGATTGGTGGGTCTGCTGCCTTCTCTATTCCTATATCTACTACTACGCGCCTCAGTCGGCATCTCAGTCGGCGTCGCAGCCTCTGTCAGCATCTCTGAATGCGTCTCAGTCGCTGCCGCTGTCGATTGGGGGCTCTGATGCCTTCTCTTTGCCTATATCTACCCCTATCTGCCTCAGTCGGCGTCTCAGTCGGCATCGCCGCCATTTTCGGGGTCTATGTAGGCGTCTCAGTCGCTGCCGCTGTCGATTGGGGGGTCTGCTGCCTTCTCTATGTCAATATCTACCCGTATCTGCCTCAGTCGGCGTCTCAGCCTCTGTCAGAATCTCTGTAGGCGTCTCAGTCGCTGCCGCTGTCGATTGGGGGGTCTGCTGCCTTCTGTATGCCTATATCTACCCTTATCTGCCTCAGTTGGCATCTCAGTCAGCTTCGCAGCCCCTGTCAGCGTCTCTGTAGGCGTCTCAGTCGCTGCCGCTGTCAATTGGGGGGTTTGCTGCCTCCTCTATGCCTATGTCTACCCTTATCTGCTCCAGTCGGCGTCTCAGTCAGCGTCGCAGCCTCTGTCAGCCTCTCTGAATGCGTCTCAGTCGCTGCCGCTGTCGATTGGGGGGGTCTGCTGCCTTCTCTATGCCTATATCTACCCCTACCTGCCTCAGTCGGCATCTCAGTCGGCGTCGCAGCCTCTGTCAGCGTCGCTGTAGGCGTCTCATTTGTTGCCGCTGTCGATTGAGGTGTCTGCTGCCTTCTCTATGCCTATGTCTACCCCTCTCTGCCTCAGTCGGCGTCTCAGTCGGCGTCGCAGCATCTGTTAGCGTCGCTGCCTCTGGCAGCGTCTCTGTAGGCATCTCAGTCGCTGCCGCCGTCGATGGGGGGTCTGCTGCATTCTCTATGCCTATATCTACCCCTACGCGCCTCAGTCGGCGTCACAGTCGGCTTCGCAGCCTCTGTCAGCGTCTCTGTAGGCGTCTCAGTCGCTGCCGCTGTCGATTGGTGGGTCTGCTGCCTTCTCTATGCCTATATCTACCCCTACGCGCCTCAGTCGGCGTCACAGTCGGCTTCGCAGCCTCTGTCAGCGTGTCTGTAGGCGTCTCAGTCGCTGCCGCTGTCGATTGGAGGGTCTGCTGCCTTCTCAATGCCTATATCTACCCCTACGCGCCTCAGTCGGCGCCACAGTCGGCTTCGCAGCCTCTGTCAGCGTCTCTGTAGGCGTCTCAGTCGCTGCCGCTGTCGATTGGTGGGTCTGCTGCCTTCTCTATGCCTATATCTACCCCTACCTGCCTCAGTCGGCATCTCAGTCGGCGTCGCAGCCTCTGTCAGCGTCTCTGTAGGCGTCTCATTTGTTGCCGTTGTCGATTGAGGTGTCTGCTGCCTTCTCTATGCCTATATCTACCCCTCTCTGCCTCAGTCGGCGTCTTAGTCGGCGTCGCAGCATCTGTCAGCGTCGCAGCCTCTGTCAGCGTCTCTGTAGGCGCCTCAGTCGCTGCCACCGTCGATTAAGGTGTCTGCTGCCTTCTGTATGCCTATATCTACCCCTATCTGCCTCAGTCGCAACTCAGTCGGCGTCGCTGCCTCTATCAGCGTCTCTGTAGGCGTCTCAGTTGTTGCCGCTGTCGATTGGTGGGTCTGCTGCCTTCCCTATTCCTATATCTACTACTACGCGCCTCTGTCGGCGTCACAGTCGGCTTCGCAGCCTCTGTCAGCGTCTCTGTAGGCGTTTCAGTCGCTGCCGCTGTCGATTGGGGGGTCTGCTGCCTTCTCTATGCCTATATCTACCCTTCTCTGCTTCAGTCGGCGTCTCAGTCGGCGTCGCAGCCTCTGCCAGCGTCTCTGAATGTGTCTCAGTCGCTGCCGCTGTCGATTGTGGGTTCTAATGCCTTCTCTATGTCAATATCTACCCGTATCTGCCTCAGTCGGCGTCTCAGCCTCTGTCAGAATCTCTGTAGGCGTCTCAGTCGCTGCCGCTGTCGATTGGGGGGTCTGCTGCCTCCTGTATGCCTATATCTACCCTTATCTGCCTCAGTCGGCATCTCAGTCAGCTTCGCAGCCCCTGTCAGCGTCTCTGTAGGCGTCTCATTTGTTGTCGCCGTCGATTGGGGGGTCTGCTGCCTTCTGTATGCCTATATCTACCCCTATCTGCCCCAGTCGGCAAGTCAGTCGGCGTCGCTGCCTCTATCAGCGTCTCTGTAGGCGTCTCAGTCGCTGCCGCTGTCGATTGGTGGGTCTGCTGCCTTCTCTATGCCAATATCTACCCCTATCTTCCTCAGTCGGCATATCAGTCGGCGTCGCAGCCTCTATCAGCGTCTCTGTATGGGTCTCAGTTGTTGCCGCTCTCGATTGGGTTGTCTGCTGCCTTCTCTACGCGTATGACTAACCCCCTCTGCCTCAGTCGGCGTCGCAACCTCTGTCAGCGTCTCTTTAGGCGTCTCAGTCGCTGCCGCTGTCGATTGGGGGTTCTGATGCCTTCTCTTTGCCTATATCTACCCCTATCTGCCTCAGTCGGCGGCTCAGTCGGCATCGCAGCCATTGTCAGAGTCTATGTAGGCGTCTCAGTCGCTGCCGCTGTCGATTGGGGGTCTGCTGCCTTCTCTATGTCAATATCTACCCGTATCTGCCTCAGCCGGCGTCAGAGGCTCTGTAGGCGTCTCAGTCGCTGCCGCTGTCGATTTGGGGGTCTGCTGCCTTCTCTATGCCTATATCTACCCTTATCTGCCTCAGTCGGCATCTCAGTCGGCGTCGCAGCCTCTGTCAGCGTCTCTGTAGGCCTCTCAGTCGCTGCCGCTCTCGATTGGGGGTTCTGATGCCTTCTCTTTGCCTCTATCTACCACTATCTGCCTCAGTCGGCGTCTCAGTCGGCATCGCAGCCATTGTCAGAGTCTATATAGGCGTCTCAGTCGCTGCCGCTGTCGATTGGGGGGTCTGCTGCCTTCTCTATGTCAATATCTACCCGTATCTGCCTCAGCCGGCGTCAGAGGCTCTGTAGGCGTCTCAGTCGCTGCCGCTGTCGATTTGGGGGTCTGCTGCCTTCTCTATGCTTATATCTACCCCTACCTGCCTCAGTCGGCATCTCAGTCGGCGTCGCAGCAGCTGTCAGCGTCTCTGTAGGCTTCTCATTTGTTGCCGCTATCGATTGAGGTGTCTGCTGCCTTCTCTATGCCTATGTCTACCCCTCTCTGCCTCAGTCGGCGTCTGAGTCGGCGTCGCAGCATCTGTCTGCGTCGCAGCCTCTGTCAGCGTCTCTGTAGGCGTCTCAGTCGCTGCCGCCTTCGATGGGGGGGTCTGCTGCTTTCTCTATGTCAATATCTACCCGTATCTGCCTCAGTCGGCGTCTCAGCCTCTGTCAGAATCTCTGTAGGCGTCTGCTGCCATCTGTAGGCCTATATCTACCCCTATCTGCCTCTGTCGGCATCTCAGTCAGCGTCGCAGCCTCTGTCAGCGTCTCTGTAGGCGTCTCAGTCGCTGCCGCTGTCGATTGGGGGTTCTGATGCCTTCTCTTTGCCTATATCTACCCCTATCTGCCTCAGTCGGCGTCTCAGTCGGCATCGCAGACATTGTCAGAGTCTATGTAGGCGTCTCAGTCGCTGCCGCTGTCGATTGGGGGGTCTGCTACATTCTCTATGTCAATATCTACCCGTATCTGATTCAGTCGGCGTCTCAGCCTCTGTCAGAATCTCTGTAGGCGTCTCAGTCGCTGCCGCTGTTGATTGGGGGGTCTGCTGCCTTCTGTATGCCTATATCTACCCCTATCTGCCTCAGTCGACAACTCAGTCGGCGTCGCTGCCTCTATCAGCGTCTCTGTAGGCGTCTCAATTGTTGCCGCTGTCGATTGGTGGGTCTGCTGCCTTCTGTATTCCTATATCTACTACTATGCGCCTCAGTCGGCGTCACAGTCGGCTTCGCAGCCTCTGTCAGCCTCTCTGAATGCGTCTCAGTCGCTGCCGCTGTCGATTGGGGGGTCTGCTGCCTTCTGTATGCCTATATCTACCCTTATCTGCCTCAGTCGGCATCTCAGTCAGCTTCGCAGCCCCTGTCAGCGTGTCTGTAGGCGTCTCAGTCGCTGCCGCTGTCAATTGGGGGGTTTGCTGCCTCCTCTATGCCTATGTCTACCCTTATCTGCTCCAGTCGGCGTCTCAGTCAGCGTCGCAGCCTCTGTCAGCCTCTCTGAATGCGTCTCAGTCGCTGCCGCTGTCGATTGGGGGGTCTGCTGCCTTCTCTATGCCTATATCTACCCCTACCTGCCTCAGTCGGCATCTCAGTCGGCGTCGCAGCCTCTGTCAGCGTTGCTGTAGGCGTCTCATTTGTTGCCGCTGTCGATTGAGGTGTCTGCTGCCTTCTCCATGCCTATGTCTACCCCTCTCTGCCTCAGTCGGCGTCTCAGTCGGCGTCGCAGCATCTGTTAGCGTCGCTGCCTCTGGCAGCGTCTCTGTAGACATCTCAGTCGCTGCCGCCGTCGATGGGGGGTCTGCTGCATTCTCTATGCCTATATCTACCCCTACGCGCCTCAGTCGGCGTCACAGTCGGCTTCGCAGCCTCTGTCAGCGTCTCTGTAGGCGTCTCAGTCGCTGCCGCTGTCGATTGGTGGGTCTGCTGCCTTCTCTATGCCTATATCTACCCCTACGCGCCTCAGTCGGCGTCACAGTCGGCTTCGCAGCCTCTGTCAGCGTGTCTGTAGGCGTCTCAGTCGCTGCCGCTGTCGATTGGTGGGTCTGCTGCCTTCTCAATGCCTATATCTACCCCTACGCGCCTCAGTCGGCGCCACAGTCGGCTTCGCAGCCTCTGTCAGCGTCTCTGTAGGCGTCTCAGTCGCTGCCGCTGTCGATTGGTGGGTCTGCTGCCTTCTCTATGCCTATATCTACCCCTACCTGCCTCAGTCGGCATCTCAGTCGGCGTCGCAGCCTCTGTCAGCGTCTCTGTAGGCGTCTCATTTGTTGCCGCTGTCGATTGAGGTGTCTGCTGCCTTCTCTATGCCTATATCTACCCCTCTCTGCCTCAGTCGGCGTCTCAGTCGGCGTCGCAGCATCTGTCAGCGTCGCAGCCTCTGTCAGCGTCTCTGTAGGCGTCTCAGTCGCTGCCACCGTCGATTAAGGTGTCTGCTGCCTTCTGTATGCCTATATCTACCCCTATCTGCCTCAGTCGGCAACTCAGTCGGCGTCGCTGCCTCTATCAGCGTCTCTGTAGGCGTCTCAGTTGTTGCCGCTGTCGATTGGTGGGTCTGCTGCCTTCTCTATTCCTATATCTACTACTACGCGCCTCTGTCGGCGTCACAGTCGGCTTCGCAGCCTCTGTCAGCGTCTCTGTAGGCGTTTCAGTCGCTGCCGCTGTCGATTGGGGGGTCTGCTGCCTTCTCTATGCCTATATCTACCCTTCTCTGCCTCAGTCGGCGTCTCAGTCGGCGTCGCAGCCTCTGCCAGCGTCTCTGAATGTGTCTCAGTCGCTGCCGCTGTCGATTGTGGGTTCTGATGCCTTCTCTATGTCAATATCTACCCGTATCTGCCTCAGTCGGCGTCTCAGCCTCTGTCAGAATCTCTGTAGGCGTCTCAGTCGCTGCCGCTGTCGATTGGGGGGTCTGCTGCCTTCTGTATGCCTATATCTACCCTTATCTGCCTCAGTCGGCATCTCAGTCAGCTTCGCAGCCCCTGTCAGCGTCTCTGTAGGCGTCTCATTTGTTGTCGCCGTCGATTGGGGGGTCTGCTGCCTTCTGTATGCCTATATCTACCCCTATCTGCCCCAGTCGGCAAGTCAGTCGGCGTCGCTGCCTCTATCAGCGTCTCTGTAGGCGTCTCAGTCGCTGCCGCTGTCGATTGGTGGGTCTGCTGCCTTCTCTATGCCAATATCTACCCCTATCTGCTTCAGTCGGCATATCAGTCGGCGTCGCAGCCTCTATCAGCGTCTCTGTATGGGTCTCAGTTGTTGCCGCTCTCGATTGGGTTGTCTGCTGCCTTCTCTACGCGTATGACTAACCCCCTCTGCCTCAGTCGGCGTCGCAACCTCTGTCAGCGTCTCTTTAGGCGTCTCAGTCGCTGCCGCTGTCGATTGGGGGTTCTGATGCCTTCTCTTTGCCTATATCTACCCCTATCTGCCTCAGTCGGCGGCTCAGTCGGCATCGCAGCCATTGTCAGAGTCTATGTAGGCGTCTCAGTCGCTGCCGCTGTCGATTGGGGGTCTGCTGCCTTCTCTATGTCAATATCTACCCGTATCTGCCTCAGCCGGCGTCAGAGGCTCTGTAGGCGTCTCAGTCGCTGCCGCTGTCGATTTGGGGGTCTGCTGCCTTCTCTATGCCTATATCTACCCTTATCTGCCTCAGTCGGCATCTCAGTCGGCGTCGCAGCCTCTGTCAGCATCTCTGTAGGCCTCTCAGTCGCTGCCGCTCTCGATTGGGGGTTCTGATGCCTTCTCTTTGCCTATATCTACCACTATCTGCCTCAGTCGGCGTCTCAGTCGGCATCGCAGCCATTGTCAGAGTCTATATAGGCGTCTCAGTCGCTGCCTCTGTCGATTGGGGGGTCTGCTGCCTTCTCTATGTCAATATCTACCCGTATCTGCCTCAGCCGGCGTCAGAGGCTCTGTAGGCGTCTCAGTCGCTGCCGCTGTCGATTTGGGGGTCTGCTGCCTTCTCTATGCTTATATCTACCCCTACCTGCCTCAGTCGGCATCTCAGTCGGCGTCGCAGCAGCTGTCAGCGTCTCTGTAGGCTTCTCATTTGTTGCCGCTATCGATTGAGGTGTCTGCTGCCTTCTCTATGCCTATGTCTACCCCTCTCTGCCTCAGTCGGCGTCTGAGTCGGCGTCGCAGCATCTGTCTGCGTCGCAGCCTCTGTCAGCGTCTCTGTAGGCGTCTCAGTCGCTGCCGCCTTCGATGGGGGGGTCTGCTGCTTTCTCTATGTCAATATCTACCCGTATCTGCCTCAGTCGGCGTCTCAGCCTCTGTCAGAATCTCTGTAGGCGTCTGCTGCCATCTGTAGGCCTATATCTACCCCTATCTGCCTCAGTCGGCATCTCAGTCAGCGTCGCAGCCTCTGTCAGCGTCTCTGTAGGCGTCTCAGTCGCTGCCGCTGTCGATTGGGGGTTCTGATGCCTTCTCTTTGCCTATATCTACCCCTATCTGCCTCAGTCGGCGTCTCAGTCGGCATCGCAGACATTGTCAGAGTCTATGTAGGCGTCTCAGTCGCTGCCGCTGTCGATTGGGGGGTCTGCTACATTCTCTATGTCAATATCTACCCGTATCTGATTCAGTCGGCGTCTCAGCCTCTGTCAGAATCTCTGTAGGCGTCTCAGTCGCTGCCGCTGTTGATTGGGGGGTCTGCTGCCTTCTGTATGCCTATATCTACCCCTATCTGCCTCAGTCGACAACTCAGTCGGCGAAGCTGCCTCTATCAGCGTCTCTGTAGGCGTCTCAATTGTTGCCGCTGTCGATTGGTGGGTCTGCTGCCTTCTGTATTCCTATATCTACTACTATGCGCCTCAGTCGGCGTCACAGTCGGCTTCGCAGCCTCTGTCAGCCTCTCTGTAGGCGTCTCAGTCGCTGCCGTTGTCGATTGGTGGGTCTGCTGCCTTCTCTATGCCAATATCTACCCCTAGCTGCCTCAGTCGGCATATCAATCGGCGTCGCAGCCTCTATCAGCGTCTCTGTAGGCGTCTCAGTTGTTGCCGCTGTCGATTGGTGGGTCTGCTGCCTTCTCTATTCCTATATCTACTACTACGCGCCTCAGTCGGCATCTCAGTCGGCGTCGCAGCCTCTGTCAGCATCTCTGAATGCGTCTCAGTCGCTGCCGCTGTCGATTGGGGGTTCTGATGCCTTCTCTTTGCCTATATCTACCCCTATCTGCCTCAGTCGGCGTCTCAGTCGGCATCGCCGCCATTTTCGGGGTCTATGTAGGCGTCTCAGTCGCTGCCGCTGTCGATTGGGGGGTCTGCTGCCTTCTCTATGTCAATATCTACCCGTATCTGCCTCAGTCGGCGTCTCAGCCTCTGTCAGAATCTCTGTAGGCGTCTCAGTCGCTGCCGCTGTCGATTGGGGGGTCTGCTGCCTTCTGTATGCCTATATCTACCCTTATCTGCCTCAGTCGGCATCTCAGTCAGCTTCGCAGCCCCTGTCAGCGTCTCTGTAGGCGTCTCAGTCGCTGCCGCTGTCGATTGGGGGGTTTGCTGCCTCCTCTATGCCTATGTCTACCCTTATCTGCCCCAGTCGGCGTCTCAGTCAGCGTCGCAGCCTCTGTCAGCCTCTCTGAATGCGTCTCAGTCGCTGCCGCTGTCGATTGGGGGGTCTGCTGCCTTCTCTATGCCTATATCTACCCCTACCTGCCTCAGTCGGCATCTCAGTCTGCGTCGCAGCCTCTGTCAGCGTTGCTGTAGGCGTCTCATTTGTTGCCGCTGTCGATTGAGGTGTCTGCTGCCTTCTCCATGCCTATGTCTACCCCTCTCTGCCTCAGTCGGCGTCTCAGTCGGCGTCGCAGCATCTGTTAGCGTCGCTGCCTCTGGCAGCGTCTCTGTAGACATCTCAGTCGCTGCCGCCGTCGATGGGGGGTCTGCTGCATTCTCTATGCCTATATCTACCCCTACGCGCCTCAGTCGGCGTCACAGTCGGCTTCGCAGCCTCTGTCAGCGTCTCTGTAGGCGTCTCAGTCGCTGCCGCTGTCGATTGGTGGGTCTGCTGCCTTCTCTATGCCTATATCTACCCCTACGCGCCTCAGTCGGCGTCGCAGTCGGCTTCGCAGCCTCTGTCAGCGTGTCTGTAGGCGTCTCAGTCGCTGCCGCTGTCGATTGGAGGGTCTGCTGCCTTCTCAATGCCTATATCTACCCCTACGCGCCTCAGTCGGCGTCAGAGTCGGCTTCGCAGCCTCTGTCAGCGTCTCTGTAGGCGTCTCAGTCGCTGCCGCTGTCGATTGGTGGGTCTGCTGCCTTCTCTATGCCTATATCTACCCCTACCTGCCTCAGTCGGCATCTCAGTCGGCGTCGCAGCCTCTGTCAGCGTCTCTGTAGGCGTCTCATTTGTTGCCGCTGTCGATTGAGGTGTCTGCTGCCTTCTCTATGCCTATATCTACCCCTATCTGCCTCAGTCGGCGTCTCAGTCGGCGTCGCAGCCTCTGTCAGCGTCGCAGCCTCTGTCAGCGTCTCTGTAGGCGTCTCAGTCGCTGCCACCGTCGATTAAGGTGTCTGCTGCCTTCTGTATGCCTATATCTACCCCTATCTGCCTCAGTCGGCAACTCAGTCGGCGTCGCTGCCTCTATCAGCGTCTCTGTAGGCGTCTCAGTTGTTGCCGCTGTCGATTGGTGGGTCTGCTGCCTTCTCTATTCCTATATCTACTACTACGCGCCTCTGTCGGCGTCACAGTCGGCTTCGCAGCCTCTGTCAGCGTCTCTGTAGGCGTTTCAGTCGCTGCCGCTGTCGATTGGGGGGTCTGCTGCCTTCTCTATGCCTATATCTACCCTTCTCTGCCTCAGTCGGCGTCTCAGTCGGCGTCGCAGCCTCTGCCAGCGTCTCTGAATGTGTCTCAGTCGCTGCCGCTGTCGATTGTGGGTTCTGATGCCTTCTCTATGTCAATATCTACCCGTATCTGCCTCAGTCGGCGTCTCAGCCTCTGTCAGAATCTCTGTAGGCGTCTCAGTCGCTGCCGCTGTCGATTGGGGGGTCTGCTGCCTTCTGTATGCCTATATCTACCCTTATCTGCGTCAGTCGGCATCTCAGTCAGCTTCGCAGCCCCTGTCAGCGTCTCTGTAGGCGTCTCATTTGTTGTCGCCGTCGATTGGGGGGTCTGCTGCCTTCTGTATGCCTATATCTACCCCTATCTGCCCCAGTCGGCAAGTCAGTCGGCGTCGCTGCCTCTATCAGCGTCTCTGTAGGCGTCTCAGTCGCTGCCGCTGTCGATTGGTGGGTCTGCTGCCTTCTCTATGCCAATATCTACCCCTATCTGCCTCAGTCGGCATATCAGTCGGCGTCGCAGCCTCTATCAGCGTCTCTGTATGGGTCTCAGTTGTTGCCGCTCTCGATTGGGTTGTCTGCTGCCTTCTCTACGCGTATGACTAACCCCCTCTGCCTCAGTCGGCGTCGCAACCTCTGTCAGCGTCTCTTTAGGCGTCTCAGTCGCTGCCGCTGTCGATTGGGGGTTCTGATGCCTTCTCTTTGCCTATATCTACCCCTATCTGCCTCAGTCGGCGTCTCAGTCGGCATCGCAGCCATTGTCAGAGTCTATGTAGGCGTCTCAGTCGCTGCCGCTGTCGATTGGGGGTCTGCTGCCTTCTCTATGTCAATATCTACCCGTATCTGCCTCAGCCGGCGTCAGAGGCTCTGTAGGCGTCTCAGTCGCTGCCGCTGTCGATTTGGGGGTCTGCTGCCTTCTCTATGCCTATATCTACCCTTATCTGCCTCAGTCGGCATCTCAGTCGGCGTCGCAGCCTCTGTCAGCGTCTCTGTAGGCGTCTCAGTCGCTGCCGCTCTCGATTGGGGGTTCTGATGCCTTCTCTTTGCCTATATCTACCACTATCTGCCTCAGTCGGCGTCTCAGTCGGCATCGCAGCCATTGTCAGAGTCTATATAGGCGTCTCAGTCGCTGCCGCTGTCGATTGGGGGGTCTGCTGCCTTCTCTATGTCAATATCTACCCGTATCTGCCTCAGCCGGCGTCAGAGGCTCTGTAGGCGTCTCAGTCGCTGCCGCTGTCGATTTGGGGGTCTGCTGCCTTCTCTATGCTTATATCTACCCCTACCTGCCTCAGTCGGCATCTCAGTCGGCGTCGCAGCCCCTGTCTGCGTCTCTGTAGGCTTCTCATTTGTTGCCGCTATCGATTGAGGTGTCTGCTGCCTTCTCTATGCCTATGTCTACCCCTCTCTGCCTCAGTCGGCGTCTGAGTCGGCGTCGCAGCATCTGTCTGCGTCGCAGCCTCTGTCAGCGTCTCTGTAGGCGTCTCAGGCGCTGCCGCCGTCGATGGGGGGGTCTGCTGCTTTCTCTATGTCAATATCTACCCGTATCTGCCTCAGTCGGCGTCTCAGCCTCTGTCAGAATCTCTGTAGGCGTCTGCTGCCATCTGTAGGCCTATATCTACCCCTATCTGCCTCAGTCGGCATCTCAGACAGCGTCGCAGCCTCTGTCAGCGTCTCTGTAGGCGTCTCAGTCGCTGCCGCTGTCGATTGGGGGTTCTGATGCCTTCTCTTTGCCTATATCTACCCCTATCTGCCTCAGTCGGCGTCTCAGTCGGCATCGCAGCCATTGTCAGAGTCTATGTAGGCGTCTCAGTCGCTGCCGCTGTCGATTGGGGGGTCTGCTACATTCTCTATGTCAATATCTACCCGTATCTGATTCAGTCGGCGTCTCAGCCTCTGTCAGAATCTCTGTAGGCGTCTCAGTCGCTGCCGCTGTTGATTGGGGGGTCTGCTGCCTTCTGTATGCCTATATCTACCCCTATCTGCCTCAGTCGACAACTCAGTCGGCGTCGCTGCCTCTATCAGCGTCTCTGTAGGCGTCTCAATTGTTGCCGCTGTCGATTGGTGGGTCTGCTGCCTTCTGTATTCCTATATCTACTACTATGCGCCTCAGTCGGCGTCACAGTCGGCTTCGCAGCCTCTGTCAGCCTCTCTGTAGGCGTCTCAGTCGCTGCCGTTGTCGATTGGTGGGTCTGCTGCCTTCTCTATGCCAATATCTACCCCTAGCTGCCTCAGTCGGCATATCAATCGGCGTCGCAGCCTCTATCAGCGTCTCTGTAGGCGTCTCAGTTGTTGCCGCTGTCGATTGGTGGGTCTGCTGCCTTCTCTATTCCTATATCTACTACTACGCGCCTCAGTCGGCATCTCAGTCGGCGTCGCAGCCTCTGTCAGCATCTCTGAATGCGTCTCAGTCGCTGCCGCTGTCGATTGGGGGTTCTGATGCCTTCTCTTTGCCTATATCTACCCCTATCTGCCTCAGTCGGCGTCTCAGTCGGCATCGCAGCCAATTTCGGCGTCTATGTAGGCGTCTCAGTCGCTGCCGCTGTCGATTGGGGGGTCTGCTGCCTTCTCTATGTCAATATCTACCCGTATCTGCCTCAGTCGGCGTCTCAGCCTCTGTCAGAATCTCTGTAGGCGTCTCAGTCGCTGCCGCTGTCGATTGGGGGGTCTGCTGCCTTCTGTATGCCTATATCTACCCTTATCTGCCTCAGTCGGCATCTCAGTCAGCTTCGCAGCCCCTGTCAGCGTCTCTGTAGGCGTCTCAGTCGCTGCCGCTGTCGATTGGGGGGTTTGCTGCCTCCTCTATGCCTATGTCTACCCTTATCTGCCCCAGTCGGCGTCTCAGTCAGCGTCGCAGCCTCTGTCAGCCTCTCTGAATGCGTCTCAGTCGCTGCCGCTGTCGATTGGGGGGTCTGCTGCCTTCTCTATGCCTATATCTACCCCTACCTGCCTCAGTCGGCATCTCAGTCGGCGTCGCAGCCTCTGTCAGCGTCGCTGTAGGCGTCTCATTTGTTGCCGCTGTCGATTGAGGTGTCTGCTGCCTTCTCTATGCCTATGTCTACCCCTCTCTGCCTCAGTCGGCGTCTCAGTCGGCGTCGCAGCATCTGTTAGCGTCGCTGCCTCTGGCAGCGTCTCTGTAGACATCTCAGTCGCTGCCGCCGTCGATGGGGGGTCTGCTGCATTCTCTATGCCTATATCTACCCCTACGCGCCTCAGTCGGCGTCACAGTCGGCTTCGCAGCCTCTGTCAGCGTCTCTGTAGGCGTCTCAATCGCTGCCGCTGTCGATTGGTGGGTCTGCTGCCTTCTCTATGCCTATATCTACCCCTACCTGCCTCAGTCGGCATCTCAGTCGGCGTCGCAGCCTCTGTCAGCGTCTCTGTAGGCGTCTCATTTGTTGCCGCTGTCGATTGAGGTGTCTGCTGCCTTCTCTATGCCTATATCTACCCCTCTCTGCCTCAGTCGGCGTCCTAGTCGGCGTCGCAGCATCTGTCAGCGTCGCAGCCTCTGTCAGCGTCTCTGTAGGCGCCTCAGTCGCTGCCACCGTCGATTAAGGTGTCTGCTGCCTTCTGTATGCCTATATCTACCCCTATCTGCCTCAGTTGGCAACTCAGTCGGCGTCGCTGCCTCTATCAGCGTCTCTGTAGGCGTCTCAGTTGTTGCCGCTGTCGATTGGTGGGTCTGCTGCCTTCCCTATTCCTATATCTACTACTACGCGCCTCTGTCGGCTTCACAGTCGGCTTCGCAGCCTCTGTCAGCGTCTCTGTAGGCGTTTCAGTCGCTGCCGCTGTCGATTGGGGGGTCTGCTGCCTTCTCTATGCCTATATCTACCCTTCTCTGCCTCAGTCGGCGTCTCAGTCGGCGTCGCAGCCTCTGCCAGCGTCTCTGAATGTGTCTCAGTCGCTGCCGCTGTCGATTGGGGGTTCTGATGCCTTCTCTATGTCAATATCTACTCGTATCTGCCTCAGTCGGCGTCTGAGCCTCTGTCAGAATCTCTGTAGGCGTCTCAGTCGCTGCCGCTGTCGATTGGGGGGTCTGCTGCCTTCTGTATGCCTATATCTACCCTTATCTGCCTCAGTCGGCATCTCAGTCAGCTTCGCAGCCCCTGTCAGCGTCTCTGTAGGCGTCTCATTTGTTGTCGCCGTCGATTGGGGGGTCTGCTGCCTTCTGTATGCCTATATCTACCCCTATCTGCCCCAGTCGGCAAGTCAGTCGGCGTCGCTGCCTCTATCAGCGTCTCTGTAGGCGTCTCAGTCGCTGCCGCTGTCGATTGGTGGGTCTGCTGCCTTCTCTATGCCAATATCTACCCCTATCTGCCTCAGTCGGCATATCAGTCGGCGTCGCAGCCTCTATCAGCGTCTCTGTATGGGTCTCAGTTGTTGCCGCTCTCGATTGGGTTGTCTGCTGCCTTCTCTACGCGTATGACTAACCCCCTCTGCCTCAGTCGGCGTCGCAACCTCTGTCAGCGTCTCTGTAGGCGTCTCAGTCGCTGCCGCTGTCGATTGGGGGTTCTGATGCCTTCTCTTTGCCTATATCTACCCCTATCTGCCTCAGTCGGCGTCTCAGTCGGCATCGCAGCCATTGTCAGAGTCTATGTAGGCGTCTCAGTCGCTGCCGCTGTCGATTGGGGGTCTGCTGCCTTCTCTATGTCAATATCTACCCGTATCTGCCTCAGCCGGCGTCAGAGGCTCTGTAGGCGTCTCAGTCGCTGCCGCTGTCGATTTGGGGGTCTGCTGCCTTCTCTATGCCTATATCTACCCTTATCTGCCTCAGTCGGCATCTCAGTCGGCGTCGCAGCCTCTGTCAGCGTCTCTGTAGGCCTCTCAGTCGCTGCCGCTCTCGATTGGGGGTTCTGATGCCTTCTCTTTGCCTATATCTACCACTATCTGCCTCAGTCGGCGTCTCAGTCGGCATCGCAGCCATTGTCAGAGTCTATATAGGCGTCTCAGTCGCTGCCGCTGTCGATTGGGGGGTCTGCTGCCTTCTCTATGTCAATATCTACCCGTATCTGCCTCAGCCGGCGTCAGAGGCTCTGTAGGCGTCTCAGTCGCTGCCGCTGTCGATTTGGGGGTCTGCTGCCTTCTCTATGCTTATATCTACCCCTACCTGCCTCAGTCGGCATCTCAGTCGGCGTCGCAGCCTCTGTCAGCGTCTCTGTAGGCTTCTCATTTGTTGCCGCTATCGATTGAGGTGTCTGCTGCCTTCTCTATGCCTATGTCTACCCCTCTCTGCCTCAGTCGGCGTCTGAGTCGGCGTCGCAGCATCTGTCTGCGTCGCAGCCTCTGTCAGCGTCTCTGTAGGCGTCTCAGTCGCTGCCGCCGTCGATGGGGGGGTCTGCTGCTTTCTCTATGTCAATATCTACCCGTATCTGCCTCAGTCGGCGTCTCAGCCTCTGTCAGAATCTCTGTAGGCGTCTGCTGCCATCTGTAGGCCTATATCTACCCCTATCTGCCTCAGTCGGCATCTCAGTCAGCGTCGCAGCCTCTGTCAGCGTCTCTGTAGGCGTCTCAGTCGCTGCCGCTGTCGATTGGGGGTTCTGATGCCTTCTCTTTGCCTATATCTTCCCCTATCTGCCTCAGTCGGCGTCTCAGTCGGCATCGCAGCCATTGTCAGAGTCTATGTAGGCGTCTCAGTCGCTGCCGCTGTCGATTGGGGGGTCTGCTACATTCTCTATGTCAATATCTACCCGTATCTGATTCAGTCGGCGTCTCAGCCTCTGTCAGAAGCTCTGTAGGCGTCTCAGTCGCTGCCGCTGTTGATTGGGGGGTCTGCTGCCTTCTGTATGCCTATATCTACCCCTATCTGCCTCAGTCGACAACTCAGTCGGCGTCGCTGCCTCTATCAGCGTCTCTGTAGGCGTCTCAATTGTTGCCGCTGTCGATTGGTGGGTCTGCTGCCTTCTGTATTCCTATATCTACTACTATGCGCCTCAGTCGGCGTCACAGTCGGCTTCGCAGCCTCTGTCAGCCTCTCTGTAGGCGTCTCAGTCGCTGCCGTTGTCGATTGGTGGGTCTGCTGCCTTCTCTATGCCAATATCTACCCCTAGCTGCCTCAGTCGGCATATCAATCGGCGTCGCAGCCTCTATCAGCGTCTCTGTAGGCGTCTCAGTTGTTGCCGCTGTCGATTGGTGGGTCTGCTGCCTTCTCTATTCCTATATCTACTACTACGCGCCTCAGTCGGCATCTCAGTCGGCGTCGCAGCCTCTGTCAGCATCTCTGAATGCGTCTCAGTCGCTGCCGCTGTCGATTGGGGGCTCTGATGCCTTCTCTTTGCCTATATCTACCCCTATCTGCCTCAGTCGGCGTCTCAGTCGGCATCGCCGCCATTTTCGGGGTCTATGTAGGCGTCTCAGTCGCTGCCGCTGTCGATTGGGGGGTCTTCTGCCTTCTCTATGTCAATATCTACTCGTATCTGCCTCAGTCGGCGTCTCAGCCTCTGTCAGAATCTCTGTAGGCGTCTCAGTCGCTGCCGCTGTCGATTGGGGGGTCTGCTGCATTCTGTATGCCTATATCTACTCTTATCTGCCTCAGTCGGCATCTCAGTCAGCTTCGCAGCCCCTGTCAGCGTCTCTGTAGGCGTCTCAGTCACTGCCGCTGTCAATTGGGGGGTTTGCTGCCTCCTCTATGCCTATGTCTACCCTTATCTGCTCCAGTCGGCGTCTCAGTCAGCGTCGCAGCCTCTGTCAGCCTCTCTGAATGCGTCTCAGTCGCTGCCGCTGTCGATTGGGGGGGTCTGCTGCCTTCTCTATGCCTATATCTACCCCTACCTGCCTCAGTCGGCATCTCAGTCGGCGTCGCAGCCTCTGTCAGCGTTGCTGTAGGCGTCTCATTTGTTGCCGCTGTCGATTGAGGTGTCTGCTGCCTTCTCCATGCCTATGTCTACCCCTCTCTGCCTCAGTCGGCGTCTCAGTCGGCGTCGCAGCATCTGTTAGCGTCGCTGCCTCTGCCAGCGTCTCTGTAGACATCTCAGTCGCTGCCGCCGTCGATGGGGGGTCTGCTGCATTCTCTATGCCTATATCTACCCCTACGCGCCTCAGTCGGCGTCACAGTCGGCTTCGCAGCCTCTGTCAGCGTATCTGTAGGCGTCTCAGTCGCTGCCGCTGTCGATTGGTGGGTCTGCTGCCTTCTCTATGCCTATATCTACCCCTACGCGCCTCAGTCGGCGTCGCAGTCGGCTTCGCAGCCTCTGTCAGCGTGTCTGTAGGCGTTTCAGTCGCTGCCGCTGTCGATTGGAGGGTCTGCTGCCTTCTCAATGCCTATATCTACCCCTCCGCGCCTCAGTCGGCGCCACAGTCGGCTTCGCAGCCTCTGTCAGCGTCTCTGTAGGCGTCTCAGTCGCTGCCGCTGTCGATTGGTGGGTCTGCTGCCTTCTCTATGCCTATATCTACCCCTACCTGCCTCAGTCGGCATCTCAGTCGGCGTCGCAGCCTCTGTCAGCGTCTCTGTAGGCGTCTCATTTGTTGCCGCTGTCGATTGAGGTGTCTGCTGCCTTCTCTATGCCTATATCTACCCCTCTCTGCCTCAGTCGGCGTCTTAGTCGGCGTCGCAGCATCTGTCAGCGTCGCAGCCTCTGTCAGCGTCTCTGTAGGCGCCTCAGTCGCTGCCACCGTCGATTAAGGTGTCTGCTGCCTTCTGTATGCCTATATCTACCCCTATCTGCCTCAGTCGCAACTCAGTCGGCGTCGCTGCCTCTATCAGCGTCTCTGTAGGCGTCTCAGTTGTTGCCGCTGTCGATTGGTGGGTCTGCTGCCTTCCCTATTCCTATATCTACTACTACGCGCCTCTGTCGGCGTCACAGTCGGCTTCGCAGCCTCTGTCAGCGTCTCTGTAGGCGTTTCAGTCGCTGCCGCTGTCGATTGGGGGGTCTGCTGCCTTCTCTATGCCTATATCTACCCTTCTCTGCCTCAGTCGGCGTCTCAGTCGGCGTCGCAGCTTCTGCCAGCGTCTCTGAATGTGTCTCAGTCGCTGCCGCTGTCGATTGTGGGTTCTGATGCCTTCTCTATGTCAATATCTACCCGTATCTGCCTCAGTCGGCGTCTCAGCCTCTGTCAGAATCTCTGTAGGCGTCTCAGTCGCTGCCGCTGTCGATTGGGGGGTCTGCTGCCTTCTGTATGCCTATATCTACCCTTATCTGCCTCAGTCGGCATCTCAGTCAGCTTCGCAGCCCCTGTCAGCGTCTCTGTAGGCGTCTCATTTGTTGTCGCCGTCGATTGGGGGGTCTGCTGCCTTCTGTATGCCTATATCTACCCCTATCTGCCCCAGTCGGCAAGTCAGTCGGCGTCGCTGCCTCTATCAGCGTCTCTGTAGGCGTCTCAGTCGCTGCCGCTGTCGATTGGTGGGTCTGCTGCCTTCTCTATGCCAATATCTACCCCTATCTGCCTCAGTCGGCATATCAGTCGGCGTCGCAGCCTCTATCAGCGTCTCTGTATGGGTCTCAGTTGTTGCCGCTCTCGATTGGGTTGTCTGCTGCCTTCTCTACGCGTATGACTAACCCCCTCTGCCTCAGTCGGCGTCGTAACCTCTGTCAGCGTCTCTTTAGGCGTCTCAGTCGCTGCCGCTGTCGATTGGGGGTTCTGATGCCTTCTCTTTGCCTATATCTACCCCTATCTGCCTCAGTCGGCGGCTCAGTCGGCATCGCAGCCATTGTCAGAGTCTATGTAGGCGTCTCAGTCGCTGCCGCTGTCGATTGGGGGTCTGCTGTCTTCTCTATGTCAATATCTACCCGTATCTGCCTCAGCCGGCGTCAGAGGCTCTGTAGGCGTCTCAGTCGCTGCCGCTGTCGATTTGGGGGTCTGCTGCCTTCTCTATGCCTATATCTACCCTTATCTGCCTCAGTCGGCATCTCAGTCGGCGACGCAGCCTCTGTCAGCGTCTCTGTAGGCCTCTCAGTCGCTGCCGCTCTCGATTGGGGGTTCTGATGCCTTCTCTTTGCCTATATCTACCACTATCTGCCTCAGTCGGCGTCTCAGTCGGCATCGCAGCCATTGTCAGAGTCTATATAGGCGTCTCAGTCGCTGCCGCTGTCGATTGGGGGGTCTGCTGCCTTCTCTATGTCAATATCTACCCGTATCTGCCTCAGCCGGCGTCAGAGGCTCTGTAGGCGTCTCAGTCGCTGCCGCTGTCGATTTGGGGGTCTGCTGCCTTCTCTATGCTTATATCTACCCCTACCTGCCTCAGTCGGCATCTCAGTCGGCGTCGCAGCAGCTGTCAGCGTCTCTGTAGGCTTCTCATTTGTTGCCGCTATCGATTGAGGTGTCTGCTGCCTTCTCTATGCCTATGTCTACCCCTCTCTGCCTCAGTCGGCGTCTGAGTCGGCGTCGCAGCATCTGTCTGCGTCGCAGCCTCTGTCAGCGTCTCTGTAGGCGTCTCAGTCGCTGCCGCCGTCGATGGGGGGGTCTGCTGCTTTCTCTATGTCAATATCTACCCGTATCTGCCTCAGTCGGCGTCTCAGCCTCTGTCAGAATCTCTGTAGGCGTCTGCTGCCATCTGTAGGCCTATATCTACCCCTATCTGCCTCAGTCGGCATCTCAGTCAGCGTCGCAGCCTCTGTCAGCGTCTCTGTAGGCGTCTCAGTCGCTGCCGCTGTCAATTGGGGGTTCTGATGCCTTCTCTTTGCCTATATCTACCCCTATCTGCCTCAGTCGGCGTCTCAGTCGGCATCGCAGACATTGTCAGAGTCTATGTAGGCGTCTCAGTCGCTGCCGCTGTCGATTGGGGGGTCTGCTACATTCTCTATGTCAATATCTACCCGTATCTGATTCAGTCGGCGTCTCAGCCTCTGTCAGAATCTCTGTAGGCGTCTCAGTCGCTGCCGCTGTTGATTGGGGGGTCTGCTGCCTTCTGTATGCCTATATCTACCCCTATCTGCCTCAGTCGGCAACTCAGTCGGCGTCGCTGCCTCTATCAGCGTCTCTGTAGGCGTCTCAATTGTTGCCGCTGTCGATTGGTGGGTCTGCTGCCTTCTGTATTCCTATATCTACTACTATGCGCCTCAGTCGGCGTCACAGTCGGCTTCGCAGCCTCTGTCAGCCTCTCTGTAGGCGTCTCAGTCGCTGCCGTTGTCGATTGGTGGGTCTGCTGCCTTCTCTATGCCAATATCTACCCCTAGCTGCCTCAGTCGGCATATCAATCGGCGTCGCTGCCTCTATCAGCGTCTCTGTAGGCGTCTCAGTTGTTGCCGCTGTCGATTGGTGGGTCTGCTGCCTTCTCTATTCCTATATCTACTACTACGCGCCTCAGTCGGCATCTCAGTCGGCGTCGCAGCCTCTGTCAGCATCTCTGAATGCGTCTCAGTCGCTGCCGCTGTCGATTGGGGGCTCTGATGCCTTCTCTTTGCCTATATCTACCCCTATCTGCCTCAGTCGGCGTCTCAGTCGGCATCGCCGCCATTTTCGGGGTCTATGTAGGCGTCTCAGTCGCTGCCGCTGTCGATTGGGGGGTCTGCTGCCTTCTCTATGTCAATATCTACCCGTATCTGCCTCAGTCGGCGTCTCAGCCTCTGTCAGAATCTCTGTAGGCGTCTCAGTCGCTGCCGCTGTCGATTGGGGGGGTCTGCTGCCTTCTCTATGCCTATATCTACCCCTACCTGCCTCAGTCGGCATCTCAGTCGGCGTCGCAGCCTCTGTCAGCGTTGCTGTAGGCGTCTCATTTGTTGCCGCTGTCGATTGAGGTGTCTGCTGCCTTCTCCATGCCTATGTCTACCCCTCTCTGCCTCAGTCGGCGTCTCAGTCGGCGTCGCAGCATCTGTTAGCGTCGCTGCCTCTGCCAGCGTCTCTGTAGACATCTCAGTCGCTACCGCCGTCGATGGGGGGTCTGCTGCATTCTCTATGCCTATATCTACCCCTACGCGCCTCAGTCGGCGTCACAGTCGGCTTCGCAGCCTCTGTCAGCGTCTCTGTAGGCGTCTCAGTCGCTGCCGCTGTCGATTGGTGGGTCTGCTGCCTTCTCTATGCCTATATCTACCCCTACGCGCCTCAGTCGGCGTCGCAGTCGGCTTCGCAGCCTCTGTCAGCGTGTCTGTAGGCGTCTCAGTCGCTGCCGCTGTCGATTGGAGGGTCTGCTGCCTTCTCAATGCCTATATCTACCCCTACGCGCCTCAGTCGGCGCCACAGTCGGCTTCGCAGCCTCTGTCAGCGTCTCTGTAGGCGTCTCAGTCGCTGCCGCTGTCGATTGGTGGGTCTGCTGCCTTCTCTATGCCTATATCTACCCCTACCTGCCTCAGTCGGCATCTCAGTCGGCGTCGCAGCCTCTGTCAGCGTCTCTGTAGGCGTCTCATTTGTTGCCGCTGTCGATTGAGGTGTCTGCTGCCTTCTCTATGCCTATATCTACCCCTCTCTGCCTCAGTCGGCGTCTTAGTCGGCGTCGCAGCATCTGTCAGCGTCGCAGCCTCTGTCAGCGTCTCTGTAGGCGCCTCAGTCGCTGCCACCGTCGATTAAGGTGTCTGCTGCCTTCTGTAGGCCTATATCTACCCCTATCTGCCTCAGTCGGCAACTCAGTCGGCGTCGCTGCCTCTATCAGCGTCTCTGTAGGCGTCTCAGTTGTTGCCGCTGTCGATTGGTGGGTCTGCTGCCTTCCCTATTCCTATATCTACTACTACGCGCCTCTGTCGGCGTCACAGTCGGCTTCGCAGCCTCTGTCAGCGTCTCTGTAGGCGTTTCAGTCGCTGCCGCTGTCGATTGGGGGGTCTGCTGCCTTCTCTATGCCTATATCTACCCTTCTCTGCCTCAGTCGGCGTCTCAGTCGGCGTCGCAGCCTCTGCCAGCGTCTCTGAATGTGTCTCAGTCGCTGCCGCTGTCGATTGTGGGTTCTGATGCCTTTTCTATGTCAATATCTACCCGCATCTGCCTCAGTCGGCGTCTCAGCCTCTGTCAGAATCTCTGTAGGCGTCTCAGTCGCTGCCGCTGTCGATTGGGGGGTCTGCTGCCTTCTGTATGCCTATATCTACCCTTATCTGCCTCAGTCGGCATCTCAGTCAGCTTCGCAGCCCCTGTCAGCGTCTCTGTAGGCGTCTCATTTGTTGTCGCCGTCGATTGGGGGGTCTGCTGCCTTCTGTATGCCTATATCTACCCCTATCTGCCCCAGTCGGCAAGTCAGTCGGCGTCGCTGCCTCTATCAGCGTCTCTGTAGGCGTCTCAGTCGCTGCCGCTGTCGATTGGTGGGTCTGCTGCCTTCTCTATGCCAATATCTACCCCTATCTGCCTCAGTCGGCATATCAGTCGGCGTCGCAGCCTCTATCAGCGTCTCTGTATGGGTCTCAGTTGTTGCCGCTCTCGATTGGGTTGTCTGCTGCCTTCTCTACGCGTATGACTAACCCCCTCTGCCTCAGTCGGCGTCGCAACCTCTGTCAGCGTCTCTTTAGGCGTCTCAGTCGCTGCCGCTGTCGATTGGGGGTTCTGATGCCTTCTCTTTGCCTATATCTACCCCTATCTGCCTCAGTCGGCGTCTCAGTCGGCATCGCAGCCATTGTCAGAGTCTATGTAGGCGTCTCAGTCGCTGCCGCTGTCGATTGGGGGTCTGCTGCCTTCTCTATGTCAATATCTACCCGTATCTGCCTCAGCCGGCGTCAGAGGCTCTGTAGGCGTCTCAGTCGCTGCCGCTGTCGATTTGGGGGTCTGCTGCCTTCTCTATGCCTATATCTACCCTTATCTGCCTCAGTCGGCATCTCAGTCGGCGTCGCAGCCTCTGTCAGCGTCTCTGTAGGCGTCTCAGTCGCTGCCGCTCTCGATTGGGGGTTCTGATGCCTTCTCTTTGCCTATATCTACCACTATCTGCCTCAGTCGGCGTCTCAGTCGGCATCGCAGCCATTGTCAGAGTCTATATAGGCGTCTCAGTCGCTGCCGCTGTCGATTGGGGGGTCTGCTGCCTTCTCTATGTCAATATCTACCCGTATCTGCCTCAGCCGGCGTCAGAGGCTCTGTAGGCGTCTCAGTCGCTGCCGCTGTCGATTTGGGGGTCTGCTGCCTTCTCTATGCTTATATCTACCCCTACCTGCCTCAGTCGGCATCTCAGTCGGCGTCGCAGCCCCTGTCTGCGTCTCTGTAGGCTTCTCATTTGTTGCCGCTATCGATTGAGGTGTCTGCTGCCTTCTCTATGCCTATGTCTACCCCTCTCTGCCTCAGTCGGCGTCTGAGTCGGCGTCGCAGCATCTGTCTGCGTCGCAGCCTCTGTCAGCGTCTCTGTAGGCGTCTCAGTCGCTGCCGCCGTCGATGGGGGGGTCTGCTGCTTTCTCTATGTCAATATCTACCCGTATCTGCCTCAGTCGGCGTCTCAGCCTCTGTCAGAATCTCTGTAGGCGTCTGCTGCCATCTGTAGGCCTATATCTACCCCTATCTGCCTCAGTCGGCATCTCAGTCAGCGTCGCAGCCTCTGTCAGCGTCTCTGTAGGCGTCTCAGTCGCTGCCGCTGTCGATTGGGGGTTCTGATGCCTTCTCTTTGCCTATATCTACCCCTATCTGCCTCAGTCGGCGTCTCAGTCGGCATCGCAGCCATTGTCAGAGTCTATGTAGGCGTCTCAGCCGCTGCCGCTGTCGATTGGGGGGTCTGCTACATTCTCTATGTCAATATCTACCCGTATCTGATTCAGTCGGCGTCTCAGCCTCTGTCAGAATCTCTGTAGGCGTCTCAGTCGCTGCCGCTGTTGATTGGGGGGTCTGCTGCCTTCTGTATGCCTATATCTACCCCTATCTGCCTCAGTCGACAACTCAGTCGGCGTCGCTGCCTCTATCAGCGTCTCTGTAGGCGTCTCAATTGTTGCCGCTGTCGATTGGTGGGTCTGCTGCCTTCTGTATTCCTATATCTACTACTATGCGCCTCAGTCGGCGTCACAGTCGGCTTCGCAGCCTCTGTCAGCCTCTCTGTAGGCGTCTCAGTCGCTGCCGTTGTCGATTGGTGGGTCTGCTGCCTTCTCTATGCCAATATCTACCCCTAGCTGCCTCAGTCGGCATATCAATCGGCGTCGCAGCCTCTATCAGCGTCTCTGTAGGCGTCTCAGTTGTTGCCGCTGTCGATTGGTGGGTCTGCTGCCTTCTCTATTCCTATATCTACTACTACGCGCCTCAGTCGGCATCTCAGTCGGCGTCGCAGCCTCTGTCAGCATCTCTGAATGCGTCTCAGTCGCTGCCGCTGTCGATTGGGGGTTCTGATGCCTTCTCTTTGCCTATATCTACCCCTATCTGCCTCAGTCGGCGTCTCAGTCGGCATCGCCGCCATTTTCGGGGTCTATGTAGGCGTCTCAGTCGCTGCCGCTGTCGATTGGGGGGTCTGCTGCCTTCTCTATGTCAATATCTACCCGTATCTGCCTCAGTCGGCGTCTCAGCCTCTGTCAGAATCTCTGTAGGCGTCTCAGTCGCTGCCGCTGTCGATTGGGGGGTCTGCTGCCTTCTGTATGCCTATATCTACCCTTATCTGCCTCAGTCGGCATCTCAGTCAGCTTCGCAGCCCCTGTCAGCGTCTCTGTAGGCGTCTCAGTCGCTGCCGCTGTCGATTGGGGGGTTTGCTGCCTCCTCTATGCCTATGTCTACCCTTATCTGCCCCAGTCGGCGTCTCAGTCAGCGTCGCAGCCTCTGTCAGCCTCTCTGAATGCGTCTCAGTCGCTGCCGCTGTCGATTGGGGGGGTCTGCTGCCTTCTCTATGCCTATATCTACCCCTACCTGCCTCAGTCGGCATCTCAGTCGGCGTCGCAGCCTCTGTCAGCGTCGCTGTAGGCGTCTCATTTGTTGCCGCTGTCGATTGAGGTGTCTGCTGCCTTCTCTATGCCTATGTCTACCCCTCTCTGCCTCAGTCGGCGTCTCAGTCGGCGTCGCAGCATCTGTTAGCGTCGCTGCCTCTGGCAGCGTCTCTGTAGACATCTCAGTCGCTGCCGCCGTCGATGGGGGGTCTGCTGCATTCTCTATGCCTATATCTACCCCTACGCGCCTCAGTCGGCGTCACAGTCGGCTTCGCAGCCTCTGTCAGCGTCTCTGTAGGCGTCTCAATCGCTGCCGCTGTCGATTGGTGGGTCTGCTGCCTTCTCTATGCCTATATCTACCCCTACCTGCCTCAGTCGGCATCTCAGTCGGCGTCGCAGCCTCTGTCAGCGTCTCTGTAGGCGTCTCATTTGTTGCCGCTGTCGATTGAGGTGTCTGCTGCCTTCTCTATGCCTATATCTACCCCTCTCTGCCTCAGTCGGCGTCCTAGTCGGCGTCGCAGCATCTGTCAGCGTCGCAGCCTCTGTCAGCGTCTCTGTAGGCGCCTCAGTCGCTGCCACCGTCGATTAAGGTGTCTGCTGCCTTCTGTATGCCTATATCTACCCCTATCTGCCTCAGTCGGCAACTCAGTCGGCGTCGCTGCCTCTATCAGCGTCTCTGTAGGCGTCTCAGTTGTTGCCGCTGTCGATTGGTGGGTTTGCTGCCTTCCCTATTCCTATATCTACTACTACGCGCCTCTGTCGACTTCACAGTCGGCTTCGCAGCCTCTGTCAGCGTCTCTGTAGGCGTTTCAGTCGCTGCCGCTGTCGATTGGGGGGTCTGCTGCCTTCTCTATGCCTATATCTACCCTTCTCTGCCTCAGTCGGCGTCTCAGTCGGCGTCGCAGCCTCTTCCAGCGTCTCTGAATGTGTCTCAGTCGCTGCCGCTGTCGATTGGGGGTTCTGATGCCTTCTCTATGTCAATATCTACCCGTATCTGCCTCAGTCGGCGTCTGAGCCTCTGTCAGAATCTCTGTAGGCGTCTCAGTCGCTGCCGCTGTCGATTGGGGGGTCTGCTGCCTTCTGTATGCCTATATCTACCCTTATCTGCCTCAGTCGGCATCTCAGTCAGCTTCGCAGCCCCTGTCAGCGTCTCTGTAGGCGTCTCATTTGTTGTCGCCGTCGATTGGGGGGTCTGCTGCCTTCTGTATGCCTATATCTACCCCTATCTGCCCCAGTCGGCAAGTCAGTCGGCGTCGCTGCCTCTATCAGCGTCTCTGTAGGCGTCTCAGTCGCTGCCGCTGTCGATTGGGGGGTCTGCTGCCTTCTCTATGCCAATATCTACCCCTATCTGCCTCAGTCGGCATATCAGTCGGCGTCGCAGCCTCTATCAGCGTCTCTGTATGGGTCTCAGTTGTTTCCGCTCTCGATTGGGTTGTCTGCTGCCTTCTCTACGCGTATGACTAACCCCCTCTGCCTCAGTCGGCGTCGCAACCTCTGTCAGCGTCTCTGTAGGCGTCTCAGTCGCTGCCGCTGTCGATTGGGGGTTCTGATGCCTTCTCTTTGCCTATATCTACCCCTATCTGCCTCAGTCGGCGTCTCAGTCGGCATCGCAGCCATTGTCAGAGTCTATGTAGGCGTCTCAGTCGCTGCCGCTGTCGATTGGGGGTCTGCTGCCTTCTCTATGTCAATATCTACCCGTATCTGCCTCAGCCGGCGTCAGAGGCTCTGTAGGCGTCTCAGTCGCTGCCGCTGTCGATTTGGGGGTCTGCTGCCTTCTCTATGCCTATATCTACCCTTATCTGCCTCAGTCGGCATCTCAGTCGGCGTCGCAGCCTCTGTCAGCGTCTCTGTAGGCCTCTCAGTCGCTGCCGCTCTCGATTGGGGGTTCTGATGCCTTCTCTTTGCCTATATCTACCACTATCTGCCTCAGTCGGCGTCTCAGTCGGCATCGCAGCCATTGTCAGAGTCTATGTAGGCGTCTCAGTCGCTGCCGCTGTCGATTGGGGGGTCTGCTGCCTTCTCTATGTCAATATCTACCCGTATCTGCCTCAGCCGGCGTCAGAGGCTCTGTAGGCGTCTCAGTCGCTGCCGCTGTCGATTTGGGGGTCTGCTGCCTTCTCAATGCTTATATCTACCCCTACCTGCCTCAGTCGGCATCTCAGTCGGCGTCGCAGCCCCTGTCAGCGTCTCTGTAGGCTTCTCATTTGTTGCCGCTATCGATTGAGGTGTCTGCTGCCTTCTCTATGCCTATGTCTACCCCTCTCTGCCTCAGTCGGCGTCTGAGTCGGCGTCGCAGCATCTGTCTGCGTCGCAGCCTCTGTCAGCGTCTCTGTAGGCGTCTCAGTCGCTGCCGCCGTCGATGGGGGGGTCTGCTGCTTTCTCTATGTCAATATCTACCCGTATCTGCCTCAGTCGGCGTCTCAGCCTCTGTCAGAATCTCTGTAGGCGTCTGCTGCCATCTGTAGGCCTATATCTACCCCTATCTGCCTCAGTCGGCATCTCAGTCAGCGTCGCAGCCTCTGTCAGCGTCTCTGTAGGCGTCTCAGTCGCTGCCGCTGTCGATTGGGGGTTCTGATGCCTTCTCTTTGCCTATATCTACCCCTATCTGCCTCAGTCGGCGTCTCAGTCGGCATCGCAGCCATTGTCAGAGTCTATGTAGGCGTCTCAGTCGCTGCCGCTGTCGATTGGGGGGTCTGCTACATTCTCTATGTCAATATCTACCCGTATCTGATTCAGTCGGCGTCTCAGCCTCTGTCAGAAGCTCTGTAGGCGTCTCAGTCGCTGCCGCTGTTGATTGGGGAGTCTGCTGCCTTCTGTATGCCTATATCTACCCCTATCTGCCTCAGTCGACAACTCAGTCGGCGTCGCTGCCTCTATCAGCGTCTCTGTAGGCGTCTCAATTGTTGCCGCTGTCGATTGGTGGGTCTGCTGCCTTCTGTATTCCTATATCTACTACTATGCGCCTCAGTCGGCGTCACAGTCGGCTTCGCAGCCTCTGTCAGCCTCTCTGTAGGCGTCTCAGTCGCTGCCGTTGTCGATTGGTGGGTCTGCTGCCTTCTCTATGCCAATATCTACCCCTAGCTGCCTCAGTTGGCATATCAATCGGCGTCGCAGCCTCTATCAGCGTCTCTGTAGGCGTCTCAGTTGTTGCCGCTGTCGATTGGTGGGTCTGCTGCCTTCTCTATTCCTATATCTACTACTACGCGCCTCAGTCGGCATCTCAGTCGGCGTCGCAGCCTCTGTCAGCATCTCTGAATGCGTCTCAGTCGCTGCCGCTGTCGATTGGGGGCTCTGATGCCTTCTCTTTGCCTATATCTACCCCTATCTGCCTCAGTCGGCGTCTCAGTCGGCATCGCCGCCATTTTCGGGGTCTATGTAGGCGTCTCAGTCGCTGCCGCTGTCGATTGGGGGGTCTGCTGCCTTCTCTATGTCAATATCTACTCGTATCTGCCTCAGTCGGCGTCTCAGCCTCTGTCAGAATCTCTGTAGGCGTCTCAGTCGCTGCCGCTGTCGATT